>JARHVA010004725.1:0-65000 GCA_037957365.1 Torreya grandis | reverse complement strand
GATGCTCTGTGAGTATTTTTGAGGTGTGATCAATCTATCTTGAGTATAAATAATGCTTAAGAAGTTGATTTTATGTTTGGTAATGATGTTTCTATGTTTAAGGCATATGTTTGAGTTGTTTAAGCATACGCATAGGTGAGCTAAGATGATTGTGATCATTTGAGGATGTCAAAGGAGACATAAGGAGTGGACCCATGTATTTGAAAGTGGTCACATTTTCTTGTTTTGTTTGATGGTGAGATAAATGGGTGAATAGATCTCTATGAGACTTATAAGAGCTACAAGGGCCTTATTAAAATGTGTACTTGCTTAAGGGTGACCTATAGATGCTATGAATAACCTCTAGATATTGTATTAAGCCATGTATTCATATGATAGATGGCTTAAGGGATAAGGCATGCCTAATGGCAAACCAAGGTAGTGATTATAATGATTTCTCTATAAATAGTGGAACCAAAGATGATGGGTTCTAGACTTGTAAGTGAGAAACTATGGAGAGATTTTTGAGAGGCTTGTATGTGTCATTTATGGAGTGAAAGATAGGTAGTGTGCTTGTTGGTGGATTTAATGAGTATAATAGTTGGTTGATTATGTGTATGACCTATAGGTCATGTTCCTAATATCATGATAATGCTCTTATAGTTTATGGATATGCAAAGAGGTATGAGTGTGTATATGAATACTATTTTAGTGAACAAGAAGAGAGATTATGAAATGCCTATGTGAGAGGCATGTTAGAGATAGAGAGAGAGTGTGTATAGAGGTGAGATAATCAAGAGTTCCATCATCAGGTGTTAAATACATCAACTCTAAGGTGTAAATATTCTTTCCAAGGAGGGTCTAAAGGACTTGATCTTCCTTAGGGGTAGTTACTCCTTTTGAAATAGGGTTTCAATAAAGACCTTTGATTAGGACTTGATGAAGGTTTTAGGTTAGAAGGACTTGGCTGAAGGTTCCTAATCAAAAGGAATTGATCAATCTATTGTTTGTGATCATCTTATAGGATAATAGTCCATGTGTTTACAGGCTTGAGAGTGGGTTTTATTCCATAAGAGGGTTTCCCATGTAGATATTATTTTGTGTATGTGATCTTGTATTATATTTATTGTTCACTTTTGTGAATGATCTGTATGCTTCATAAATGCTTATGTTGAATGCTTTAGTATTTCAAAGGTTTGGAA
The DNA here is from genome assembly GCA_037957365.1 of Torreya grandis. Taxonomy (NCBI): domain Eukaryota; kingdom Viridiplantae; phylum Streptophyta; class Pinopsida; order Cupressales; family Taxaceae; genus Torreya; species Torreya grandis. Next base: position 63,819 of record JARHVA010004725.1, on the reverse strand, counting down.
AATGAAATGGATTATTTACCACCATTTATTCATTCCCCCCCTCTCATTGGATTGTACCTATAGAAATTGGTATCAGGCTAAGATCATTTGGCAAAATTTTGATAGATTGAAGGTGATCCAAGCTATAATGGCTATTTAGAATGCACAAGGTGGTTTATTTACTAAGCAAGAACTGATGTTCAATGGATCCAATTATGCATTTTAGAGTGCTAGGATTAAGACATACATTATGTCCCTAGGGTTTGAGGTATGGTAGTCTATTATATATGGTTATGTTGCTCATAATATTAATCCATCTAATGTTATAGACAAAAATATATTTGAGAACAACTCTAAGGCAATGAATGTCATAAACTATGGTCTTACAAAATCTAATTTCAACAAAAGTAATTCATTGCACATCTACCAAGGAAATGTGGGATAAATTGAAAATTATTTTTGAAGGAGATTAAGAGGTTAAGTTGTAAAATTTGTAGACTCACAGAAGGCAATTTGAAAGTCTCAAGATGAATGAAGAAGATACTGTGACATCCTTTCTATAGAAAGTTGATGAGATTGTGAACATCATCAGAGGTCTTAGAGAAAACCTTAAAGAGGCTACTATTTTTTAAAAAGTATTAAGGTATTTATCCCCCAATTTTGATCTAAAGGTTTCTATTATAGAAGAGAGTCATGACCTTACTCAGTTGAATATGGATCAATTGCATGGCACCCTTACTACCTATGAGATAAGGAATAATGATTATATACCACCAAAGAAAGAAGCAACTTTCAAGATTGAAATGAAGATAATGAAGTTCCAAGGTAATAAAATCAAGGATGATAAATTTTTTGATATATATGAGGATGAACTAATTGATTTAATTTAAAGGAAATTGAGAATAGGTCAGAAGGACTTGGCTGAAGGTTCCTGATTAGAAAGAATTAATCAGTCTGTTATTTATGATCATCTTTTAGGATAGTAGTCCATGTGTTTACAAGCTTTAGAGTGGGTTTTATTCCGTAAGAGGGTTTTCCATGTAGATATTATGTTGTGTATGGATCTTTTATTATATTTATTGTTCACTTCTATGAATGATATGTATGCTTAGTTAATGCTTATGTTGAATGTTTTAGTATTTCAAGGGTTTAGAAATTGAATTTAATTATTTACCACCATTGATTCAATCCCCCTTATAAGTGGATTTTACCTCTAAAATTTGGTATCAGAGTAAGGTCCTTTGGTAAAAGCTTGACATCTTGAAGGTAATCTAAGGTACAATGGCTAGTCAAAATGTACAAGGTGATTTCTCTACTAATCAAGAGCCAATGTTCAATGGATCCAATTATGCATTTTGGACTGCTAAGACTAAGACATACATTATATCCCTAGGGTTTGATGTATGGAATTCTATTTTATATGGTTATGTTACTTTTGATATTCCTCTATCTAGTGTTATAAACAAGAATCTATTTGAGAACAACTCTAAGGTAATGAATGTCATCACATGTGGTCTTACAAAAATTGATTTCACCAAAGTAATTCATTACACATCTACTAAGGAAATATGGGATAAATTGAAAACTATTTTTGAAGGAGATTAATTGGTTAAGTTGGCAAAGTTGTAGACTCATAGAAGGAAATTTGAAAGTTTTAAGATGAACGAAAAAGATAATGTGACATCCTTTCTACAGAAAGTTGATGAGATTGTGAACATCATCAAAGGTCTTAGAGAAAACCTTGAAGAGGCTAATATTGTTAAAAAATTATTAAGTTCTTTATCCCCTAATTTTGATTAAAGGTTTCTGTTATAGAAGAGAGTCATGACATTACTCACTTGAATATGGATCAATTGCATGGCACCTTTACTGCCTATGAGATGAGGAATAATGATGATATGCCACCAAAGAAACAAACAAATTTCAAGATTAAAATGAAAACAATGATGTTCCAAGGTAATAAAATCAAGGAGGATAACATTTTTGATATAAATGAGGATGAACTAATTACTTTAATTTCAAAGAAATTGATAATAGGTTAGAAGGATTTGGTTGAAAGTTCTTGATTAGAAAGAATTGATCGTATGTTGTTTATGATCATTTTATAGGATAGTAGTCCATGTGTTTATAGGCTTGAGAGTGGGTTTTATTCCCTAAGAGGGATTCCCATGTAGATCTTATGTTGTGTATGCGATCTTGTATATTATTTATTGTTCACTTCTATGAATGATCTATATGCTTCATAAATGCTTATGTTGAATGATTTAGTATTTGAAGGGTTTGGAAATTGAATTGGATTATTTACCACCATTGATTCACTCCCCCCTCTCAGTGGAATGTACCTCTAAAATTTGGTATCAGAATAAGTTCCTTTGGTAAAATCTTGATAGCTTGAAGGTGATCCAAGGTATAATGGCTAGTTAGAATGTACAAGGTGGTTTCTCTACTAAGAAAGAAATGATGTTTAATGGATCCAATTATGCATTTTAGATTTATAAGATTAAGAAATACATTATGTCCCTAGGTTTTGATGTATGGTAGCTTATTTTAAATGGTTATTTTTCTCCTACTATTCCTCCATCTATTGTTATAGACAAGAAGCTATTTGAGAATAATTATAAGGCAATGAATGCCATCACTTGTGGTCTTATAGAAACTTATTTCACCAAAGTAATTCATTGCACATCTACCAAGGAAATATGGGATAAATTGAAAACTATTTTTGAAGGAGATTAAGAGATTAATTTGGCAAGGTTGTAGAATCATAAAAGGCAATTTGAAAGTCTCAAGATGAATGAAGAAGATATTGTGACATCCTTTCCGTAGAAAGTTGAGATTATGAACATCATCAGAGGTCTTTGAAAAAAACTTGAAGAGGGTACTATTGTTCAAAAATTATTAAGGTATTTATCCCCCAATATTGATATAAAGGTTTATACTATAAAAGAGAGTCATGACCTTACGTAGTTGAGTATGGATCAATTGTATGTCACCCTTATTGCCTATGAGATGAGGAATAATGATGATATGCCACCAAAGAAAGAATAAATTTTCAATATTGAAATGAAGATAATGAATTTCCAAGGTAAGAAAATCAAGGAGCATAAATTTTTTGATATAGATGAGGATGAACTAATTTCTTTGATTTTAATGAAATTGAGAACATATCAAAAGGACCTGACTAAAGGGTCCTGATCAGAAGGAATTGATTAATCTATTATTTATGATCGTCTTATAATATAGTAGTCTATGTGTTTATAGGTTTGAGAGTGGGTTTTATTCCCTAAGAGGGTTTCCCATGTAGATATTATGTTGTGTATGTGATCTTATATTATATTTATTATTCACTTCTATGAATGACATGTATGCTTCATAAATGCTTATGTTGAATGCTTTATTATTTCAAGGGTTTGGAAATTGAATTGGGTTATTTACCACCATTGATTCACTCCCCCCCCTCTTAGTGGATTATACCTATAAAAATTGGTATCAGAGTAATGTATTTTGGTAAAATCTTGACAACTTGAAAGTGATCCAAGGTATAATGGCTAGTTAGAATGTATAAGGTGGTTTCTCTACTCAACAAGAACTGATGTTCAATGGATCCAATTATGTATTTTGGAGTGATAGGATTAAGACATACATTATATCCCTAGGGTTTGATGTATGGTAGTCTATTTTATATGGTTATGTTGCTCCTAATATTACTCCATCTAATGTTATAGAAAATAAGCTATTTGAGAACAACTCTAAGGAAATGAATTCCATCACTTGTGGTCTTACAGAAACTAATTTCACCAAAGTAATCCATTACACATCTACCAAGGAAATATATGATAAATTGAAAACTATTTTTGAAGGTGATTAAGAAGTTAAGTTTGCAAATTTGTACACTCATAGAAGGAAATTAGAAAGTCTCAAGATGAATGAAGAAGATACTATGACATCCTTTTTATAGAAATTTGATGAGATTATGAACATAATCAGAGGCCTTAGAGAAAACCTTGAAGAGGCTACTATTATTTCAAAAGTATTAAGGTCTTTATCACCCAATTTTGATCTGAAGGTTTTTGTTATTGAAGATAGTCATGACCTTACTTAATTGAATATGAATCAATTGCATGGCACCCTTACTACCTATGAGATGAGGAATAATGATGATATACCACCAAAGAAATAATCAACTTTCAAGATTGAAATGAAGATAATGAAGTTCCAAGGTAAGAAACTCAAGGAGGATAACATTTTTGATATAGATGAGGATGAAATAATTGCTTTGATTTTAATGAAATTGAGAATAGGTTCAGGCAACTATAAAGGTAAACTACCCCTCAAGTGCTTCAATTGTGGTGAGATATGACATTTTGCTAATAATTTCCCTCATAATTATAAGGATGATGATGAATAGAATGATCAAGGTCATGATGATGGCAAGAGACCATTCAAGTCTAATAAAAACAAGAAAGGATTCATAAGGTTTGATCACAAGAAAAAATACTTCAAAGACAAAAAGAGTCTCTACACCAAATAAGATTGTAACTCATTAGATGAGAGTGAAGATAGTAAATTAGAATATGATCATGAAGATGATGGATTTGTCTAAGATGAAGTTCTGATCATGGCTGAGGAAGGAAGTTTCTCACATAAAAAGGTTTTTACTTGGAGTGATTTATATGATGATGAAGATGAGGGGAAATATGAGGCTACATTAACTGATGCTCATGAAGAATTGAAGATTAAGAATAAGATCAATAAGAATATGAAATCTAAACACAATGACTTTGAGGATCAATTTAATGTGTTTAAGGCAAGAATGGATGAAGATTCTAAGGAGCATGAAGATATGGTCAAGCATCTCAATTTTCAATTGTAAATTATGTGTACAAGACTAAAATCTAAATAAGATGAATGTGAAAGGTATGTAATTGAAAATAATCCATTAAAATATGACTTAGAGAAGGTATCTAGTAAGGTAATGTCATTTGTGAGATTTTAAAATAAATCAAGTGATCTAGACAACATTCTAAATGATCAAAATCATGCAAGTGATAAGACTGGTTTTAGATACAAAGAATAACCAAAGACTGTAATTCAAGTCAAGATAAAGACTAATGTGAACAACGTGGATCACCCTTTGAAGAAAAATCATTAGACAATGAATGAAGGTGCTGGAAAAATAAAGATAAATCATATTAGATAACTAAATGTCATGAGGTATGTAAATTTTAATTATTATTGTTATACTTGTAATCAATTTGGGCATAGAGCTATAAAATGTAGAAGACATGCTAAGAATGAATTTACATGGAAATATGATGGGGTTCATCAGTCTAAAAGTGTAAGGTTAAGTGTCTCAACTATCATGATGTGAAACACTTTGCATAATGTTATCCATTTAAGGCAAAACAAGTTGAGTTCCTTCAAGAGATATTGAGTGTTATAGTTATAGTTATTATGAACTAGGACATATTGAAAGATATTACCCAAATCTAGAATGGAAAAAAGAGATTTTGGCAAACAATATGGTGTGATTCAATTCTGATTAGAGAGATCACATTACTAGATTCTCTAAGCAGAGGTCTACAAGATAGAATAGGTTTTATCAGGCTCCTAGAGTGCACTATAAGGCAAGTAAACTCATGGAGACCAAATATGGTAAATAAGAATTATGATGAGGTTATAGGTCCAAGTAATCTATTTGTTATGGTGGAGAATGTTTCAAAATCTGAAGAGTCCTAATAGGTCTCATTGTCTGCTCATGTTGAGGATGAAGAGACTGAGCTCAAGTAGAAGACCAAGGTATTTGGTGAGGCTCATTCTAAGGTAAGTTTGGATCCAAATGAACATCCTATTTTTTTATCAAGCTTCAAGAAAAGAGCATTAATTTCCTATATCTAGTGATGAGATTCCAAGATACAAGGAAGATTCTTTATATGGAAAGAAATGCCATGAATCTATGTTGTCTCCATGTATTGATAATCCAGTCATAAAATAAAAGGATAATATTATGGTAGTTAAGGAATTTGTTTCTCTAAAGACAAAGAATAAGAAGAAATATAACTATAAGTATCATTTAAGCAAGGAGGAGGAGGAATATGATGAATTGTATTAATTTTAGAGCATTGAGGTATAAACATTGTCTCTATCTATGATTTTTAAGAGACTCCTTTTAAGTGGAGAAGAAAGTATTATTGTGGTGTTTTTCTTAGTTATAACATGTATGATTAGATGGAAAATATGTTTGAGGTAATGTCATGATGTTGATAACTGTATATGGAAGTAGTTTACAGGGTCGTATTAAAGGTTCCCAGATGGCAAAGGAGGATTTGTGTTTTTTCAATATAATATTTTTGCATAGAAATTTAATTGAACTTATCCTAGCATGTTCAATGTGGTTTTGTGATATGAAAGTATGTTGAATTCAAATTAAAGTTTTTTGTTTTCTCTCATGTTTCCTAGTTTGTGCTTATGAGTATACGGTCCTAAAATGGGTTATAATAAGTCAAGGTTACCAATGGTGTGGAATATAAATTATTGGTCTAGAAGTGTGTAATGATTGTCCCTAGGTGTATAATAAGTTTAAGAGGTGGATGTTTACTAGAAGGTGCTATGTTGATTTTGTTTGTTTTGAGGTTCTAAGGTTTTGGGCTTTGCTAGAAAAGTGGCCTTCCTTATGAGTCAAGGTCTAAGGCTTCTTAATTTTTTGAATGGGCCAAATGGGTGGTCAAATCAAGCTTCATATACATTTGAAGGTTTGTGGTTCTATAGTTATTCAAGTTTTTGTTAAATTGGAGACCTAATTAGGCAGTAGGTTTGTAAAATAAGTATGTTGTAGAGAATGAACTTAATGTTGAAAATTTGTGTGCTTGAGGGGGCATATTATAGTGATATATATATATATATGTATATATATATATGTATATATATATATATATGTATATATATATATATATGAAGTTTTAGGTCTTGAAATTATGTTTATTGAATATTGTGGGCTCTATAAGTTTTAGGTAAGGCTACAAGAGGACTAGAATAGCCTAGTGAGAGGAAGAGTGCTTGTGTTTAGTTTATCCAAAAGAGAAAAACATGATTGTATTCAAGGTGAGTTATCAATTTGGTTTAGAACATGTTTTTTGATTTTTTAGAGGTATGATGATTTTTTGGTGGTCATAGAAGCATCTTGAGAAAGAAGGCTGGTAAGCCTATGTGGTGGTTCATTATAGTGTGTAGAGATCTGAAGATGCTCAAGTGGTGAAATTGCTCAAATATCTTAAGTGAATTCCTTATCAAATGTCTTTCAGTAAGTTCCATTATATTTTAGTATTTTTTGTGTTCTTTCTTCATTGGTTGAAGTACTTGGTTGAAGTGATTATTGGCATGGAGCAAGAAGGATGTTATCAAGATAAGAAGAAGTTGTCTCTAGGTAAGGGGGAGTTTGTATCATATTTATAAGATGGTAATTTCATATTTTGTAGTATTTTTACATCCTCAAGATCAATATGTGCCACTTTGTCATTGTGTCAAAGGGGGAGTAATTTATTGTTGTGGAATGCTTGAAGAAAGAGAAGGTGAGTTGTATATTGCTATATATGATGTTTTTTGACATCAATGACAAAGGGGAAGATTATTGGAGAGTTTTTAATGATGTCATTATGATGTCATATAAGTGTCCTAGTGAATATATGAAGTTATTTGTTAGCCTAGGTAATAATGATAAAGTGTGTAATGTGCTTGTTCTAGTGTGCTTTATGTTGGCTCGGTTGATCTTCATTTTTGGCATGTTTAGAAATGTTTAGGGATAATCATGGTGGTTGTAACATGTGTAATACATCCCTAAGATGTTATCTATTATTTGATATCTTGTATGTATAATAATAATTCATCTAGTAGTCCATAGTTTTCATCTAGACACTTTGGGTCTAGTGGTAGAAAATTTGAGTAGGCAATTTGATTACATCACCATTACCATGTGGGAATGAGTCAAGGGGAGTTGGTCATATGGTTATGATCAAATTAGTCCCTAGTTATTATGATATAGATATTGATTCATGTATCAAAGTGTGGTCAAATATATGAGGGTATAAAGTTGGCTTCTTAATTAGATTTCATTATTCTCCAATAGCCTAATTTGTATAACGGCAAGAAAGCGTTGAGTAAGAAATTTGATGATGGAATATCTTGTACATGTGGACATTTCAAGAGAAGGTGATAATATGGGTTTATTAAATTTTAGACCTAGTTTATTTTCTCTAATTTTTATATCATACGATGAAGCATGTCAAAAGATATACTTATGCAAAGTTGGGATCTTAGGTAGTTTGACTGTGTTTATTCAAAGCCAATTCTACAATATGGAAAGAAGAGTTGAGTGATCATTTTGATGGTGTTGTATCTTTCAAATGTGAAGGTATAAAGAGAATCTAAATGTATGGGATTATTTAGTTTTGAGCATAAATAATTTGTGATAAATTTGAGATCATGCACTAAAGCACGACAAAGTTATGCTTGCTCAATGTTGGCCTCTCAAGAAGGTTTTATCATAGTTGGTTATATGATAGAAGTTTTTGAGAAGGATTTTTAATGGTATTATATCTCACACACATGAGATTTATAAGAGAAGTGTGTCATATGGTTAGATTCTCCTATGTGAGGAGATCCTTTGGTCCAAATTTGAGATCAGGTGTCTAAATACAGAAGTTATTAAGGATAAAAAATGGCTACTTAAGCATATTGAAAGGGTCCCCATAGTAATTTTTAAAAGAGTTAAAGCTCGAAAAAATATCAGTGGTGTGCATTGCTTCAAGAATTTATGAAGTAGATATATGTAGATAAGTGCATGATGTTTAACAATTGAGAAAAGGTAGATGATAAGGATCCAATGGCAAGCAAGCATTCATATAGATTGATCGAATGGTGAGCATTGATCACTAAAGATCTGATTGGTCCACAAATATTGGAGTGTGTGAATTTGACATTTCAAGATTGCATGAGATGAGGTAAAAATGATAAAGGTTTAATGATTGATATTTGTCACCTATGTGTTAAATTTTAAACAAGATTAATGGAGTGTATTTGATCTGAGCTGAGAGGACATGAGATGTGAAAATTATGTTTGAAGGTTAACTGTGACCTTTTGTTTTTAAATATTTGAATTTTACAAAGGTAAAAAACTAGAGCTCTATATTTTGTCCATATATTTTGATATAAGTCAAATTTTCTAGTGTTATAAAAAGAAAATATGAAGAAGACTCCATGGTGCATATAATGAACCTAATTTGAATTTTTGGAAGTGTGTGCAGTCAAAGATATTCAATCTAGAAGTTGACTATGTGTTCATCCTTATTCTACAAGTGACCCAAGAAGAGTATTTGAGCATATGTAGATTTTGTTTTGATGTCTCTTAATGAATTAACTATTATAACATGATGTATACTCCATTAGGATGCTGAGAGGACATGAGATGTGAACATTATGTTTGAAGGTTAACTGTGACCTTTTGTTTTTAAATATTTGAATTTTACAAAGGTAAAAAGCTAGAGCTCTATATTTTGTCCATATATTTTGATATAAGTCAAATTTTCTAGTGTTATAAAAAGAAAATATGAAGAAGACTCCATGGTGCATATAATTAACCTAATTTGAATTTTTGGAAGTGTGTGCAGTCAAAGATATTCAATCTAGAAGTTGACTATGTGTTCATCCTTATTCTACAAGTGACCCAAGAAGAGTATTTGAGCATATGTAGATTTTGTTTTGATGTCTCTTAATGAATTAACTATTATAACATGATGTATACTCCATTAGGATGCTGAGAGGACATGAGATGTGAACATTATGTTTGAAGGTTAACTGTGACCTTTTGTTTTTAAATATTTGAATTTTACAAAGGTAAAAAGCTAGAGCTCTATATTTTGTCCATATATTTTGATATAAGTCAAATTTTCTAGTGTTATAAAAAGAAAATATGAAGAAGACTCCATGGTGCATATAATTAACCTAATTTGAATTTTTGGAAGTGTGTGCAGTCAAAGATATTCAATCTAGAAGTTGACTATGTGTTCATCCTTATTCTACAAGTGACCCAAGAAGAGTATTTGAGCATATGTAGATTTTGTTTTGATGTCTCTTAATGAATTAACTATTATAACATGTTGTATACTCCATTAGGATGCTGAGAGGACATGAGATGTGAACATTATGTTTGAAGGTTAACTGTGACCTTTTGTTTTTAAATATTTGAATTTTACAAAGGTAAAAAACTAAAGCTCTATATTTTGTCCATATATTTTGATATCAGTCAAATTTTCTAGTGTTATAAAAAGAAAATATGAAGAAGACTCCATGGTGCATATAATGAACCTAATTTGAATTTTTGGAAGTGTGTGTAGTCAAAGATATTCAATCTAGAAGTTGACTATGTGTTCATCCTTATTCTACAAGTGACCCAAGAAGAGTATTTGAACATATGTAGATTTTGTTTTGATGTCTCTTAATGAATTAACTATTATAACATGCTGTATACTCCATTAGTATTTTAGAGGTGTGATCAATCTATCTTGATAATAAACAATGCTTAAGAAGTGGATTGTATGTTTGGTAATGGTGTTCTTATGTGTAAGGTCTATGTTTGAGTTGTTTGAACATATATAGAGGTGAGATAAGATGACTATGATCATTTAAGGATGTTTAATGGGACATAAGGAGTGGACCCATGTATTTAAAAGTGGATATGTGTTCTTATTTTATTCAATGGTGAGATAAATGAGTGAATAGGTCTCCATGAGACCTATAAGAGCTATAGGGCCTTATTAAAAGGTGTAGCTTCTTAAGGGTGACCTATAGATGCTATGGCTGACATATGGAGATTGTATTGAGCCATGTCTTCATATGATATATGCCTTAAGGTCTAAGGCATGCCTAATGGCTGACCAAGGTAGTGATTATCAAGATTTCTCTATTAATATTTGAACCAAATATGATGTGTTCTAAACTTGCAAGAGAGAGAATGGGGAGAGATTTGTGAGTGGCTTGTATGTGTGGTTTATGGAGTCAAGAATAAATTGTGTGCCTATTGGTGGATTTAATGAGTATAAAAACTGGTTGACTATATGTATGACTTGTAGGTCATGTTTTAATATCAGGATAGTGCTCAAAAATTTTGTGGATATATAAAGAGGTTTGAGTATGCATATGAGGGCTGTTTGAGTGAAGGAGAGAGATTATGCCATGCCTATGTGAGAGGCATGTTGGAGAGAGAGAGAGTTTGTAAAAAGGTGATATAATTAAGAGATCCATCATTAGGTGTTTAATACATTAGATCTAAGGTGGAAGTGGTATTTCAAAGTAGGTCTAAAGGACTTGATCTTCCTTAGGGGTAGTTGATCTTTGTGAAGTAGGGTTTCACTAAAAACCTTTGATCAAAAGGACTTGATCAAGGTTGTAGGTTAAAAAGAATTGGAAAAATGTTTCTTACTAGAAGGAATTGATTAGTCTCTTATTTGTGATCATATTATAAGATAATAGTCCATGTGTTTGAAGGATTGAGAGTGGGTTTTATTCCCCAGGTTTCCCATGTGGAACTTGTGTTGTGTATGTGATATTGCATTATATTTATTGTTCACTATTATGAATTATTTGTATACGTATTAAATGATTGTGTTCAATGCTTAATTATTTCAAATGGTTTGGAAATTGAATTGGATTATTTTCCAACACTGATTCACCCAATCTTAGTTTATTGTACCTCTAATAGGATTCAAGTGTCTAGTAATCTAGAAAACAAGTACAATTCCAAAACTATAAGGGAAGGATAATTATCAAGTTTATGGCATTTTTCATAGTATATAAGGATTGGTCATTATAATAATAGTGGTTAGACTAAGAGATAATAAATTTGGCATAAAGAGTGATTGAAAGCGAGCCTTTAAGCAATGGGAATGTCTTAAAATTTAAGGGTACAATCATGATAGGTATTTACAAGTGTAGAAAATGAGGTCCTATATAATTTATATTTAGTGTCTACATAATGATAAAATTTTACAAATATAGCATCAAATAAAATCAGATACTATTTACAATTTTATGGTGGAAATTATTTAAAATACCAAAATGGTAATAAAAAATATCCTAGTACAACCCCTTCATGGTAAGAAAAAGAGTTACATATATAAACATATCAATTCCAATCACTTTACTGAGTCTCTTATCCTTATCTCAAATTAATAAAAACTTACCAAAATATTCCAAATATAAAATACTTTAAAGGATAAATCCATGAGCTAAGTCTAAATCACTATTTTCAAGGTCAAGTCATAGGTTTCCAACTGTTGAAATAGATATTTAGGATTGTACAACATATTAGTATTACATAGGATTGTACACACTCAACTAGGTGATAGAAATAAATTTGGTTTGATTCTCTCCTTGGATTATTGCATATGTAGGTATAAATTAGTCATATTGGGGTGGTGAAGGTTAACCCAACCCATGACTTTCTCCCATTTTCCCTATTCATAGTTTTATTAAAATTCAAAAATAGGGTTTGAAGTAAGGATAAATGAAACAAATATGCATATATTCATGGGCATCCAAACCTATAAGAATAAATTTCATATGTAGGCACAACACATAGTATTGTCACATGCTAATAAATTTACACAAGGCATATTTGCATTCAAAATATAATATCACAATTGTGAACCTATCTAGCAAGCATGGACTTGTCCAGTTAGATGTAGACTATTTGTTTATGGACTCAAATTTTCATAGGATAATTACATAAATTTAAATTATTGTGCCTTTTTATAGACTTTCATTCATCTAAAAAAAGCTAATTACATTCCTATTTAGTATTTTTTCACAAATAGTAAGTTACTATATTTATCTAATTACAATCAAATGTATTTAATTAGTGTATATCTCTATCAATCTAATTTATTCAACAATTATATCCTATTAGGGTAAAATTAATCCAAAAACAAATAATTTTTTTTGGTGAACCCATTCCTTGTAGTGAGCATACGAAAACTTAGTTTCCTTAGGATTTCCTTCTCTTTTTCATAGGGATTAATATTATAGTATTCCATTTTAATATTTAAGATTGATTTGTGATATTACATTATTGTGAAATAATTTGTCTTGATATTTTCATGTTTTTATTTTATGAAATATAAGAAGATAAAATCTCTTAATTTTGTAAGAATAAGTGTTTGACTAAGTGGTGTTTAAATTATGTACATTAAACCTTCTTTAGATCAATCACATTTATTTAAAATGGATAAAATTGATAATATTTCTATTGATGCAAATGTTAATCATGAACATGTAAAAGTGGAAAATATTTATAGTAATGATATACCACATCATGAAACCATTTATGAATAATACAATGAATATAATGATAGAAAACATCTAGATAACCTTGATGGTGTTGACATAACCAAGTTGCATCCATTTATATAGAAGGAGAATGAATTATAATGAGTCTTATTGATTTGTATAAAGTTATCCAAAAAATATTAAGATTCAAAAATAAAAATAACACATATTTCAAGCTACAACATGAGACCATTATAAATATCAATCTACATTATAGAAATATTGATTCCACATTAAGTGTTGAGAGTCATACTAAGACCATGTTTTATTATAATTTGGAATTAATATGTGATTTAACCCTAATTAAGTTAAATTGATTTGAAAGAAAGATTTTTTTAAAAAATAACTAGAGACAAGTATAATGAAATAAAATTATTAAAATTGACAAAACACAATTGAATAAGATATTACTAACTATAAGAAATACAAAATACCTAGTTTCTTACTATTTGTGATTTGACTATGTGAAACTGAATAGTGGATAAAACTAATAAACTTAGACTAATTATGAAAGTGACACATGAATTATAAATGATTAAGTTCATGATTATAATAAAGGTAAAATTATCTAATGGTATTATTTTAATCTTTGGTAAAAAAATCCTCTGCTAGAAAACATGTAAATCAGGGCATAATCATATGTGGTTGCTCAAAACATGCATGTGTGTGAAAAATCAACCTTTAGATGAAAGATAATGACCTAAAAATAACTTATTAAAATTCAAAAACCTAATAGGAATTACAATAGATAAAACCTATAAAGATAAAAGGGAGAGTGTAATGGGCTAAGTTAAACCCAACCACCCCCGTTATGATTGATCATTGATATGTATCAAATACTTTGAATGATACAAGCAGATTTCCATTAGTAACCAAATTAGATGGTCTCAAATATTCCTAAAACCATTCATGAATTGAATATCTCATCAATTTATTTCCAACATAATTTGAATAGGGTCACACATAAATCGTATGCGAAAGTTATGGCATATTGAAGGTGGCAACAAACATAGGAAAAAATAACATAATGATAACATCATCAACTGAATAGACCTATATTACCAAACATTTTTACCAATTAGAGCCTTCAATATGGAATTAAAAAATCTCCACCAAGTGATATAAGTTCTAAAGCAATTTACATGTAATACATGGTCTCATGTCCAAGTTACAAGGGATGAAGTTTATCTCTTAAACAACTTTTGATTGTTTTCCCCACAAAAGTGAGATAAAAAATTATCCAAAGTACCAAAAAAACCTCCTCATGAGATAATGGGTGGGATTTGGAATGGGGATAAATACCCTCACCTAACTTGGTCTATTTTTATGGCCCAAAAATAACTTATTCCATATTTGGAAAATCAAAAGCAAGACATTGTATTTATCCCTTACTTTTGGGATTTATTACTAAAAATAAAGGATATGATGCATTTTAAAAGGCGATTTGAATCCCTAGCTTTATGAAAAATGGATAAGGATTTAATCCATAAAAAAAGTCTTTGGAAACACTATAAAAGCCTCCATATTATAATTATCAACATGCAAGAAAGATTATAATATTTAATCCCTTGTAAAGGAGAAAAATATGAGAAATTAAAGTTTTTATGCATAATATTATAGTAGTGGCACATTAAAGGAAAATATCCCATTGTATAGACCTCATAGAGACATTATAGGGAAATTTTAGCCTCATATTAGGAGAACAACCAAGTTTTTATGTCTATATTTCTAGAGTAGAAATTATAGTCCAATATCCATTGCATATACCTCTGAGAGACATTAAAATTAACTTGTGTAGCCCCTCATTTGGGATGGACAAGCAAGAGTTAGTCTAGAAGAGTCATATCTAGAGTAGAACTTCCTAGAGGACATTAAACACTTATTTATAGATTGGTACCCCATTATTGGGAGAATTTTATGTAATAAATATTGGAATCAAAATGACTAAGAGGGTTGTGAATAAATATTAAAAAAAAAAATTATTTACAATCTCACTTAAGCAATCATGAAAAATTCAAACAAGCATATAGATATTACAAGCATAAACACCTATTTGTATAAGCATGAATTGCAAGAACACATCACATATGTGGGAAAAAATAAATGGTAAGAAAACCCATTGGTATTTTCAAATGGACTATAGTAATTTAATACAAACACCAATTTTATTGAAGTACCCACTTCACTTGGATCACCAACCCCAACTAGCTAAACACCAACTCAAATAGGCTTTAACAAGCACCAAATTGTAAGGAGGAAAAAAAAACCCTAGATAAATTAGAACCAAATAATATAAATTATTTATTTTATAAAATTTATTAAAAATTATTTTTCAACCAACTTATGATTACCACCTCTTTATCTCTTCACACTCTTGGCCCTCTCAAACTATCTTCTAGGCTTTTTCGCTCAACTAGTCATCTTCTTAACTTGATTAGGTCATATGAGCTTGAAACTCATACACTAACCTATATTAAATATTTATAATAAATAATATAAACTAATATTATGGTATATAATACCTCCTTATACTCTTAAATATGTTATTTTATTCACTTACTCTCTACACACACCAATAGGCCTAAAACTACCTTATATTTATATAAGTCTCTTGTTCATATCCTTCTTGGTTAGAAAAAGACCCTTAAACTTATAGGTTATAAATTTAATATATATTAAAACATTTAATAAACATTAATCAAAAATTATTTGAGTTTTTTTAATCTAAAATACCTCAATTAGGCCTTATTTCATCTTTAAGTCTCATGGAGACCTGATCCCATTAGGTCTACTTTAAAACACATTACACTTTACCTTACTTCGAACACATTAAAACAAATAAAATGATATTAAAATGTAATATTACAATAAAATATACCCATAATAATCTAATATAGGCTCCATAAAACCTTTAATATTCAACCACCACTTGAAGCATGCCATTAGTACTATTCACAATTAGGCTTGTGCATACCCATAAAGTTTGTCTTAAACTACTAAAAATAAAACACCAATTAGTTAAAAAAATATGGAAAAAATATTATATTAAGATAATTAATGACCTCAAGGTCATCAAAAACTTAACTTTATACTTCAACTCTGGGTATACAAACTCAAAGTCTTTTGAACTACCCACTAGCCTAAAAACATAGTTATGGAAACTAGAACTTATGACACCTAAAATAATAAAATAAAGAAATTAAAAATCATGAAAATGATAGTAAAACATTATAAAAAACAAAAAAAAAATATCATAATTTATATTTTAAATTTTTGGTCTTGTAGACCAATTTGTTGACCTTCTCTCTCATAGACCTCACTCAACCAGACAAGACATTTTGGCTTCAATATGTCAATCACTTTTACTAAAAATATAACCTTATTAAAATAATTTATAACATATAAAATTACCAAAAAAAAAAAACAATGTGAATTATATACTTCCACTTATGGCATAGAACCTCAAACTCATTGCTACAGCTTGCTTACCTAGAACTACCAGTTTGGCTTGAAGCATAGTCATGGTGACAATGACCCTCAACATATGTATTACCACTTTAAAAGAATTAAGATTAATTTATATAATATTATTATATCATTAGGAAACTATAAAATATAAATATACCTTGTTCAAATGATAATATTGGTCTTGGAAACCAATCTCATGACTTCACTATACAGAGACCTCATTGAGCTAGATAAGTCAACTTATGAGAAAAAATTTCATCATATACACTAACCTCCAAAACTTATATAAAAAATTAAAATTTCATAAAATTATTTAAAAATGTCTCAATGCACTTGTATTCATACCTATTCCATTATAACTCATCCCTAATCATCTTCTCACTTATGCCTATGTTTCTCACTATTTACACCATTAGGCCTATTAGCGACTGGTCACATGAAAGACTAGTTTAACACACCTGAGGGATATAAAAATTCCACAAAACAATATGAAAAAAAAATAAAAGTCTAAAAAAATTTCATCCATCCATTTAGCAACTTTGACTTGGTCAACTCTGACTACTATAATAAGTCTTTGAGACACTAACACATTCATGTAGGGTTTACTCACACACCTGACAAACCAATCACATGTGGAGATTCTTGGGAGAGTTTTATACAACCTCAAATCTCCTAAATATCCATACCAATACATTACGAACATTTTATGAAAACTTATTTCACATCAAGTCACTATTAAGGTTATAGGAGGGTTTAAGATTGTTTCCACTCTTAAGGATCATTCATAAAGAATATCCCCTTAATCCAAAAATAAATGCCTAGAATTTTTAGATATGAACCTTCCTCATATACCATGAATATTTTAGGTTCTCATGTATCACTTAAAAATTACCATGAACACTTGAAAGTCCTTGTCGAGTTAAGAACCCTTCATTCCATGCACTTGAGAGACCTCAATACCACTTTTCATGCCTTTTATTTCAAACCATGACCTCAATTTTTTTGAAGATGATTGAAATAATATAACATACCTATAAAATTAGTCAAATTTATATAATTTCCTTGGAAATAGAACCTCATACCCCATTAGGCCATACCTTCTCTCATTGCTAGCTTAGACCTTGACCTGCAAACCATATTAGGCCTTGAACATGACCTTCTAATCAATTTTCAAGATCTAAACACATCATATACATTAAATATAACCTGTTTTCATGTTCAACCACTAATATAAATCCTTCATATGCCTTGGTAATAGCTCATTATCTTAGGTAGGGTCTAGAACTAGTCAAGTTACAAACTTGAACTTAAGGTCTTACCCCTGTAAAATCACCTTGAAAATATCTTAAATGCTCAAATTATTCAAAAAAATGTTCAAAAAATCCAATATATCCTCTTATACCTTTGTTAATCCATCTCACCAAGTCACCATTCTCAAACCTTCTCAGTAGGTCTTTGCATGTCATGACTAGTGTCATGACTAGGCTTCTTAATCACTTTAAAACTTTGAAAACTGACCTTGAAACACTCCTTAATGATTACACACCTTTTAAACATACCTTACATACTCATGAAACAATGGCATATCTCTATACATACCTCTTCATGCTCACCATGAACATGTCCATGATATGACTATGCTTGTTATGACTAGGCTTCTCAAGACACCTTATACTCAAGGACTAGTACTCAAACATGATTTAATTTTCACTTAACCTAAACCTTGACATAAATAAATATAAGAATAATTATCTTTCCTTCAAATTATTTCTTAATAGAGAGACATTAGGTTTCCTTCAAGTTCTCTCTTATCATATGAATTCCATGTCATATCAAGCACACAAGCACATATCTCACAGATCACTCACCAATCATCTTCACTAGATATACCTTGACATCAATGACATCAACCCTAAAATCAAATGACATCAACCTTGGAATTAATGAAAACACTTCTCAACAAACTCCCCCTTTGTCTTTGATAGCAAAATATTCTTCAAATTGATCACTCTCATCTCCCATAGTCTGGTCAATCTCCATTCTTGGACTTTCTCCTCCTTTGACATTAATGATAAAGAGTCACACATACTACAACTTATGAGATCATACCTTCTTGAAAAAAATATCAATTAATAGAATATGAAGCATTATAATAACATGATCCCCCTTACTCCATGTATACCTCTTTCAAATGATCTTAGATTACAAGATCACTTCTCAACATAGATCAATCTCAGTTAACAACCTAAATAGCTCACCCCTCAAACTAGGCATCCACCATGCTTCTGCTAACTTGAATTGTGTATCCATGAATCATAATGGATTCACCCCTTTTCATAGTTAATTAAAACAACACAAGATTATGATATTATAAGATCTTCTTGTTCTCATAAGACTGAATATCCTTTAGTATCCTTTTATGCTTGACTGGCAATATAGGCTTCAACTCTTCATCAACCATTTGATCATCAATGTGAGTTGACAATAGACATTCATAACTTTATTTCACATGTGAAGTGTGCTCTATCAAAAAAATAGTACACTTGATCTTATAGACTGATCATGACTCATCTTTATTATCTTTGGTTTCCATACATTCTTTTGCCTTCTTTCTTGCACTATAGGGGATTCAAACCTATTATTATGACTTGATGGCCTTATAATTTTATTAGGACAAAATTTTATAATGTATCCTAAATTATTAAAACTATATCAAGCCACCTTATACATACCATTTGAGTGATGTGAATTGTGACTCCTTCCATAGTCTCATGAGTACTCATTATTGGAGGGTCTTCTACACTTTCTTGCTCTATGACCAAAATAACTATATACAAAATAGTAACCATTGAATTAATTATCATACCTCATAGTATTAGGCTATCTAATTGGTTCCTTTATGTTGAATTTATTATCTTTAATATCCTTCTCCTTGAATTTAGCTACCTTCTTTTAGTCTTTTTTAAAACCAAGTCTTATCTTATCACTTACAAATTTTTTACTATTCAAGATATCATCTAGAGCCTCAGTGCTCTTTTCAAACTTAACAAAGGTATTCACCTTGATAAATGCTTGATCCAACTTAGATTTCTTGGATTCTACTTCAATTTCTTACCTAGTGAACTCTTCCTCTTTAGCCTTTAAGATTGCATTGACTATCTCCATCTATGCTTCAATTTGATTGATGATATAATCATACTCCTAGAAAGTATTACTCAGTCTCTCCTCAAATAAGCCAATATAATCCTCATAGTCCTCAACTAATGATCTTAGTTTTTGATTCTTTATTCTTTGTAACTTCAACTCCTCAAGAGCACTCACTAATTTTACTTCAAGGTTCACTTTAGCTTCTTCATTTTTTTTTACAACAACCATAAGGGCCTTTCCCATTTGATAAACCCTCATTGTTTGATTCTATGGCCATGAATAAGGTTTAATTATTTTCATGTTTAGGTTCATTAATACCATCATCACTATCATATGTACTTGTGTCACTTACATTAGATGATTTATTTTCTTCTTTGGTGGATAAACTTCTCTTGTTCTTGAATGACCCTTTCCTACCTTCATATTTCTTGAAATATTTCTTATTCCTGTTAGGATTATAGACCTTCCTATCATCTCCATGATTCCCATCATGATAATTTTTACCCTTATTAGGACACTTGGATATAAATTGACCAATATTACCATAGTTTAAACATTTGAAAGGCAACTTACCCTTATGCTTACTAGATCCAAACCTCAACTTCCTAACAAACATGGCTATTGGTTCATCATTATCAACATATGAACATTCCTCATTCTTCACCTTTTTAGATTTTGACATCTTCTCAAATTTGAAAGTTTCTTCCTTCTTTGAAGGTCTTACTTCAATTGTTCTCATCTCATAGGTAGTCAAGATGACATAAATCACATCCATCTCTAGATTGTCCAAATCTTGCATCTCTTCTAGTAAATATACCTTAGAATCAAACATAGAAGTTAGTGATCTAAATACTTTTTGAAAAAATATATAATCTTTCACTTCTTATGCTAATCCTCTAATGACATTGAAAACTTCATCAACCTTCATTAAGGAGGATGAAATGGTTTTATCTCCATTCATCTTAAGAATTTCAAACTATCTCTAGTGGGTTTAAAAGTTGGTCATATTTACCTTAGTGTCTCCTTCATATATAGTCTTTAATTTTTCCCATATTTATTTGTATGATACATAGTGCATCACCTTCATAATCTCTTCCTTTGATAGGACATGAAGAATGGAATTCATTTCCTTGGATTTATTTTCACTAACCTTCTTACCTACTACATCAATTTGTGGAATAGGAAGAGCACTATAGCCATCCAAAAATAATTACCAAATATCATGACCCTAAGACATAAAATGTATCTTCATCCTAATGTTCTAAAATGCATAATTAGATCCATTAAATAATGGATCCTTACTAGTAGAGAAACCACTTTAGGATTGTTGACTAGCCATCCTTACTTCTAAGATCTCCTTTAGGATTTTAAACTTGCTTCAAAGGATCGTGATTTGATACCAAATTTTGGAAGGAAAATGACAAAGAAGGTGGGGGTGAATCAATCTTCAAAAAAAAATATTAACAATCTCACTTAAGTAATCATGAAACATTCAAATACGCATATAGATCTTGCAAGAATAAACACCTATCCACATAAAAATGAAACACAAGAACACATTACATATGTGGGGAAACCTCAAGGGGAATAAAACCTAGTAGTTTCTACAAATTTACTATAGTAATATAATATAAATACCAATTTTGTTGAAGCACACACTTCACATGGAGAACCAACCCCAACTAGTTAAGCACCAACTTAGCTAGGCTTTAGCAAGCACCAACATACAAAGAGGAACTAACCCCCTAGATGAAGTATAACCAATTTAGCCACATGATTGATTTTATCACATTTAATATACCTTGTTTCTTAATAAATTGATGATGACCACCTCTTCATCTCTTCATATTCATGGTCCTCTCAAACTATCTTCTAGGCTTCTTCACTCAACTAGTCCTCTTCTTGACTTACTTATGTCATATGACATTGAAACTTGTACACAAAACCTATATTAAATATTAATAAAATATCATATACACTCTAATTATGGTCTAAAATACCCCCTTCTACTCTATAATATGTTATTTTATTCACTTACTCTCTACACACAATAATAGGCCTAAAATTGCCTTGTATTTATACAAGCCTCTTGTTCATATCCTTGGCTAGATAAACACCCCTACCCTCTTATGTCAAAAATGGAATAGATATTTTGACATTTAACAAACATTAATCAAATTCTATTTGAGTTCCTTTATGTCTGGCATACCTCAATTAGTCCTTATTTCATCTTTAGTTCAAAGTTCTTTCATGTTTGGTCATACCTCAATTAGTCCATATTTAAATACTTCATGACCTAAGGTTCATCACAAACTTAATTATATACTTTAACTCAAGGTATATATGCTCAAAATCTTCTCTACAAAATGTTCAATCTGAACTACCAACTAGTCTCAAAACACAGTTATGGAAACTTGAACTTATAACACCTAAAAAAATATAATAAATGAATTAAAATGCATGAAAATTATCATAATACATTCTTAGAAAAACCTCCAATAAAAATATCACAATTTATATTGTAAATTAATTGTCTTGTAGACCAATTTGTTGACCTTCTCTCTCATAGACCTCACTCAACTAGACAAGCCATTTTGAATTTAAATTGTCAGTCACTTTTACTAATAATAAACCTTATTAAAATAATTTATATCACATAAAAGTACCAAAAAACAGCACCATGTACATTATATACTTCAACTTAGGGCATAGATCCCTAACCTCATCATTGCAACTTGCTTACCTAGATCTACTAGTTTGCCTTAAAGCATAGTCATGGTGACAATGACCTTGAACATATATTTGACCACTTTAAAATAATTAAAATTCATTTCAATTATCTTATTATATATAATGAAACCCTTAAATATAAATATTCCATGGATAAGTGGAAACATTTCTCTTGCAAACTAATCTCAAGACTTCACTGTATATAGACCTCACTAAGCTAGATAAGTCAAATTATAAGCAACATTTTCATCATATCCACTGACCTCCAAAACTTATATCCAATATTAACATGTATTAAAATTATTTTTAAAAAAATTCCATGCACTTGTGTTAATCATTATTCCATGATGACACATCCCTAATCATCTTCTCACTTCTACTTGGTTTTCTCACTATTTGCACCATTAGGCCTATTAGCAACTAGTCAACTTGAATGAATGGTTTAAAACACTTAAGGGATATAACATATCAAAAAACCACCATGAAAATAAAATAAAATTATCAAATGTTTTCCTCCATCCATTTAGCAACATTGACTTGGTTAACTCTCACTGCTATAATAAATCTCATAGAAACTAGCATAATCTTATAGGGTCTACTCATATACCTAAAAAACCAATCACACCTAAAGATTCTTGGTAGAGTTTAATACAACATAAAATAACTTAAATATCCATAAAAATCCATTTTTATCACTTTAGAACAAATTATATCATATTATGTCACTATTAGGGTCCTAGGAGGGTTTAAGCTTGTTTCCACTCTTAACGATCATTCATAAAGCATAGCACCTTAATCCAAAAGCTAATGCCTAAAATTTTAAGATATGGAGCTTAACCATATACCAGGAATATCTTATGTTATCATGCAGATTTTACACATGAAAATGAATACTTTAAAGTCCTTCTTGAGTTGAGAACCCTTCATTATGTGCACTCGAGAGACCTCAAAACCACTTTTCATGCATTTTATTAGAAAACATGACCTCAATCTTTGTGAACATGATTGAAAAAATATACATACCTTTAAAAACACTCACATATCCATAATTTCCTTTGAAACATATCCTCATACCCCATTAGGCCATACTTTTTCTTATTGCTTGTGTAGACCTTGACTTGCAAACCACATTAGGCCTCAAAAGTGACCTTCTAACCGCTACCCAATATCTCAAAACATCATATAAATGAAATATAACCTATTATCATTATTAAAAAATATCATTAATCCTTCATATTCCTTGGAAACACCTCTTAACACCTTATTAGGTCAGGTAGGGTCTAAAGCTACTCTAGTTGTAGACTTGAACTTAAGGTCTTACCCCTATAGGCTGATATTCAAACTCTCCTAAGTGATATAATGACTTTAAAACATTTTAAATCAAAATATTATAGTATTTTATGCTTTTTTACATTCATATCACCAGGTCACCATGATCAAACCTTCTCACTAGGTCTTTATATATCATGAATAGTGCCATGACTAGGCTTCTCAAGCACTTCAAAAATTTGAGAATTGACCTTGAAACACTCTTTGATGATTATACACCTTTTTTACATGCCTTAATTTCTCCTCAAACAATGTCATATATATGTATATACCTATTCATTCTCACCATGCACAAGCTCATGATATGACTATGTTTGTTATGACAAGGCTTCTCAAGATACCTTGTATTTAAGAACTAATACTCAAACATGATTTAATGATAACTTAAACTAAACCTTGAAATTAATTAATATAATAATAATTAGGTTTCCTTTAAATTATCTCTCAATATAGAGATATTAGGTTGCATTTAAATTCTCTCTTATCATATGGCTTCTTTGTCACATTAAGCACATAAGCACATATCTCATAGAGAACTCACCAAACATCTTCACCAGATGTACCTTGACATTAATGAAATAAAATTTCATAAACCTTGACATCAATGACATCATTTATCAACAATAAATGGTATTTTTTCATCATTTTAATTTATCAATCTAGCCTTTGAATGGACCAAAATGTGTAGCCTGACTTGGGGTGAAATTGGTTATCAACTCAGTTTTTGGATTGTCTCTTTTCTTTAGTACTTGTTTTTAATTTAATTTTTTAAATAATAAATTTTAGTCATTTAAGCAAATTTTCACATAAAATATGGGAAATTAAGAAAGTCATTAAATTATCTGGATAATGGGTAATTAGTGATTATGTGCATAAACTACCATTTTTTTTTATCAATATTGGTATTAGAGTAGTTCTCCAAAGGGTTTGATTGCACATACGTGTAGGGTTCTTGGTTGTAAAAGTACAACCATGGGAAAATATCTATAAGATAAAGGTTTGGGTAGCTTAAAATCATAAACTAGTATATTCAAGAGGGAAAAACTACATTAAAATAAATATTTTAGCCTTTGTAGGATCAAGTACAAGAGCTATAAGATGAAATGATGTTCTAGGGATAATGTGTCATAGAAACCATTCAAGAATTGTAACTTGAGTTGAAATCCAAGGAATAAATCTTGTCAAAGTAAAAAAATGGTTGAGGAGTATAGGAGAAAGAATATTATACCATGTAAAGGATACCATCCTCTACCAAAAATATATAAACCATGACTATGGTACACATAACAAGTAACTCACTATGTTCTCTTTCTTCCCATCAATATGAAAATGCTTCTTTTGGTGAGTTTGAGAAGAATACTCAAGGTCTTGGATCTTTTTGGAGATTTTTTAGTGATGTAATGGTATTTTCATGAAGGTTACCTAGTGATTGGATGAAGTGATTTAATAACCTAAGTGATAATGACAAAGTGTGCAATCCACTTGTCCTAATGTGCTTGAAGTATGATTGGTTGATCTCTAGAGTTTGACTAGTTAAAGATGTTCAAGGATGAGTATGGTGATTGTATCATGTGTAGGAGTTACCTAATATGTTATCTATGCTTTGAGATATTATGTGCATAAGTGAAATTTATCTGGTTTTCCATAGTTTTCATTTGGATAGTTTGGTCCAGTGGCAAAAAATCTAAGTAGGTAGTTTGATGATGTCACCATTACCACATGGGAGTGAATTAATGGGATTTGGTCATATATTTGTGACCGCATTAGTCCCTATTTATTATTTACCATATATTAAGTCATACATAGAATCATGGTCAAAGATATGATGTTGTAAAGTTAGCTTCTCAGTTAGAATTTAATATTTTTTTATACTTAGCCAAATTTGGAATGTGTCTATAAAGAGCTAATAAGTTTGATGATTGAATATCTCACACATGTGGATGCTTCAAGAGAAGGTGATCATATGGGTTTGTTTATTTTTATACCTATTTTATTTATACTAAATATTAGATCATCTAATGTATTGCATCAAAACATATGCATATGTAAAGTTGTGCTCCCAGGAAGTTTGATTGTGTTTTCCCATACTTGGACAATTTTACAATGTGGAAAGAAGATCCAAGTGAGAATTTTGATGGTTTTTTATCTTACACATGTGAAGGTGTCAATATAAATTGATCATATGGGTTTGTTTAATTTTGTGTATAGTTGATTTGTGTTAAATTCTAGATCATGTGCTAAAGTTTTGCAAAAGTTATTGAAGAACAAATTTGGTCTCCAAGATAAAATCTAGACATAGTTGGCTCTATGACAGAAGATTTTGAGAAGGAATTTAATTGTCATTATATCTTGCATTCACAATGGTTTCAAGATTAGTATATCACATAGTTAGATTCTCCTATGTGAGGAGATCATCTCTTCCAAATTTGATATCATGCATCAAAGCATAGAAGAAGTTATTAAGGTTTAAAAATGGCTAATTAGGCATATTTAAAGGGTCCCCATAGTTAATTTTGAAAGAATTAAAGATCAAGCAAGATCAACAATACACATTGCTCTAAGAAGTTAGGAAGTAGTGAGATTATGATAGGTACATGATGTTTAATGATTCAGTAAAGGTATAAGATGAGGATATAATGTCAAGCAAGTTTTCATACAGTTTGATCAAATAGTGAGAATTTATTGCTAAAGTCCTTGTTGATCTATAGAGATTGATCAAGCACATTGAGTCAACATTTCAAGATTACATGAGATGAGGTTAAAGTGAATATTGTTTAACATTTGGATTTGGTAGATTATGAATTAAATTTTGGAAAAGATTGATGGTGTGAGATTGATCCAAAACTAGGATAATATGAGACGTGAGCAAAGTTTTTGAGGTTTAATTGTGACCATTGATATTCAGATATTTGAATTTAACACAGGGAAAAACTATAGATCTATATTTTGTCCATATATTTAGATAAAATTCAAATTTGTTGGTGGTGTAAAAATAAAATATGAAGAGGACTCCATGATGAATCTAATGAACTTGATTTAAAGATCTAGAAGTGTGTATAGTAAAAGATATTAATGTTCCAAGTTGACTATGTGTTCATGGTAATTTTGCAAGTGACTCAAGAAGGATATTTAAGTTCATGTTGATGTTTTTTAGATGCCTCTTGATGAATTTGATATTTTGGAGTGTTGTATACTCCATGAGGATGATCTATGAGTATTTTAGAGGTGTGATCATCTATCTTGAGTATAAACAATGCTTAAGAAGTTGTTTGTATGTTCTATAATGGTGTTCCTATGAATAAGATCTATGTTTGAGTTAATTGCGCATATGTAGAGGTGATCAAAGGTTAATGTGATCATTTTAGGATGTCCTAAGGGACATAGGGAGTGGACCTATGTATTTTTAAATGGTCATGTGTTCTTAATTTGCTCAGAGATGTATAAAAAAGGTGAATGGCTCTCCATAGAACCCAAAAGTGACTTAGGCCTATTTGAAAGTGTGTTTTGCTTAATTATGACACATGTGAGATGAATTAAGGGTGAATTCATGTATTGTGGCTAAAAAGGATTAATGTGGACTTGATAATTTAGGATAGATCTATATATAGTGAAACCAAATGTGATGGTTTTTGGACTAGTAAGACTTGAATGAGGGAGTGTGAGTGTGGAGCCAAGCTAAGGAGATAACCTTAGAAAGAGAAGGTATAGGTCAGTGAGGACCAAAAAAGAGTGAAGAGGATTATATATGCTAGTTTGATCAAGGTGATAAAGGTAATCACATAGGTCATTAGACATAATAATCTTAGAAGAGGTAGAATGGCTGAGTATGCTCAAGAGGATGTTTGAGAGAGACTTGAGAGAGTATTGAGAGAGGCTTGTATATGTGAATTAGGGATAAAAGGATGGGTAGAGTTACCTATGGAAGAGTTGATGAGAAAATCAATTTAAATACTATTTGTATGACATGTTGGTCATAATTTTATTGGTAAAGTAGTGTTCTTACTTTTTTAGCATGAGCAAAGGCAAGGTGAAGATTGTGTGAGCTTGGTGGTTGATCTGAGAGGTAGATCAGCATGTGGTCTAGGTTTATGACCATTTGGTCATGTTATTAATATTGTGATAGAGTTATTAATATGAAGTATGCATTGAGTGTGTAGATTTGAAGAGTGGGGTTAGTTGGGATATGTAATGTGTCCTAATTGATCTTTGTATATTGGTTCAAGTATGTAATGTACTTTGGTCAATAGGGTGTGTTTGGTGATAGATTTGTTTCTTAAAGGTGAGAAGAGTGTTATCCAAATATCCATCATTAGGTGTTGAATACATCAATTCTAAGGTGGAAGTGTTCTTGTCAAATGAGGGTATAAGGGAATTGGACTTCCTTAGGGACAGTTGATCCTTATAAAATAGGTGTTTTAATAAAGGTAGGTGGTCTAAAGGAGTTGATCATCTTAGGGGAAAGTGATCCTTGTGGAATAGGTGTTACACTAAATACCTTTGGTTAGGAGAACATGATCAAGGTTTTTTGGTTTAAAGGAGTTGACCAACTTCTTGTTTGTATTTTCTTATAGGATAGTAGTCCATTTGTGTTGGAGGATTGAGAGTGGGTTTTATTCCCCATGAGGATTTCCCATAGGATATATGTGTTATGTGTTTGATCTTGTGTATTATTTGAATTAATAAGATCTCTTGTTAATGTTTCTTGATCAATTTGATATATGTTGATTGTTTAATAGTTTGAAAGGGACTACAATTGAAATTGAAATATTTGGGCTCACTGATTCATCCCCCTGTCAGTGATTGTACCTCTAAAAATTGGTATCAAATGGGTCCTTTGGAGGAATCCTAATGTCTTTAAGGTGATATTAATTAGGTACAAATATGGCTAAGTAGTTGAAGAAAGAAAATAAACAATGGAAGGTTGTGATCAAGGCACTTCAAGAACATATATGTACTTTGTAAAAATATGTCAAAGAGGATGCAAATGTTATCAATGATCTCAAGGTTTAGTTAGTAGATGCCAAGGAAAGTTTATGTTTAAAACAAAAAGACATCATGATTAATAAATAAACTTTACATAATAGTAGAGAAGATGACAAGAAGGAAGAATAAGTTGATCTAAAAGTTAAGCTTATGAGTACACTTGGTGAACTAAAGGAGTAGAAGAAAAGGAATCACAAGATGAGGTATGTAATCAAAGGTCTTGAAGCAAAATTTAATTTTCTTAAGGGAAGTTTGATAGAGAAAGAATGTAGAAATTTTATATAGAAGGCTATGTTGTAAATTAGAATAAGCTCAAGGATCAAGTTGGTAAGATGGCTACAGAATACAAGAATAGCCAATCTATGGTATGGAGACTTGAGGTAGTAAAGACTAAGGAGACTAACTCTATTGAGTCCAAGAGTCTTGATGGATTGTTTGTCAAGGTGGAAAAGGAATCATAAATTAAGGAGAGTCAAGAGTTTCTATTGACAACATTGATTGACAAATTTGAAGAAAAGAATAAAGTTAAGGATTTAGTTAAAGTCAAGTAGGACTGCAAATCAGAGATAGATATGGAGATATGGGAGTCTCCTGAGTTTTAGGACTTTTAGTCTCATTATGTCAAAGGGGTTTCTCATCTAGGCTTGAAGAAGGCACTTTTCAGTCAGAGGAAGCTTGGTGGTTATCAGATATTATTTGGTAAGGTATGAAAATAAGTATTTGAAGACTTGTTGAAGATGTCATGTTCCCGATGAAGCATGAAGTTAAGGGTATCTTTGTAATTGATTAGGTCTTAGGATCAGAGGAATAATTATTTGAATCTAAGTAATAAGTTATGGAGAAGCATGTTTGTGTGATCAATTTGATAATTCTAATCAGAGAAGGTCTTTGGTTAAGGGGGAGCAATAAGTTCATGAGCATGTTTAACAGGTTTGTGAAGGAGGTATAGTATAGAGTCAGAATGGGTGGTTCTAGGTGGCTTAATGAGATTGATGTAAATTTAAATAATATCTTGATTCTAATAAAGGTATATACAATTCTTTATGAATTGATCTAGGTGTTTTTATGGTCAGAAGGTATGTATGTACCAATTGAATATTTTCAAAGTGCTCTTGGTTTTCTCATTTTTTGGCTTAAGGGAAAGTAGGCCTAAAATGGTTATAGGATGTATGGATTCCAAGAGTTTTAGAATCCCATATCTTGTTCCATAATTGTGTGAACAGTGTATACAAGTGTGCAAGTAGTTTTAGATGTGTGCATTGACCAAAAGGAGGTTTGTTGACCCTATTTGTTTTGAGATTCTAGGGTTTTGGGCTATCCTAGAAAAGTGGTTTGTATTGTGAATTAAAGTCTAAGGCTTATTAATATGTTTAATGGGACAAATTTGTGGTCAAATCAAGCTTCATAGAGAATTGAATCTTTGTGGTTCTAAATTTATTCAAGTTTTTGTCAATATGGAGGGTTAATTGGCTAGTAGGTTTGAGAAGGAAGTATATTGCAAAAGATGAGCCTAGTGATGAAAATTGGTGTGTTTGATGGGGAATATGAGAGTGCTCTAGGTATGGAGTTTCATGTCCTAAAGTTTTGTCTAATAAAAATGATGGGATCTACAAGTTCTAGGTAGGGCTATAAGGAGGTTAGACAAGCCTAGTTTGAAAAAGAGTGCTTTTTTGCTCAGTTTCTCCAAAATAAAAAGGTATGTGTGTTCCATAGTGAGTTCTAAATTTGGTTTTAGTGTAGGTTTTCTATTTGGTGAGTGGCATGAATTTTTATTGATGGTCCTTATGGTAGATGGAGAGATAAGGCTAGTGAGCATATGTGGTGATTATTTAAGGTGTGTAGAGATATGAAGATGCTTAAAAGGTGAAATTACTCAAAGTTCTTAGGGGGAGTCCATATTAGATTTTTATTGATGTTTTCCATCAGATTTTTGTGTTTTTGTGTGTTCTTTCTTCATTGGTTGCAGTGCTTGATTGAAGATAGTGTTGGCACGGAGCAAGAGGATGTCGTCAAGGCAAGCTAAAGTAGGATCAAAGTAAGAGGGAGTTTGTATCATATTTCTAAGATGGTAATTTCCAATTTTTATACTCTTTTTAGGTCCACAAAATTAGTTTATTCCCACTTTGTCATTATGTCAAAAGGGGAGAAAGTTTCTATTGTAGTAGTGCTTGAAGAGAGAGAAGGTGAGTTGTATATTGTTGTATATGATGGTTGCTGACATTAATGACAAAGGAGGATATTTTTTGATAGTTTTCAATGATGTCATGGTGATGTCATGAAGTTTTCTTAGTGATATGATGAAGTTATTTGATAGCCTAAGTGACAATGATAAAGTGTGTAATGTGTTTATCTTAGTGTGCTTGAAGTATGCTTGGTTGATCTCTAGAGTTTGACTGGTTAGAAATGTTCAAGGCTAAGTACAATAATTTTAGAATGTGAAATAGGTACCTAAGATGTTATTTATGCTTAAAAAGCTTGTGTGCATAAGTGGAATTCATCTAGTTGTCTATAGTTTTCATCTAGATAGTTTGGTCTAGTGGTAGAAAACATGAGTAGGTAGTTTGATGACATCACCATTGCCACGTGGGAATGAGTTAAGGGGAGTTGGTCATATGGTTGTGATAAAATTATTCCCTAGTTTTCATTCACCAGATCTCAATTCATGCATCAAATTAGGATTAAAGATATGAGGTTACAAATTTGTCTTCTCAGTTAGAATTCATTATTTTTCCATACTTAGCCAAATTTATAATGTGACAAAAAAGACCAAGTAGTTTGATGATCACATGTGTGGACATTTCAAGATAAGGTGATCATATGTGTTTTTTATTTTTTGAAATAGTTTATTTACACTAAACATCAGATCATGCAATATATCACATCAAAATATATGCATATGAAAATTTGGGCTCCCAGGCAGTTTGATAGTGTTTTCCCATACTTAGCCAATTTTACAATGTGGCAAGAAGAGTTGAGTGAGAATTTTGATGGTGTTTCATATTGAACATGTGAGTGTGTCAATATAAATTAATTATATGGGTTTGTTTAGTTTTATGCATAATTGATTTGTGATAAATTTTAGATCATTAACTAAATCATGGCAAATGTTATGGAGGAGCAAAGTTGGTCTCCCAGACAAAATCTAGACATAGTTGGCTTTGTGACAAAATATTTTGAGAAGGCATTTTAATGGTGTTATATATCTCACATGTGAAGGTTTCAAGAGCATTATGTCACATGGTTAGATTATCCAATGTGAGGAGATCATCTGGTCTAAGTTTGAGATCATGCATCCAAGTGTAAAAGAAGTTATTAAGGTTAAAAAATGGCTACTCAAGCATATTGAAAGGGTCACCATAGTCAATTTTGAAAGGGTTAAAGCTCGAGAAAGATAAATGGTGCATGTTGTTCTAAGAATTTAGTAAGTAGTGAGATGAGGATAGGTGCATGATGTTTAATGATTGAGTAAAGGTACAATATAAGGATCCAATAGTGAGCAAGTTTTTATACAGTCTGATAATATAGTGAGCATTGATTGCTAAAGTCCTAGTTGATCCATATAGATCAATGGAGCACATTGAGTCAACATTTCAAGATTACATGAGATGAGGTCAAAGTGACTATTTTTTAACATTTAGCTTTGATAGACTATGCATTAAAGTTTAGACAAGATCAATGGTGTAAGATTGTTCGAAAGTTGAGATGACACGATATATGAGCAAAGTTTTTGAGGTTAAATTATGACTGTTGATATTCAAATATTTGAATTTAACATAGGGAAAAAATAAATATTTATATTTTGTCTATATCTTTATATAAAAGTCAAATTTTTTGGTGGTGTAAAAATCAAAGATGAAGAGGACTCCATGGCACATCTAATGAACCTGATTTGAAGATTTGAAAGTGTGTATAGTCAAAGATATTAATGTTCTAAGTTGATTGTGTGTTTGTGATTATTCTTCAAGTGATTAGAGCAAGATATTTAAGCTTGTGTTGATGTTGTTTTGATGTCTATTGATGAATTGTCTATTGGGGAGTGTCATAGACTCCATTAGGATGCTTATGAGTATTTTGGAGATGTGAACATCTATCTTGAGTATGAACAATGCTTAAGAAGTTAATTGTATGTTTGGTAATGGTGTTTATATGTATAATGTCTCCATTTGAGTTAATTGATCATATAAATAGGTGAGCAATGGTGATAGTTATCATTTAAGTATGTCCTAGGGGACATACAGAGTGGAAATATGTATTTATAAATGGTCCCATGTTCTTAATTTTCTCAAAGATGTATCAAAAAGGTGAATAGGTCTCCATAGGACCTAAAAGTGACTTAGACCTATCTGAAAGTGTATTGTGCTTAAGTGTGACCCATGTGAGATATCTTAAAAGGTGAAGGAATGTATTTTGGCTGACAAGGACTAATGTGGAATTGATAATTCATGATATCTATATATATAGTGAAACCAAATGTGATGGTTTTTGGACTAGTAAGACTTGAATGAGGGAATGTGAGCATGGAGCCAAGAGAAGGATATTACCTTTAAAAGAGAAGGTAAAGGCTAGTAAGGACTAGTAGAGAGCAAAGAGGATCAAACATGCTAGTCTGAGCAAGGTGTTGAACGTGATCACATAGGTCATTAGACCTAATAAGCTTAAAAGAGGTAGAATGGGTGAGTATGCTCAAGAGGTAGTTTGAGAGAGACTTGGGAGAGTTTTAAGACAATCTTGTCTATGTGAATTATGGAATTAAGGAGGGGTAGATTTCTTTATGGATTATTTGATGAGAAGATTAGCTTGAGTACTATTTTTATGACCTATTGGTCTTAATTTTGTTAGCAAAATAGTGATCTTGATGTTTGAGTGTGAGCAAAGGTAAGGTGAAGACTATGTGAGATTAGTGGTTGATCTAAGAGGAATATTAGTGTGTGGTCTATGTGTATGACCACCTGGTCATGTTGTTGATGTTGTATAGATTTTTTTCTATGAAGGATGCATTATGTATGTAGAGTTAAAGAGTGGGGTTAGTTGGGATATGTAATGTGTCCTAATTTATCTTTGTATGTTGGTTTAAGTATGTAATGCACATTGGCCAACAGGGTGTGTTGGGTGATAGAGTTATTGTTGAAATGTGAGTAGATTGATATCCATAGATCCATCATCAGGTGTTGAAGACATCAGTTCTAAGGTGGAAGTGTTCTTAGCAAAGGAGGGTATAAAGGAGTTGCTCTTCCTTAAGGGTAGTTGCTTCTTGTAAAATATTTGTTTTACTAGGGGAAGTTGCTTCTTGTAAAATGGGTTTTTTACTAAAGGATAGTGGTTTAAAGGATTTTATCATCTTAGGGGTAGATGATCCTTATGGAAAAATTATTTCACTAAATACCTTTGGTCTTGAGGACATGGTCAAGGTTTGCTAGTCTAAAGGAGTTGATCAATCTCTTGTTTATAATTTTTTATAGGACATTAGTCCTTTTTTGTGGCAAGATTTAGTATGGTTTTTTATTCCCCATGAGGGTTTCCCATAGGAACTCTGTGTTATGTGTTTGATCTTGTGTATTCTTTGAATGAATGAGTTATCTTGTTAATTTTGCTTGATCAAGTTGATATATGTTGATTGTTTAATATTTTAAAAGGGATTGTAATCAACATTGAAATAGAAATATATAGTATCACTTATTCAATCCCCCTCTTAATGACTATGCCTCTAATAGATCCAATTTGCTAATAAAGATGGGTTTTTATGGAAAGGGCCTTGATATCAATGGCTAAGGAATGATTAATCCCATATAGGTTGAGGAAATACTTTTTTATGAAGTTGTGCGATATGTTAGTGGAAAAGGAGAAGTTGGAGAATGTTCAAAGACAACTAAAATAAGACAAACTTCTAAAATCAAAGATCCCAAGCCACTATCTATTCAAAAATAACCCATACAAGGAGATGGCACATCGTCATTCCATGATGGTGAGAGTGGATGCAATATAGAATAAAGAAAGGAGAAACCTTTAAATCATGGGAAAATTATCTTAAAAGAATTAAAATCATCTCCAAAGAGATATGAACATCCCAAAGGATGAGGTAATACATTTTTCCCTCTTCATACTTTCACAAACGACAAATCTAAAAGGTAAAAAAAGTATAAGTATTCAAATGTTTACTTTGATTATGAGAAGAATGGATTTGTAACATAATTAATTTGGTATGCACAACCATGTTAATATTTTGTAATGAATAACCATTGTGTGGCTATGTGTTAGAATATAAAGGCCATCCTAAATAGGTCCATGTCCTTCAAGAGGAAGGATACATGTTTTAAAGATCACTCTTCGATTCAAAATGTGGAGAATGGAAATAAGATATTATCATCCAAGAAGATTGGAAATAATTATTTTTCTCATTCTAATATGAGTGGCCATCAATTTGATAAATGTTGAAAGCTTCATCCACAACACTGTATAAAAACTAGTAAGAATGAAGTTATGCAAGCACTTAAAACCAAGGACGTTGTTCAAACCCATACAAGTCAAGTGGTATCACATGAAAGAGTTGGTCAAGCACCAATATTCCAAGGGGTATCCCATGAAGAAGCCCACATATATATATATAAGATCTCATTGAGAGGAAACAAACCAAAGTGGAGTGTATACACATAATATTTTCAAATTTTATCAAATACTAATGATTTATATCTTGTAAGAACCCAAGAAGACTCAATATCTCTAAGTTCACACCCTAAGGGGTGCACCGAGAAAGGGGTGGGTAGACCATTGGTGATTTTCAAGATTATTATCCCTTATTTCCACTTATTACCAATCCAACCAGCTCCTAAAATCATTCCCCTAAGCTATTACTCATATTTTGTACACTCCTCTAGCCTTATACCACCTTGCATCATTTTTTTCCTCACCTTAAAATCCATTTGACTATTTACAATACTTGATTGATTGGGTCAACCCTATACTATTATGGGTAAAACTCATTTAGGGTCTAGGTTATCTCTAGCTATGACCTAGTGATTTTTTGTCCATAATAATACTAGGTCGACCCTGTCGATCAAAAAGTTTGAAAGGGATTAGGCTTAAATATACCTATATATACAAGATAATTTTGTCATTATTTATAAATGGATAAGAGTTATTATTTACTTCTGCTTATTTACAATATGATCTTCTAGTAGTCTACTTGAGGAGTCTTAGTTTAGGGTTTTTACTTGGAGAATCTAGTCTTTTAGAGAAGTCTTGGATGCTTTTGCCTTTCTAAGTGATCCTTAAAAACCATAAAAACCTATTGTGAATCCCATTTATCCAAGGGAAGTATTGTGTCTCAATGAGTTTGTCTTTTAGGTAAGTATTCTCTAGCATTGTTCCTCTCTTTAGTAGATAGAAGTAGCATAAATATTGGCTTTAAATAATATTCCTCTTTTTCTCAATGTAGTACGGTCTTACTCATACATAAATTAATTAAGATTATCCTATGTATGTTTGTTTACTTATTAAACCTCATATTGTGCCACAATATTTTGTGAGCACTAGATTAGATTTATTTACTTATTAGTTTAGTGAATATAAAAACATATGACTTAATTAAGGTTATTACATGATTGTTCTTGATTGGAGGTTTTGTAACCATTCTTAGAATTATTTACTATGGTAATATATCCCCTAATTGGGCATAGTGGAACCCCATATTGGTCATGTTCCTAATTATCTAATGTATCCCCAATCGAAAATGTAATTACAATCTATCTTTTCTGAGTTAAGATTGATTTATAGACATGATGAATTTATGATTACATACATTCTGGTGAAACTGACATGAATCTAACCCTTGCAAGTTTTATTTAACATTTTTCATTATTTTATCATTTTATTTATTGTTTTTCTATATTTTCAATATTGGGATGATGGTGTCGATATAGTTTCTAACTTTTGTGTACATGTTTAACACATAGTTAAATCAAAATGACTTTGTTCTATTTATGAAGGTCTTCATCAAATATAGGTTGTTGGGTCAAATAGGTTGACATATTATTGTTTTTCACTTACATATAGGCTACTAGGTTGACCCTATCAACATATTACACTTCCATACTTCTAGAAAATATACTAGGTCAACACTGCCAATATAGGATTCCTCACATGTTTCAGTAAATAGGGAATTATAGAACTAGGTTGACCCAGTCAACACAGTTGGTAGAATTTGAAAGTAAAAATCAAGGCACTTCAATAGTAATCTCACTTTCCTCTACATCTTCTAACCCACCAAGGTTTCTTTATCCATTTATCTATCATTTATGTTATTTATTATAGTTTTGTTTTTCATAGTTTATAGTCTTTAAAAATTCCCTTATACAATAAAATAGGTCACCCATATCAGCCTAGTCCTGTATTTTATCTTTTGTCTAAAATATTAGGTTAACATTATCAACATAGTATTTAATAGACCCTTACTTTAGTAGTGTAATAGTGACACTATCAACTATAAACTATAATCTCTACATACACTATCATCTAAATCGACACTGTATTGTGTTTCAAAGTTAGAATTAACATCTATATACTAATAATTAGCTCACACTTTCACTTTTATTTGCTTGTATGTTTATAATATATATTATAGTGTAATTAGGTGGTTTTTTAATATTCTATATAGTTTCACTATTTTTCTCTTTTTTCACACACTACCAAAATACATAATCTTAAAATACATTAAAAAATTGTCTACCCAAGGCCTACCTACTTGAATTTCATCACCAAGGGGGAAGCCAACTTGATTTTATGCCCAAGTATAAACACGTGGTTAATGGTATATATTTTCAAATTACCTAAAACCCTTGTCACTATGGTGTGTGAAGTGAGGGGTAAGCCCCAATACCAAGTTAATACCATTACCAATACATATCCCTTTCAGCCTAAATGTCCTAAAACCATCCATAAATTGCTTTCTAGTTCCTTAATTTCAACCAACTTCCTATGAAACTTAAAATAATTCTATAATAATCTAACAACATTAAGGATGACCACTTAGTTATAATTTACTTTCCAAGTTGACTGCTTGTTCTTTGCTCCTTGTATGTTGTATTATAAAAAATTGCATTGGCTAACATTGGTGCAAGGTTTTATGTTGTGTGCCATAATTGGTTCATCTTCATTTACCTCATTTATTTTGTGTTTATTTTCATTCCTTTCTTATAAAATTACTTTAAAAATATTTCTTATTATATTACATTTACTTTATATTCAACATAGTCTCTTATAGATTTTTTCTTCCCCTAAATACAATACTAAGTCGACCCTATTGACATAGTATCCTTTTTTGCCTCTCAAGATACATACTAGGTTGACTCTATCAAATTAATATCCTTTTATACATATTTTTTATCCCAAGTTATCATACTAAGTCAACCCTATCAACTCTATATCCCTATTTTCTTAATTTTTAGACCCTATTTTCAGTACTGGGTCAACCCAATCAACTTTGTACTATTATTACTTTCCCTATTTGTCTGACTCAGTTCTTTATTTTTCCTCTTTAGAAATTTTTTCATTTATATCAAGTCATCATGAGGTCCCCTATTATAATATTATTGGATAACCTGAATCCATTTAGATGCTATTGGGATGTTCATTTATCCCTCTCTTTTCCTCTTAAGAGAACCATCACTCTTGGGGCACCTCTTCCCCTCCTTCCTCAGTAGATTGTAACATGGTTAAAATCACAACTCAAGATGAATTAGGTGTATTTTATCCTTTCTATACCTATCAAGACAATTCCCATCTTCAAAATCTTCAAACTAAACTGGGGGTAATTGACACAAGTTTAATAAATAATCCCACTAGTAATCCATCTTTTAATAATCCTCCCCCTAATACCCATTCAAGGAGTGATCCTAAAAACACCAACCCATCAATTGATAAGACCTAACTTCTTCCACAATTCATACAATAAATGAAAATAATGCAAACTTATAACAACTCTCAAATGATGCAACTACAATGTCATTTGATTAATATGGATAATCAACCTTTGACTATCTATCCTCAAGCCAATCCCAATTTCATTCCTCCACCTCTTAGAGATGCCTCAATAAATTTTATTCCTTAACCTATAATAAATAATAAAATACTTCAAACTATTCAAAATGAGCCTTTAGCTCCCTTCATTATTTCCATTGATATTGGTAACATATCTCCAACTATTGAGTATGATGGGACTAAATACCCTACCTCATTTCTCAAAGCCTTAAATAATATTTACAAAGAGTGTATATGCTTGGTGATTAATTTAATAATGAAGTCATGATCAACCTTCATTTTCAAGAGTATACTTCTACTTCTCAAAAATGACAAGTTTCTAAAGATTATACCTCAAATAACCAAAAATCTTTTTCCACAACTAATAATCAACAAACTACCAAGGATGTTTGTGTTATTGATGTAGACTATGACCAATATTACAACAATTCTCAATATATTATCACTGCCAAGGTCAATTATCATCATAATATAGCTCACAAATATCCATCATAAAACTTAATAAACCATCTTTAGAAGAAAAAATTCTCAAATATATTACAACCACTAATCCATCTTTGGAATCCCATGAGGAACCATCTCCTCCTTCTAAATCCCCAACCACTTCTATTCCTTCAAAATCTACCTTACCTCCTAAACATCATGTTGGTTCTTCTTCTAAATCTCATTGGAGCTTTCTTGAAGAACTTAAATTTATTCCTTGTAAGATTTCACTTATGGAGTTAGTTCATACTTCCCCTTATGATCACAATTTCTTTATGTAACAATTACAAGTATTTGAAGATCCATCTCTTATTGATGAATAACCACCTTCTATTTAACCTCAAACTACCAATGTGCATACCATAAAAATTATTTGTCCTTCTAAGCCTTCTATTAAATTTATTGAAGAGGAAATGATTAATGATGAAATATTTTTTTGTTTTGATGATATTCCACTATTCATTAAAATAACCATTAATACTACCCTTATTCATAAAGTTTTATTTGACAAAGGCTCTAGTATTAATGTGGCATCTTTGTGGCTTATCCAAAAACTTGGTTATGACAAGGATCATCTGAAGCAAACTTTTCTTAGCTATCATCATTTTGATAAGACTAATCAAAATCCACTTGGATGTATTTGGCTTCCCCCAACCATCAGACCTAAGACCATTCAAACTAAGATTATGTTCCTTGTTTTTCCCTTATCTTATAACATACTCCTTAGTTTCCCATGGACTCATATAATGAGGGAAATTTCTTATTTTGGTATCCAATGAATTAAACTCTTACATAATGGAAAACAATATAAGAATGAGGTTGATCCCAACCCTTGGGCTATTCAACTCCCTAATCCAAAATCTTGGTATCATATTCGTACCATTCCTAAGATCAATAGTTCTCCTTTACCTGAGTTCATCAACATCAATCCTAATTTATAAGTAACTCTTGTTGATTTAGATGATGATGAACCTAATTATTTTAAAGATACAACATTACCATGATACCTCCTAGATTTTAGAGTGGCTTCCTCCTTTATTACCTTAGGATTGTATTATTCCCCTCATTGATGATATCAATGATTTTCCCTCTTCATGTAATGCTCAAGATAATTATCTACCCAAAGATGCCTTTACTTGAAATTATTTTTGAGTGGATAAATTATTTCAAGATCCTCTCATCATGTCTCCACATACATCCAGTAATATTGGAATTTCACCTTCTAAAACTCCCCCTAAATTTCAAGCATGTATAATTTATCCAATGTATTATTATAATTACATAATGGTCCAATATAAATATTGAGACTTGGATTTTCAACATTATAAAAAACCTTATCTAAAATCCATGATTTTAACCGAGATGTTCATACCATTTCTAAGAATCATGAATTCAATCTTGAAGATCATGTGCCTCCTGCTATTTCTCTACTTCTTGATAATATTTGGGTGGTAGAACAAATCATACCTTATGAATATCTAAAAATTAATGAATCTTCTCTACCACCTTTGGATCAAATAATTACATCTGATCCTTCCCCCATTAATGAAACTAATAACACACAAATCCCATATAATCCATCTACTTCTCTTACTCCCAGGATTACACTAGATTCTTAGGCCATTGATGTCTGTCAGATACATTTTGAATATGATCACCATGGTAATAAAATTATTGATATTGAAGTAGATGTTGAGTAATATGGTCTTCTTCCTACCTTACCTTGTCATGAAGTTATTCTTGAAATATTTCATGCTCAATAACCTCAACATCCTTGATAACATCACAAACTTGGGAATTTTAAAACCAAAATCCCTTATTTTAACAACTTCATTTCTAAAATTGATCTTAAATTTAATCCAATTTATTATTTACATAATACATAATACCACTTATAAAATGTAAATGATATGAGTATTGAATAAAATACTCACATTGAATATGGTACTCCATCCTACCCTCAACCAATTATAGTTTCTCATAAACTCTCACCTATAGAGTATGATAACTTTAGGTTATTTTTTGATAAATATCATGAGATGTTCACCTAGTCCTATAAGTACATACCTGGTATTGACCCTATCATTTTGGTTCATAACATCATCACTTATCATAATTCCAAAGTTTTGCATCAAAAATTTAAAAAAATTCCACTCGAAGTCTCCACTTTATGTCATAAGGAAATTATCAAACTTATCAATGTTAAATTTATCAAACCAATGGATTATTCTAAATGGGTTTATAACATAGTTCCTATTTGGAAAAGGTCACTATGGTCATTCACATTTTCATTGATTTTTGTAATATTAATCTCTCCTATCCCAAGGATAATTTCCCTTTACCTTAGAAATATGCCATTGTCAATTCCATAGTTGGTTATAAAATATTATCTCTTATAGATGGATTATCAAGTTACAATCAAATTTACATTACTCCTGAGGACTACCATAAGACCATTTTCACCACATAATGGGTACCTATTGTTATTTTAAAATTCCCCTCAACCTCAAAAATGCTAGATCCACTTACCAACAAGCAATGACTCACATATTTTATTATATTATCTATAAAATTGTTGAAACCTATTTGGATGACCTCATCACTAAGTCTAAAATTTATAAGACTCATCTTCTGATCTTTCCATCATCTTTGACCATCTTCTCAAATATTGAGTTAGACTAAATCCTTACAAATGTGTCTTTGGTGTCATATCTAAAGAATTGTTAAGATTATTAATCTTTCTCTATGGCATTGATGTTGACCCCTCTAAAATTATATTTATCATCAACATGCCCATTCCTCATTCCATTCCAAACATTCGCACTTATCTCAATGAACTTGGGGAAATTAGATGGTTCATCCCTAAAATGGCTTACCATATCCACTCCATTAATTATCTTCTTAATATTGGTAATGCTTTATAATGTATGTATACTTATTAAAAAACCTTGAAAAACATGAAATAATAATTTCTACACCTACCTATGATTCATCCTCCTTTAAAGGATTGACCTTTGATCCTCTATACTTCTTCCATACCCATATTAGTGGGGTAAATGCTTTCCCAACAAGATGATACTAGAAGAGAGTATGACATCTACTACATCAATCGAGGCCTCATTGATTATGAGAAATGTTACACAAAATTTGAATGTGATTACATCACCATATATTTTTTAGTTGAAAAGCTTTGCCATTACATGCTTTATCAGACCACCTATGTCATCATTCATTCTAAACCCCTTCATCACTTATTCTCCAAAGACTTTGTTCTTGGAGATAAAATTGGCAAATAGATGGTCCTCCTCATGGAATTTTCTCTCTAAATTATCACTCAAAAAGCTATCAAAGTAAAAATCATAGTCGATCAAGCTATTACAGGTCATGTGCCAACTACCAATCACCTTCAAGATAGTCTTCCAGATGATAACATTATATATATATTAAAGGTCACAATCAAGCCATTTATAATAAATATTAATTCTATAACTTCACTACTAATCTTAAAGTAAGTATCCTTGATGTATACTCTATCCTCCTTGATACTACTAAACCAATATTAGTTATGGAAGAACTTCCCAAAATCAATGTTGACTTACACAAGGATACTTGGACCCTTCATGTTGATGGTGTTAGATGACTTTAAAGAGATGGGGTAGGTTTTAATCTTACAAGTCCTATTGACAAAATCATTCCTTTATATTTTCACTTAAAATTTGATGTCACTAACACTATGATAGTGTATGAAGCTCTAATATTAGACATGAGAGTTGATCTTGATTTAGATATCCAATACCTACATGCTTTAGGTGATTCTCAGCTCATTTTCTACCAATTTAATAGTGATTACCAATACAAAAGAGATAATTTCATTTATTATTATTAACTTGCCACTAATCTTACCAAAGAATTCATTTATTTCACTTGGACAACAATGCCTAAAATAGGACACCCTAGGTTTTAGTGCCCCTATCCAAGTTGGGCACTATTGTCTAGAGGGAATCAGACTTGGGGGATGGATCTAGGCCTAAAAGAAATACCTAGGTCTATTAGGTTTAAGTCTAGAAGGCTATAGATGACTAGGAATCAGTTAAAGAAAAACCAATAAGGGTTGTGCAAGAAAGTAGGAGGACCTATGGATTAGGTATCAATAACCACACTAAAGTAACCAAATTTTACATTTTACATGACTATAAACCCATCATTAGGGAGATAAAAGTAAGAAAGTCTAGAAGAGAAAGAGTCAGACTTCTTAAAGGACATCAAACAGTTATTTTTAGATTGAGATCCCCTTTTTAAGATAATTTGATGTAGGAAGTGGTATTTTT
Organism: Torreya grandis; assembly: GCA_037957365.1. Lineage (NCBI taxonomy): Eukaryota > Viridiplantae > Streptophyta > Pinopsida > Cupressales > Taxaceae > Torreya > Torreya grandis. Next base: position 19,963 of record JARHVA010004725.1, on the reverse strand, counting down.
ATATCATTTTAAGTGATTGGTTTAGCCTTTGACTAGATTTATAGATGTATCTCTATTTTTGGTGAAATTCATTATCAAGTTGGTTTGTTGATTGTCTCTATTATCTAGTAATTATTTTTAATTTTAGTTTTTAAATATTTAATTTTAATTATTTAAGCCAATTTTCACATAAAAAGATGGGAATTTGAGAAATTCATTAAAGTATCTGGATAATGGGTAATTAGTGAGTATGTGCATAAACTACCAATTTTATATCACCAAAGAGGGAAATCAATCCCATGTAATTCTCCCACTTAGAGTGTTTTATATAATTTTACTCTTTTTTATATATGAATGTATCTAGATATGGCTTGAATAATTGATAATGCTTTGCCTAACTTGGATATAATAAGATATTAACTAAAAATCTTTTCATTTCAAATTATGGTTTCAAGTAAACATTTTTTTGAAACATAATTTTTAAATCAATTATTTTTGCATTAAATGTCCTAACAATATATTCTTATAGTTTTTACACAAATTTAGATTGATTATTCTGGTAACACTATATTGAAATTAACTAAATATATTAATTATATTTTACCCAATAAATTTAATAATATAAGTATAAAAGCCATAAATGTATTTACCCAAAAAATGGGTCTCAATGATGTAAGACATAATTTCATATTTAAAAGTATAATTTGATGTTAAATTAATATAAGAGTATGTCAATCATCTACAGTCATCTATACACCTATAGTTGAAAATAACATAATTAATGAAGAATGTACATGTATCTCAATAACTACTTTTGTTTGAATCAATTAAATATATTAATAAAAAAAACATTTATATAATAGAGCTTAAATAAAATAGCTCATAAAATCAATCAACCATGTGTAAGTATCAAAATTTATTCAAATTTAGCTGTAAATAGGGATAACATCATATGGGTGCTTTACCTCTAACCAAAAATTGATGGTCTCCTAAAAATATCCCTATTAGGAGTGTCCGTTCCCTTCATAGAGGTGTAGATAATGTTTATGTGATCATATAGAGCCATCTGAGAACACGTGTAAGTATAATCACTATTACATGTAGTTGATTATGTAGACTCTAGGAAAATCGTGGCCAACATTAACCCATTTTATCTCCAACTTGGCCAGAGATAAGGTATGTGCCTCTTACAAAAATAAAATTAAAACCACTCTATATTTATTTGACTAGATCCATAGAAATAAATACAACTCAACTTCATAATAAACCCCTATATGAATAGAGTAGACTTCACACATTTTTAGAACATTTTATATTATTTATTCTAGATATAAATAAGAGTGTTTCCTTTAAAAATATAAATGAATCTTAAATTTATAGGTAATTTCATGAAAATTATTTCCAAATAAGTTTTGCCTCAAAATTTCATGCATCTAAATCCATTATTGCATTGTTATCTCCTTTTGTCTTTCCACTTCTCTATCTCATTTCTATCCACTTTATTTGTATTTTATTATTTTCCAAAACCCTTTTGTGAAAGAGTAACCATTTCTAATTTATCCTCTATTTGTTCCCACCATTCCCTCATGTAAGACTATAGTGATTACCCAAAAATGGGTTAGATGAAAATTTTAGAGACTCAGTCAAAGGATTCCACTCTGACTTATTTTTCTGAAACTTCTTATCTACACAAAAAAATTCATTGACTTGCATGCTAATTGAACTAATCATAACCCTCTTATTAATTTTTAAAATTCTTCAAGTATTTTTACTCTCTTGAGGCCTTCAAAGGTCAATGTGATGATACCATGGTTTCAAAGTGGTTGTGATAATCAACATAAATCCAAAATTACTACCAATAAATTTGGTTACCTAATTAACAAATTAAACCCCCATACATATTATAATATTAATCTAATACAAATTTTCATAGATTAAAGGTAAGGGTGAAAGAAACATAGTTCATGATCATACCACTAAATTAAAATGATTTCAAGGACACCCATTATGCACATAATCAAAGACATGAATAATAAAATTACCAAAATAGTCTGTAGGGATAAAAACAAACAAAACATCACAATCATTGAGATGTTATTTTAACTCTAAACCCTAAAATATTATAAATTCAATATTCACCAATTCAAGACTGCTAAACATACATTATGGTACCAATTACTATATATTATTCTCATGAGCAAACAAACATCAATCATAAAAAATGAACTCATTTAAGTAACCAATATAGAACTAAAATGAAATCCAAATAGTCAAGATTAGGAATATCTATGTGTATGTGGGATAGTTCTCAAAAAAATCTATGTACTTTTATCTATCATGATATTCCACCTCTCCCTCAATACTATTCTATGAGGGTAAAAATTATCCAACATCCACCTCAAATAAAGATAATGTAGTTAGTCTATTTATAATAATATAACTATAAAATTAACTAAAAATAAATGATATAAATAACATTATAATATAAATGTCATAATGCAAAAAATTTAACCACTAACCATATAGGTTTTGGTGAATATGTATGTGCTAGAAATATAGATTTAGAATGGATAATACTTTAGTCAAAATAAAATAATCACAATGGAATATGTCTAGTTATTCCACATAAATAAATAATATAATTGTAGACACTCCATTTTTATCACTTCCATGTCAAAATTTCAAAATATAATGACTTCTCATAATTACAAACAAACTAGTCCAAAATTATATGTTTATCTAACATATAGGTTTGAATTCACCTTGGGGCATCTCTAGGTGGGATAATTCATCATATTAAGTTTGTTTAATTATCATTCTAGACATTTTAATTGGTCAATTATTCTAATTTGATCAATTCATTGATTCTCCTTTGCTAATAAATTTATTCAAATACTCCCCCTTCTCAAAATCATTATTCTAATTAATTCTATACATTTAATTAATTAAATTGATCTATTGATTAATCTAAATAATAATTATTCTAGCTATAATTGTATGTAAATGGAATTATATTTTTCTTTCAATTATTAATTCTTCATTTTCCTTTTCTTTCCAAGAGGCATCTTCATTTGAATAATCTTTATATCCTATGGAATATACGTTTGTGAGCCCACCAATTTACTAAATGAATTAATATAAAGAATTATCCTCCAACCTTCATCTTGGAGATAAGATGAAGGGCCCTTAATGAATCTTGTGAGATATTTTAGGAAGCACTCTCAACCCTTCATCTTGGAAACAAGATGAAGGGCCTATATTGGTTATCCATGTTCATTCTTGATAATGGTTCTCCACCCTTAATCTTGGAAATAAGATGAAGGGCCCACATTGATTCTCAAAAACATAACATCAGCCCCCATTAATTAGGTCATTGTTCTGATGTCTTTATTATAAATAAAACATATTCAAAAATGTTATAAGATTAGTATAATCTATCAATCAAATAAATGAGGGAACAACTTATGAAAATATTCATAATTCTCCTAAGTGGCTTTGTTCTAAAATATTGGTCACAAATGACTTTGAATTAAGCCAATTATCTATTATGTAGGCTAAGTTTGTGTGTTTCAAGTATTCTAAGAGGTTATATTGTTACCACTCTCACATATAGAACCTATAAATCATTCTAATCAAGTACATATGAAGTATCAACAACATATTTCTTTAAATAAGACATATCAAAAACATTATAAATCTGAGCTAGTATTGGTTGAAAAGTGATTTTATATGCAATAGGGTTATTCACTTCTAGAACCTCTAAAGTTACTACATATTTAGTTTCTAACTTGGCTGATTTTAAAAATTTAATAACTTTTTTGTGATTTAACATGAATAAAAAATTAATCTCCAACTGAGAACTACCTTACTGTTCTTTTTAAATTAGCTTAGCTTTTCTTCCTATCATTGGTCTCAACCAACCTTTTTTGAGATAGCCTCACCTTTTCTTCTATTTTAGCAATAATTTGGGGCACAAAAACTACCCTACCTCTAATTTATCCTAAATGATAGGTGTTATACATTTTATACCATATAAAGCCTCAATAGGTGCCATTGTTATGTTTGAATGGAATAAGATATTATATGTAAACTCAACTAGTGGAAGATATTATTTCCATTTGTATTAATTTTACATGCAATAGATCCTCAAAATATCTTTTAAAATCTATTTACCCTTTATGTTTTCCCATCTATCTCAGCATGATATTATGTTTGGTTCTTAAAGTTGCATTAATATTTTTCAAAAGCTATGTCATGTGAATGTCTTTATCAGAAATTATTTTCTCTAGAAATTTGTGCAACTTGTAGATTTCCAACACAAACATTTTTGTTAAATCGGTGCATCATCTATAAGATTTATTAGTATAAAATGTTCCACCTTGGTTATAATTTCAAATACTACCAGTATCATATCATCTTTGTATCTTGACATGGATAGTCCTTTGAAAAATTACATGCTAACGACTTTCCAATTCCATTCTATAATGTCATGAGGGTACAACATAGGATGAATATATTCTATTTTCATCCATTGACATTCTAAACATTTTGACACAAAATCAATTACATATTTTGTATTCTTTTCTAGAAATAGAATAATTTCAATTCTACCATTAATGTGGTCACTCGTAGTTGATCAAAATAAGGAGCATTAAGTAACTCCTTAGACACTATGACTTTTAAATTCTTTATGTCTAGAAAATACATTCTCCTATCAAACATTATAATTTCATATTTATAAAAATGAAATCCTTCATATCTATGATATTGAAGGTTTTATGCTAAGTTTTTTGTAACCTAATCATATAATTTGTACCCAAGAGAAAAATTTAGAACTTGTTCTCAGAAGGTACTTCTAATAGTAGCCATTATTTTTATGTACCTTATATTATAATAACATATGAAACTTTATTCTCCTTACCTTTTATATAACTCATATCAAAGTCATAATATAAAAAAAATGTAAGCCATCTCCTTTGGCAATCATTCAAATTTTATTGCATGAAGATATACTTGAGCCCTAGATTGTCAATCTTGATTTTAAAATGTTTTCCCAATAGATAATGCCTCCAAACATGTAAAGTGTGCATTATGGCAGCAAATTCCAAATAATGTGGAGAAAAATAATATTTATGAGTATTTATATTTCCTCATTCATATATTATTAATTAACCTTCTTGCAGTAATACTCCACCTAGACCATCCCCATAAGCATCTATTATTATAAAAAATATATCCATTTGGATATGGAAAATGCAACATCATTGAAGATGTAAACCTTTCTTTCAAGATTTGAAAATAATAACCATTTGTATTTTAATTTTAAATAGGTGATATGGTTAGCTATATTGGAAACATTGGGTATAAATTTCTTGTAATATCTTAATAAACCCATAATTTATGCACCTCATTAACATTTTTTGGTGTTGGCCAATCTAGGATTGGTTTAATATTTATTAGATTGATAGATATTATTTTAGTTTAAATGATATTCCCTATATATTACACCTTGTTTAAAATAAGGCACACTTATAAAACATACCATAGATCTTATGCTTTCATAAACATTGCAAAACTAGTAGTAAGTATTGTGTGTGATGTTCTTTGTCCTTGGAATATATCAAAATATCATATAATAAGTCAAGAAAAAACTAATTTAATTAATCTTTGAAATTTTTATTCACAATATTCATGAATTTTTTAGGTGCATTCATTAACAAAAAAAGTAAAACTATGAATTCATAATTTTCATAACTAGTCTTAAAAGCAGTTTTAGAAATATTTTCCTCCTTGATCCTTAGTCGATGGTACCCTCCTATAAGGTATATTTTTTGAAAGACATTTTCTCATCATATTTAATTTAAAATATCATAAATTTTGGATAAATGATACATGTTATTAATGTTTTCCTTTTTTTAAATTATGTAATCTATGCATATAGGAATAATACCATCCTTATTTTTTACAAAGACCATAGGTATTCCCCAAGGTAAAACACTAGGTTATATTAGTCTTTTGGATAACATCTCTTGGAGTTTGGATTTATACTCTACCAACTTTGTTGTTGTCATTTTTTAGGGTGCCTTGAATTAAGGCTCAAATCCTATAATGATGTGAATTTTGAAGACAAATTCCCTTTCAGGAGGTACTATAGGTAGATCTTTTGGAAAGACATCCTAAAATTCCTAAAAAAATGGATAGTCCTATGTGATAGGCTATTTAGTTTATCCTACCTTATCTATCTTCACCACCAACACTTGACATAATTTTAATTGAGATTTCCTTAACTAGATGGCTGATATTTTCATTAAATTGAGTTCTTTTTTCTCACCCTTAATCTAAGTTTGATTTCCCAAACCATTTAAACACTCTATTCACAAAAAAATTTACTTGGGCCTTATGTTTTATAATCCATTTCAATCCTAAATTCACATCATATTATCCTATAATATTTGAAAAAAATTCTACTATAGTGATGAAATTAGGTAATTCCATCTCTACTTTACTAGGCACTTATCTACATTGACCTTATATTGATTCCCATACTAAAAATTCCATGTATTTTATACATGCTTGGATTTTATGGGTAGTTTATTAAGCAATTGATGATAAATGAAATAATTAATAGCTCAAGTATCAATCAAAATAGAAACAAAATTCCCAAGCATAGTACTTGACACATCAATTGTCTAATTTGAAATTCAAGTTGACAATTTTAAATCATTGCATGGATCCACTATTAGAATTTCCACTACTAAGAATATGAAGAGGAATGATTATTGAATTCACTCCAAATTTTCCATTGAGGTATGTATTTTGCATAATGATCTCATCCACAAGTAAAATATCCCCTTGGTGGTCCTTTTCATTCAGGTGGGTGGCCTCCTCTATTTCCATCTCTGAAGCCATTTCCTTATTTCCATTCCCCTTGAGCATTGTTAAACTTGGGATTTTTATTATTGAATCTATTTTTTAAATCCAAATTATTATTACAATTATTCTTTTTTTTAAATTATTTTAGAACTCTTAACTTATTCATACACTTATATCTGACTTCATAAAGTGATTTAGCTTATGTTCCTACTTGAAGAATTTTTCAAAGACTTAATCCATGGAGAAAGGTCCATGCACATTTTATTCACATCAAATATGTGGCCTCAAACCCATGATGAAATTTTATATCTATAAACATTCATCATTCTAATTTAGGGGCATAAATTTAATAAATTTTTTAAAAAGCTCCCAATATTATATTATTGATATCTCTCCTTGATTTAGGTCTTGAAAATATATTAATTTATAATAAAATTATGTCCATGGCATTTATTGTTCCTTGAAAAATTTTACAAACTATTACCATGTGGTGGTGGTGGAGTCAAGACCCATTTTCATTTTCTTGTTGGCCCACTATTTGCTAATTCACTAGATAGTTTTTATGCTCCCCACACCAATTTCATCACCTCCGAGTAATTTTGACTTTATAAATTTTTTTGAATCTCATTGATTCATCTTCATCCCTATCTCCCAACACCATTCCAAAAAAATTTAGTGGGTTCACCTTTATCATATCACACGTAATTTTTGTAGCCACTTGCACTCGTGAAACTTACTACTCTTCAACATACTCTATCTATTGGTTTTATTATTTGATAAACTAGTTATTCATCTTATTATTACTCCTCATCATGACAATGTACTTCATGTTTTAGGGATACCATTTTTTCATGTGTCTCATTCAAGACTACAAAGATCCAATCAAGATTATCAGCTTGTTTTATTACTAATGGAAGCATTTATTTCCATGATTATCCTTGCACACACCATTATATCCTACTATAAAATAGGATAAGGTAGGTTGGAATTAGTTGAATTTTTAGGTCCAAGTGTTTAAACGTACTCTTTGATACCACATGTTAAAAACCTATTGGGTTGAGTGTAAAATTTCTTGTAATTTTTTTTTTAAGTAATTTTAAATTGGATATTTTTACATGAAATGTACCAATGGATATTTTATTTTGTTTATGTTAATTGAAATTCATTTTTTTGGTATTAGTATGATGAAATAAATTAAATATATCAATTGTATTTTACCTAATAAATCTATTGATCTAAGTATAAAACCCATAAATTTATCTTCCTAAAAAGGGGTCTTAATGATATAAAAACTATAAGAAAAGACTATAGGACATAATTTCATAATTGAAAGTAAAGTTCACTATTAGCGATTACAAGAGCATGTCAATAATTTATAGTAATCATATATAGTTGTACCTAAAGTATAACATAAATAGTGAAGAATGCACATGTATCTTAACACCCACTATTGTGTGAGTCAGTTAAATATAATAATAACAAAAAAACATATTACAATAGAGTTTTAATGAAATAGCTCATGAAATCAATGTAGGATCCATGAGTAGATATCAGAATTAGGTTGTATTCAGTTATATAGAGGGAGATCATCATATGATCACTTTAACCCCAATCATAAACTGATGGTCTCCTACACACCTTCCCACTAAAAAAGGCTCTTTCATTCATAGATGGGTAAATAATGATGATGCAAGAAACTAGAACAATCTAAGAACTTGTGTAAGTATAATTAGTATTACATATAGTCAATCATATAGACTCTAGGAACACCTCTATCTATTATGACCTCAAGAAAAAATATTAACTATAAAGTACAGTGGATAGACAATGTATATAACTATAACATTACTTTGGCCAAAGCATTTTTGTATTATTATCATATTTCAAAAATCTAGGTCATAGTCCACATCGAAATTACTCTCTACTATACAATCTATCTATTAACACCTCTATTATTAACTGATGATGACTGCTATAGATATTGTCCTAACCTTTCACTCATCACCACTTAATAATAAAAGGTATTTTATTTTATACTTAATAAAAATCAACATTTTACGAAATGAGATCACATAAATAGTCCACATACAAAACACCAAATTATCTTAAACTTTTACAATCATTCCACACAATTCAATTACTATATCATAAACTCTAGATACAATTTCAATCATCAAAAATCAATTTTATTGTTTAATACTTTAATTTAGGTCTACTTCATATCAAGAAGACTAGCTACATATCATCATCACAAACCATCATTTCACATCACATAGGTAAAGAGGTAAATCCATATAAATCTAGGTTTGTACTATTTTATAATTGTATTAGTTACCCAAAGGTTTATGTTACAACCATTTATAGCCTATGGGTCTACATAAATCCTTTTAAAACATAAATTTATAACCTTAATTATAAGTCTCCAATCAATCATACTAACACAAGTCAAAAACTAAGCCAAAGGTTGTACTTATTTATAATTTGAGGTTTTCTTACAAACTTTGGAAATTAAATGGGAAGTCTCTTATTTAATTACCTTTTCTCATAATAAGCATGTATTTAGGAGAAAACTCACACCTACATGTTTATAAGTAGTGAATAATCTCCCAAACCATTCCCATTTAACAAGTCCAAATGTAATTCAAGTGAATATAATAAACCTTAAAAAACATTTAAATTAATAGCCATATAATATTCCTATGATAACCCTTTAAACAAAAAAAGATACAACCATGTAATATTTCCATGCATATATTTTTAATGGAAAAAGATATAACTAGTCATAATTTGAAATTAATACCCATCCACCAAATTGGGGTATAAAACCTCATAATACTATGATACATCTTTAAAATAAATAATAAAATACAACCACCAAATTTGTGTATAAAACATTATAATAATATGTACATCTAGTTAAATAAAAAATAAAATATAGCCACCAAATTAGTGTATAAAAATTCATAATAATGTGCTAAAACCAAACATAATCGATAAAAAAATATAGCCACCAAATTAGGGTGCAAAACCATAGAAATAATATGTTAAATCCAATCATAATAATAAATTTTATAGCCAAGGTCGTCACAAAGTAAGTAGAATCATTTCAACATGATTATCATTTCCAAGGTGGTCTATATCAATCATCAAGTATAACTTTGAGGGTATGTACATATATACATTATGATTGTGTTATAACAATGTAAATTGTTTATGCTAGGGGATAATGACATACATAATTCTTCAAAATAGATATTATAAAACTATATATATAATATCTAGTTTTTTAAAAAGTTTCACACTTGGCTCCAACATGATAAAGTAAAACCAATATGTAGCTAAAAGTGGGCACTTAGGGCTTATTGTATATCATACTATAATGCCTATAAATTGATACACAACTAGAATAATTTGTGGTTATTTTCATTATAATTGATGTCATTACATCCATTATGGATTTAAAAACATTAACTCATTTTACCTCTAACTACATGTATAAAAAAATCAGCCAAGACAAGGGATGTGTAGACATTATTTCTAAATTACATAGCACCTCATTGTTTTACACTTAGAAAATATAGACCTTGGTTGTTTCTCTCAGATTTAAACCTTTTCCTACTATTAAAAGGCTTAAATATATTATCTCCCTATGCCTAATTATTATATCTTAGTATGACCAATCTTATTCAGATGACCCAAACCCTATATCATGTTCATAATGTTATAAACCTATTTATCTTCTATTTATGCAAGTTTTGGACCTATGCTTATTTTTCAGCTACTCATGCACTTATGTCTTAGTCAAATTCCTACATTGATGCAAGTGTCCTATCCCAATCCAAGTGTTAACTGACCTAAAAGTCATCCAATTTTAAAATGTAATGTATACCTATTATTAGCCTAAGTGCTTTAATGTGAGATATTATCCAAAATGATTAGTATATATGCATGATCAATCCTGCTTCATTCACCACCTAGCACAGACCAAATAACTCAGAATTAAACTTACCAAAAGAATACAATAAAGAATTAAAGTGATAAAATCTTATGTATTTACCCTATTTTCATATCAATCATAGGGACAACACATATATATGTCTGAAGTATTAAAGGAGTAGCCCATGAACCATATTTTCTAAGTTACAAGATATGTCACTATTCTACTTATTTTTCAAAAATTTCATCCTTATGCACACATAATACCATATGTATGGGATAAATATATGAGTCTAAGGCCCTATTTGGAGTAGTGTCTATGTAGGTATCATCCACTAATAGAGGTGTATTTGGGGTTAACTCTACACCATGAGCCCAGTAACTAATTTTTCCCATAGTCACTATGAAGATGAAGAAATAGGTTTTTACTATTTGACAAGGATTGATAGTCCATGAGCTATATATAATCACACCAAGGTGAAGGTGACACAAAACATAGAACATTATAGGTGGTTGTATCTAGATCCAAATATTATTTTGTATTGAACACCTAAGTCTAGGTTAAATGGAAGCATCGATGCAACCATCAAAGGTTGATACAAGTCTTTAAGGTCATAGAGGTCAAATTTCCAAAAACTGATGATTGATCCAAAATCCAAATCTACACTATTTATAGCTATTCCACATAGATTTTAATTCACACAGTAATCCATCTACGCACCATTCTTTTTCATTTATTACAATATCAATAATTTATTGTACTTACTATTTTTATCATATCTTGGCATTTAAATTAATAATATTATTTATATGATTTTACAAATTAATTATCCTACTATAGAGATATATTATCACCCTTTTGTCTTAGGCTATCACTATCCCCTTTAACCCTATATTCTTTAATTTACATTTTATGGTTAAAAATATGGTAAACCCATCCTCTGTTTGTTAAACCAAACCCCAGTTATCATGTATGGTTTGTTATCCTTATTCACACATTTATTTCAAAACCCTATATTTAGTTTTCATATCTATTTTCTTACATGGGTGTTTCTTAAGTAATGCTTATTTATATCTTTTATCTAGGCATTTTGCTTCATCTCTTTGTGATTGGGTGAAAAGTTAAAGTTGTTGTGAATTTTATTAAACAAGGCCCTACAGATCCTAGTCCTTTGGATTTTTGGTTTATTATTAATAATGATCAATGTATTACACATTAAGATCTTATGGCATATAAAAAACATGTTCAACCCCCTTATTCTACTTATTATTATCATAACAAAATAACTAGTGATGAAAATTAAAGTATAAAGGAACATGTTAATGATCTTAGCATTCTTTCATATTTCTATGAGTGTGAAATTTTTTTTATTGGGCATGTGGAGCCTAGTTCTGCTAGTTCTTTTTTTAATGATGAATAATATAAAATTTCAAAAATGTTAAATTTTGTTAGTGTATTGCATAATTATGATATAATATATATTCAATAAGTTAGCATTCATGATGTTACATGTCAAAATGTTCCATGCATACATTCTCTACATGTATCAAAACTTGAATCTTATTCTTAATTTCTAATGATGCTAATATTTAAAATCCTATTCCTTATTTGGATAACTCAAATACAAGTGAAATTAATCTATTTTTCTAACTTCTAATGACTAAAATTCATGCAGTACTTTCTCTCCTATCTTGTTGGAATGTAAAATGTAAAATGCATGTGAAAGGCATAATAAATATATTATTAAAGATACATTGTTTGGAGATATTGTTAAATTTACAAGTACATTTGAATAATATTATTTAAAACTCAAGTCCTATATACCAAATCAAATCAAAAGTGCATTTCATGACAAAAAATAAAATGTTACATTAAACATCTCTTTCTCACATGATAATGATTTACCAAAAGTAAAAAGTAGCATTTCATTTTCTCTCCCTTATTTTTAAAGTAAAAATGAAAGTGAAATTTTCATATTTCCTTCTCTTAATATTGAAAATTAAGTATAAAATGTTTCTTTTCTTCTCTCCTTCACATTTCATACTAAAAAAGAACATATTTTTACAAGTGGAACTATTTATCCTACTCCTATTATATGTCATGGAATTTCAAGTAATGTAAAGCCTTGGAATAATAATTATATAAACCTTAAATATATTCAAAATTATATACTTGACTCCTTAATAAATGTTACAAATTCATGTGATGATCTTTTTTTAAACAGTGATAAAGAGTATAACATTCCTATGTTTCATTTGAATGGTAGTTTAAAAAATTTAAGTAAAATTACAACCTCTTTACCAATATATATTTGTGATATGTTATATATAATTAATACCATGGGAGATATTAAAAACAATTGAATACCCTTATATTTCAAGTTTCCTCTCATTAGGCTACCTTTGAGAAGAATATATTTGAGTAACAACCTCTTACTCAAGATATTTTTGAATATCCTTATCTTTCAAACTTTATCATGCCTAAGTTATCCTCCTTAAATGGTTAAGGTTATCCTATTTCTTATTTTAAATAATATACACTCTCATTTAAACATTGGGTTAAGGATGGACACTTTCTATTAAAGGCTTTCATCTAAGTTTAGCTCAAGATGCTCTTGATTGGTTATATAGCCTCCCAAATGGTTCCTTATCAATGTTCAAAAACTCGAAAATGTGATATTGTCTAATTTTCAAATATATACCTTAAAAAATTTATCATTGGATCATTTTAAATTATTAACACAAAATGATCATGAGTCTATTCAAGACTATTTTATCAGATTTAAAGATGTAGTGTATTCCTTAAACTATACACCCTAGAATCTAGAAGTGCAATTTGCATTTATTAAGGTTATTATTTAGCCACTTAGATAAAGAACATTTTACAAGCCTTTTTATTCATTTAAAACATTATATTTGGATGTGAATAATTATGCATGTGCTCTAATGAATAATAAAATTGAATCAAATGTTTCTCCACATCAAAAAAAAACATGGTACAAACAATGCTTACAAAGTAATAAGACAAGCCAAGAAAGGTTAGAAATTACATCAAAAACCCTCTTCAAAACTAGCATTTCATACTAGAGAAAAATTATTAAATTTATTGAATAAAGGAAAGGAACATACTTATAAAATACCTCCTACAATTAAACCATATGCCTTTACAAAAAAGAAACCTATTTAGTTTGATTGGTATTGAGATAGAAAAAATGATATATTTCATACACTATTGGATAAATAGATGATAAAAATCCCTCATAATTATCACCATCCACTAAAAAAATTTGAAAGGGTAAAATGACAACACGTTTTCACTTACCATGGCATAAATGGGCACCATAATAATGATTGTTTCATTCTTGATAAAAATTTTACATATTTGGAAAATCATGGACTTATTGAATTTCCAAAAAGATACATTTAGATATATTTACCATACTTCTTCTATTGATTTTTATAGGAGGGTCAACACATCCTTTGATATTGATTTTAAGGAACACATGGTCCATCGAACTTCACAAAATATAATCACTAATATAAGTTCTTCTCCTAGTGTACCCTCTACCAAAACTGATCTCTCCCACACTGATCCTACCATGGAACCATTAGTTAATCAAGATATAAATATATGGAAAAATGGAGTCATATTTATATTGTATATTTGGATACCTAAACTTACACACATATGCAAATTGGATATATCTTCATATAGTTACAGTACCACATGATCATTACATATGATATTTTCTTATTTCCAACCAATTTTCATTACATGTGGTAATTACTTAATTACCACTAAATTTAAAGTTTCATTAAATTTTAATATTTTATACTACCATGAATTTTATCATATCCAACTATCAATTACACAAAATAAGTATAAGTAATGTATACACAATGAATAAAGAACTAAAAGTACACATTCATGTAAAGCAAAGATACCAAATAAAAACTTGCCAAAAGACCATAATATAGTTCCTAATTCTACTACACACCATATTTAGATATCTTGGGAACCTAAAGGTTTTTTTATTATTTATACTTAAAATAAATCATAGAACACTCAGAGATGGGTCACACAAAACCCTTATCATTTTATTGTCTTTTCATGACTATAGAGTCTTATTGTACACATGTTGAACATTACATATACTACAATGATAGATATTGCACATATACATGATCCTTGGTTGTATCACTAGTTTATTACGCTAGGTTAAAAGTGGGGATATACCTATGAGCATACATTGGATGAGATCGTAGGATAGTCCTTTCTTTTTAAATATTTCGAAAATACCAAAAAAATAAAAATATTCAAAAATATTTTCACCATTTACATATTATATCAACTCCTTAGAATATATTCTTTTGGTTCTATGTTGGTAGTTAACATAGAATTTATTTATATATACACATGTTTCATGCATACCTTGAGTTTGATACAAGCATACATAGATACATGATATATGTACTTTTAGATGTTGGGCCTTCCCTCTATTCATGTTATGTGGACATTTTGGGAATCCATTTATTTTATCACAACATATTTAGGTTATATTATTATATTGTAACTTTACATTATCATGTTTGATATTATGTACTTACACATTCTTCATGCTTATATCTTTCATAGTGTACTTGATATCCTATGTACTTAACATTTTTTGCTAACACATATGATCCATGGGCTAGTATGTTATGTCTATGATGATTTCTTGTTGTCCATTCTTTCCTTTTTACACTTCCTTGAGTGTGTTCATTATTTTTTATTGTCATGCATTATATTACTTGTTTGAGAATTTTAATATGATCCACTGTTTTTACCACCCATGCCTATATTTTCCTATTGTGACATTTTTCATATCTCATGGTTTGTTTTATGTTGACATTTGAATATGTCATTCCTTACTTTTTGGAAATTTGAATAAGTCATGCCCCTTTGATTATGTAGTATTTGAACATGCCCTTTGTTTGATGTCTCATTGGACCCTTGTCTTTTGATTTAATATTGAGTGATCTTGTGTGTGTGCTTGAATTCTTTTTGATATTTTATTTTATCTAAGTATTTATATCAATCAAGAGTATAGTATGTGATCACATCAAGTCTTAATATGCATGATATATATATATATATATATATATATATATATATATATATATATATATATATATATATATATATATATATCATGCATATTAAGACTTGATGTGATCACATACTATACTCTTGATTGATATAAATAATTAGATATGTTACTCTTATATGCTACATGGTTCATTAACATATTATATAGTTATCTTATCTTTTTGAGGTAAGGTAATTACTAGTTGATACTTTCCCTCATCTCAAAAGAGGGGCATATTAGTGGGGTCATGTCATAAAAGCATGGCTTCTAAAATATTCATATTCTACAAAATTTAGATATATATTGGGGGCATATTATGGAAACATGTTCTCCATGTTTATCATAGTTCACACATTTAGATTATAGTGGGGAATGTTTTGGGTACATGTTTTACACATTTGTCATAGTTTTAGATATATAGTGGGGGCATTTTATGGAAACATGTTCTCCAAACTTACATAATTAAAAATTGGCCAAAATTCATAGTTAAATTATTCAAATACATATTTGTGATATAATTATATGCATTGGTACCATTACTATACCCAATTTTCATCATGAGACATATATGAATTTCACATGCTATGTAAAAGGAACCTAAATTATAAAATTGAAATCATCTTTTAGATTTCAAAAACTTATACGTACTTTAACTCACCAAATTGGACTGTTATATATTATATTGATCTATTTTATTTTAGTAGTTGGCTCAATTTTGGTATGGTTGAGCTCATTAAATCAGTCAATATTTCCAAGATTATATGTTATACTTGATTACATCATCCAACCTCACCAAATTTATAGTGAGTTTACTTGGTTCACTCACACTCACCAAGTTATAATTATGATTAGGTTGTATAGTTGAGCTAATCTCAACTACCTAGTGGAAAATCACTTATTTATCCAAGGATGGTAGAATGTGTCTTTCAATCTCTCCATATTTATACACTTTATATATTTTTGTTTGTCTTAATCTAAGCTCTAATGGTTCATAATGATACATTTTTCAAATTAGGTTTACAAAAGGTAAGGCAATTACACTGATACATAAGTGTACTCCTAAACATTACCCTTCCTATTTCAATCATTTCAATGCTTTTAATTTCATATTAGATGCACTGATGATATACTTTAACATGCTTTTGGTGACCAGGTCAACCACTATTAAAACACTCAAGTTGGGCTCATGTAGAGGAAAGGTGTGTTATACACACATGTATGCATTTAGTTTCCTTTAAACTATAAATTTCATTACTAGATTAAATGGGTGGCATGTAGACACTATTTCTTAATTATATAGGACATCAATCTTGTACACTTGGAAAATATAGACCTTAGTTATTTCTCTCATTTCTATACTTTCTCCTACCATTGAAAGGCTTGCATATTCTATCTCTCTATGCCTATTGATTATTTCTTAGTCCAATTAATTTTATTCTGGTGACTCAGACCTTCTATCATTCTCATAATGTTATAGACCTTCATATAATTTATTTCTACAAGTTTTGAACATGTGTTTGTTTTCCAACTACAAACACACTTTTACCCTAATTAGATGCCTATGTTATATCAAGTGTCCAATCCCAAAACAAGTGTATAGTACCCTAAAAGTTGTCCAATTTACAAAAGTAACATATACATATGTTGGCCTAGGTGATTTAATGTGGGATATTATCCAAAAGGATTGGTATATATGCATGATCAATCCTCATTAATTCCCCACCTAACATAGACCAAACAACTCACAAAGTGACTTACCAAAAACATTCAATCAAACATTCAAGTGAAAAAGATTCACTATTTTCCTATATTTCCATATAAATCATAAAGATAACACATATATAGGTCTTAATTACTGAAAGAACATCCTATGAGCCATATTTTCCAAGTTAAACTAGGTCATTATTGTAATTTATTATCACATATTGCATATGTTAACCAAATTTCACCTTAGGTCAAATTTAGTCAAACACCCTTACATATTTAAACTTTTCACAGGATCCTTCTAGGTTTTAAATGTTCAATATGATCCTAAATAAGGTAATTAATAGTTTAAGGGTCAATTAATGTGTTCTAACTATTTTCACTTCAACTTACACCCAATGAGGAAATGGGACAAGATTTTACTCATTCAAGTGAAATTATGAAACCACCTCAGGGTTGTGGGTATCCCTATTAGTAGGTGGATCTCTAGGTTAAGGGATAACTCCCCTTGATGTATTAATGAGCTTAAATGCTACCACTAGAATTGGGGATGAAAAGGGATACAGGATGACTGAAAATAAACCTACTCTATGGAGGTGATACACCAAAGATTTTTCTCTACTCATACCTTTGATATGCACTTAGAACCAAGAACAAGTTACATATATACTTCACTCAATATCAAATCTCTCTCTCTCACACACATCAACTGCTTCAACATGGGGTCTAAGAAAATAACATAGGTTAGGAAGACTTATGTAATAGGCATTCTAAGACACTTTATTGAACAAGCTATTTCACTATATCCATAACCTCACTTGACACTTCTTGTTGACCTGTAATAAAAGAGATCATAACACACTAGGTACTAGTAAGAGTATATGTGAAGGTAAATAGACATCACACTTGCACAAGACTAAAAACTATCATGTACACTTATATAATTCTTAGAATGAGTTAAAATTACTTGTCTTTATTGATTTAAGGCATAATTTTGGTAGGTTTTTGCCGATACCCAATAGAGAGATGCCTACAATGGCCAAGAAGGCTCAATTTATAAAACTTGGAAGAAGAGAGAGAGAGAGAGAGAGAGAGAGAGAGAGAGAGAGAGAGGAGAGAGAGAGAGAGAGAGAGAGAGAGAGAGAGAGAGAGAGAGGAGAGAGAGAGAGAGAGAGAGAGAGAGGGAGGGGAGGGGAGGGAAAAGAAGTTGCAGAGGCACAAGG
The DNA here is from genome assembly GCA_037957365.1 of Torreya grandis. Classification (NCBI taxonomy): domain Eukaryota; kingdom Viridiplantae; phylum Streptophyta; class Pinopsida; order Cupressales; family Taxaceae; genus Torreya; species Torreya grandis. Next base: position 1,119 of record JARHVA010004725.1, on the reverse strand, counting down.
AAATGTGTCACCAATGTAAATACCAGTTTACACATACATGAGAGGGAAGGATGGGGTGATCCATATCATTTAAATAGTTACAAATTTAATATTTAATTATCTAAGACCTATAAATGGTCAAGAAACTCCTTTTCCTATGCATATAAAATTTCCCCCGCATAATTAGGACTTACAAAACTACCAAAAATCTACAACCTGATTAGTTTTGATGATGAATCTGAGTAGGAGGTGTTACTAAGAAGCCCTCACATGAATTGGGGGAGGATTTTTACTCTTCCTATCATCTTGGCCATGCATGATCACACTTGGCAGTCTCAAAATAGCCCTTTTTCTCTTCACCCTTCACATTTGGCATCTAAAAAACTCTTTATCTCTGAAATATGATCCATAAAATAGTATATATTCATGTGTAAGGAATTTTCATATAATTATTTACAAGAAATTGGCCTTAAAAGGTTCTCCAAATGAAGATTTACCATTTTTCTCTAAGTCCTCACTAGTTGAGTCATTAGACTAGCTAAAAAGAATGAGTTTTTAGGTACACTTATGAGTTTATATACGTTTATATAATGAAAAAGGGAGTTATAATAAGTGCTAATATTCTCTCAAAAAGTCATTTCATCTCATAAAAGTCTCACCATGCCTACACAACATAAAAAAATGGCCAAAATAATCCCTATTTTCCCCATTTTTTCATATAGTTATATACAAAAAAAACGTCCATGTATGTGATCCTTATAGAGTTTATAAACAACTTTTATTTATCACTCAAGGTCAAATTCCTCCATCTAGATGCATTTTTAGGCTCATTTTCATAATCAGGTCTCAAAACAAGGTTTTGTAGGGTTTTAGAGTGACCACCACTCTTAACCTTTATTCATAAAGGTTTGACATTAAAATTATATAAAAATGGAACTTTTGGATTCTTAATTACTACCCTCCAACTTCCTTTAACATATCCATGTCCTATTCAAAGGATCATGAAAATTCTAAGCACTTGAAGTTGACCATTCATGCCATTTTGGACATTTTTGTGAGGGTTTGGGAGACTTAAAGCCAAAAATTACCTTATTGATGAATTTATTTGAAAAAATATGTTCTAAAAAAAAAAAAAGTCTT
>JARHVA010004724.1:1175000-1458876 GCA_037957365.1 Torreya grandis | reverse complement strand
TTTGCATATCCCATTGTTTGTCATGAAATTTGAATATGTCCTTGATTTTATGGACATTTGAATAAGTAATGTAAATTTGAGTGTGTGACATTTGAGCATGCCCCTTATTTTCAGTCTCCTTGGACCATTGCCTTTTAACTTGATTTTGAGTGATTTTGTGTGTGTGCTTATTTTTTTTTAGCTTATACTATTAATATTTAGATGTTTACATGATCATTATCATGCATCTTAGGCATTAATATTCCTTCATGTGATCACATTGGTTCTATGCACTTTAATGATACATTTACCTAGACATGTTCCTTCTATATGCTACATGTTTACATTCATAAATTATATAGTTGTCTTATCCTTTTGAGGTGAAGTAACTACTAGTTACTATGTTTACCTAACATAAAAAGGGGGAAATTTAGTGGGGTTATGTCATAAATACATGTTATCCCCACTTGGAACAATTTCACACTTTCACAATTGTGAGATTCAATGAGGGCATGCTTTGGAAGCATGTTCTCCACACATATTTAGTAGTCAACATCTCTAGTTTATAGTGGAGGCATGTTTTGGAAACATGTCCTTCACATTAGTACTTATATCAGTTTTAAGATTTATCCATAAATAGTGGGGGAATGCTTTGGAATATGTTCAACACACTTACACAATTATCTAAATTGGCCAAAGCACATAATTATATGATACAAATTTATAGTTGTGGTAAAATTATATACATTACTACTATTTTTACACATAGTTTCAATATGATACATATCTAAGGTGCATATGTTATTAAATATGTTCCTAATATCACAAAATCCAAATCAGTTTTAGATTACAAAACTTTTTTATGGACTATTACCATATCATAGACTTTTTCATATTGATACCTCATATACATTTATGGAATTTTATTGAACCAATATATTGCATTAGTTGGATAACATTTTGGTATGGTTGAGGTAATAAAATTAATTAATATTACAAAATTTTTAGGTTGGACTTGATCATGCAACCTCACCAGGTTATATGCATCATAGGGTTGCAAGGTTGAGCTAATCTTAATTACTAGGTGGAAACTCACTTTTTGATCTAAATTTTGGGTATGTTCCTTCTAATCTCTCTATATTTATCTCCTTAGATATATAACATTTAAATATTTATATATATTTATCCTAATCTTAGTTTTAGAGCCTTAAAATGATACATTCTTTCAAAATGACTTGCCAATAGGCAAGGTGGTTACATCGACACACATGTGTACTCCTAAACCTTGTTATTTAAATTTAAATCAATTTAAATTAATTTCAACCCAAATTATATGCATTGATTTAATATTTTAACATGATTTTGGGTGAAGTTTAGTCACTAGAAAAACATTCAACATGGGCACATGCAAAGACAAGGTGTGCACACATACCCAGGTACACATTCCTTTCCTTTAAACTAAAAATTTCTTTACTATATTAAATTGAGGGAATGTAGATAATATTTTATGATTATATTACACCTCATTATTTTAAAATTGGAAAAAATATGCCTTTTCTATTACTCTTAGTTCTTTTCCCTTCCTACTTATACAAGTATTGCATCGGTTCTATCTTTGTGCCCCTTGGTCTATATCTCTTAGTCTAATCAATATTATGTTGATGACCCAAGACTTATATCTTACCAATAATTATTAAAATGTATTTATCTTCCATCTCTTCAAGTTCATAACTTGTGCATGCTCTCTAATCCTTAGACATTAACATCTGTGATAGATAGTAACATCAATGTTATTATAATGTCCTAACATAAGTGTCTAGTGCCCTAAAGTCATCCAATTTACAAATGAAACATATAAAAATGGTTGTCATAAGTGATTTAACTTTGATTATTACTCAAAATATATTGATATAAATAACTTATCAACCCTCATTCATTCCTCACCTAGCTACACCCATAAAAAAGACCAAAGGGAATTCAAAGAAAATTCAATTGAATAAAGATTACATATTAATTCCTATTTACCTATAAATCATAGGTAATACACATATACATGTCTTAAGTACTAAAATAGTATCCCAAGATCCCTATTTTTCAAGTTATAAGCTAGGCCACTATTGTACTTACTTTGCACATATTGTATTATTCACACATAATCCAACATATATTGGAGAATTACATAAATTTAAGTCCCTCTTTGGAGTAATAAATGTGTAGGTGTCATCCTTTAATAATATGGTCATTTGGGTCATCTCAACACTATGTTCCCATTATAACCCATTTACCCTAAAGTCACATAAAAGATGAAAAGATAGGGTTTTACCATTTCACAATGAATGACTATCCATGACCCAGATTTGAATGTACCAAAGTGAAGGCAAACCAGAATCATCTAGGTGGTTGCATCATGTTTCAAAATATATTTCATATATGACACTAGCATCAAACCTAGATAATAGTGTCGATGTTACCATCCCATGTTGACATTAGTGTCTAGAGAGCTAGAGGTGTCACATTTAGAATATGATGATTGTTATAGGATATCCTTCCACCTAATTTCAAATTATTCTAGATATAAAACTATATTATCATTAAAATAAACTAATTATATCACTTATTTGTCATTTTTATATTTATCATAGTTGTACTATCTATATTTAGATTATCTCAAGATAATAAATTTAATGGATGTTTATATCTAAGTTTAACATTTAATTGGATTGATATAGATATGATTATCACCCTTATTATATTTCATTTATATATACCCATTTAATAATCTAGATATGCCCAATCTAGATCCATTTGAGGGTTAAACAATAGTCTACCATCCTTATGCCCTAGGCTATTTCTTCTCCCTTTAACCCTAAATTCCTCACATGTACATTTTATGGTTAAATAGCTATGGAAAACCCATAAAAAATGTCTAAGATAACCTAATAAATACTTACAAGTTTAAAAAATATCCATCAAGTTTTATTGGATGCTACCAATAGAAGACAAACACTTTTGGTAACTATAATTATTAGATTATTATCAATATTATCTTGGGAATGAAAATTAGTGATATATAATATGGTGAAGGTCTATTTAGGATTTTATATTTTTCTTATATAGACTAAGATAATCCTAAATAATTTTATCTAATAGATAAGGTTGGCCATGAAAATAAGTGGGTAGATGGATAGGGGAAATTGTGTACAAGAATCACATGTGTAAGCAATGCCTAATTATGTCAAAGTGTGAAAGTATTAATGCTTCCAAAGTGTCTAATAAAAAAATGGATATCTATAAATTACCCATTTTAATCTATTATTTAAAATGCTAACCTAAAAGGATAAAAGAGTAAATTTGGTACCAATGATAACCATACTTGGTGTTGAAATATATGTCCCATTTGCTCCATACAAAACCTATAATAAAACATGTATATATTAATTTATTATCAATATAATTAATATAGAAATATAAACACATTAAATTAAAAATCCAAGGAATAAATACACCTAAGGTTATGTGAGCCAAAATGCCATTTTTTGAACTTGTTTAAATAAACCCCTGTGGTGATTATACCCTAAGGAGATGGAACCACTAAAACCATGTGTTTAGAAGTGTTAATTCCTCAACCACCATTTGAAAAAGGAGTGTTATAATTTGAGCACCATATAGACCTCAACTGCTTTGCCTCAAATATCATAATAATTAATAGTTTTGAACCTTAAAGTTAGGTTCATATTTAAAGGTATAACCCTAAAAAAATTTCATATGTAAAAGGATCAACCATTAAATATGGAATATAGATCCAAATTTATTAGTAGTGCCATCATTCCCTATCCATACATAATATATAAATAATTAAGTGTTTTCATGAAAAATATTGATGCCCCAAAGCTGATCTAAATGTGCCTCAAAGTGATATGGAATGCCAACATACATTTTTAATTGTCATAGAATTCCATCTCAATCTACTCAATATAACCCATAATATATAAAATATTCCTCACAAGATTATATAATTATTTTATATGACTCACATATGTCTTAATATTTTAAGTTTATCCCATTAGAATCATGTAATCTGACCGAAAATATGAACTATTTGTCTATCATGGCTTGAATATCTAATAAAATCCCACTATATGCCCCCTTTTGATGTGAAGGATGAAGTTTATGAATTACTTATCTAAAAAAAAATAGGTATGAACACCATGTGTAAATAAAAACATATAATCATGTAAATTATGTATATAGATGATAAGTTATGTCACAATATAAAGACTTCATCATTCAATCTTGTATAAAACATATAATTTAAGGTAATGTACATAAAAGTGTCATGTCTATAAGATATATCAATTAAGCATGTAGTAATAATTAATATAGTTGATGATGATAAAAATCATGGCATTATACATAATATTAGCATACCCAATATAAATCATAACATCAAGAGTAAAAACATTCTTATATTTAACTACGCACATAAATACACACATGATATCATGATCACAAATCACACAAAGTCTCAAGAGATGACATGACTTTAACCTAACATGGAAATGACATGGCCATGAATTATACTATAAGGTTGTCTAACACATCTAATCTATGACATGATAATACAATCAATTCAATCATAGAGCACATAATATAGAACACATCAATGATCACATAATGTCATAATCATGAATATCAAACACATATGGACCAAGCAATACAAGTCCACATAATTAATCAATGTCATCATACAATATAGAAAATAAAAATATCCGTAGGAAATATCAGTCTATAAATTATTAAAAAAAAATTACTATGATCAATTAACTAGTATATAAAGATACTTCTTAATAAGTGTATGAATATGCCTTTAGTGTAGGCATGATCCCAATGTATAAAGGTTACCTCTAAGTGTAAATAATGGCACACATATATATGTCCATGTATCACATGTAATTTATACATCTTTCATCCCACACTTTTATACTATAAAATTTTTGTGTGTAGATACCAGATATGTAATTAACCATGTATATGATACATAACATTAGTAAATAATGTGTACAACAAAGCATGACATGCTTAGGTCCTAGTTTTGTGTTTTTAAAATATTACAAGTTTTTTATATTTTTTTAATTTGAAACATGTTTTAAACAACATATGATCCCATGAATGGTATGTTTATGGTTAAGTTTTAGATTTATCAATGTGTATTTCACACACCATGGCTAAAGAGTAACATGTATATCTCTATTTGAATCCAAGAAGTGACCATGCATTGTAAAATATCTAACATTATCATCATAGTCAACATAATCATGTAAGGGATAATTGGATATAGTATTCATTGTAACTTGTGGCTTTATTTTATGTAAAGAAGATGATTCAATGTTAGTTGTTGACCATGATCACAAACTCTCTATAAAAATATTGTATGACATGATAAAGTAGGTAAAATTTGAATCAATCTTATTGTTTATGTAAGTAAAATTGTGGGATTGGTATTTGAAGAAGATTAATCACCTATCTCTAATTTTAATTTGTATGATGAACCTTTTTTGGTTTTATAATAGGATATTGTGGAGATGGATAAGTAAATATCTTAAGTTTTGTGGGATAATCCTATAGAATACTCATAATTGTAACCACTCAGTTGTTATAGATATACTTCAATAATATACATACCCAAAATGGTATTGCACATATATTTTGTATCCATGCACATTATAATAGCATGTCAGATTACCTAATATTAGGTAAAACTAAGACATAAGTAAAAATATCTATATGCCTTATCATAAGTGGTACCAAGTTCTACCAATAAGGTTTTTTTATTTCAATCAATTTTTTTATATTAATAGTTGTACCATCAAGTCTCTATGTGTGAACCCAAAACTAATAATCAAGGCCATAATGCATATATTTTCACTTGAATCTTTATCCACCATAATATTGGGAATAAATAACATGTGAATAAGTGACCATTGGTAAAATCATCACTAATAATGTTATGCTCATAAAATGTGATTATAGGTATTTTTACTTGTGTACCTAATAATGTACCAATAATACCATATATAATATGAGACTCCTTAGCTATATAAGGATGTGATTTTCAAGTCATATATATCTATGGATTGGTCTTGATATCTTATATCGTATGTTTTGGAAATGGATCTAAAAACATATTAAGCTTTGTATTAGGTTGTGAAACCAAATAATTCATAGGTGTATTAACATCATTGAGCTTAATATCATTCATAGGTATATTAACATCATTCATAGGTGGATTAGTCTTGATATCTTATATCGTATGTTTTAGAAATGGATCTAAAAACATATTAATATTTGTATTAGGTTGTGAAACCAAATCATTTATAGGTGTATTAACATCATTGAGCTTAATAGTGTTAATCTCAAGAAAATTTTGTATCTTATAAATCAAGCCAAAACATATATTAGTTGAATGTATTTCACATGTATGCCAATCAAAATATGCATTAATATTAAACCCCTTAGGTTTCTCCTTTTTCATATCAAACTCCATTGGAAAAGTGAGAGATATGAGGTTTTACTTGAGTAACTTTTTAAACATCTTATTTATAAGTTGTGATAATCGTGTAAATTGCCTCCTTTAAGGAGCCAAAAGGATAAGCCTTTTAGTAGGTTATAAAGCTTCATTGGCCATTATTTTGGCCTCATATTTAATGTCATTAGCATTATATTTGAAAGTTAATTTTACTTGAAACATTGAATTATAATATGAGGGAAGGTTAGTGCCATACTTTATATTGTTCACAGTAATTATCTTAACTTCATAGTTTTTAATCGAATGGCATGTGTCATTTAAATATTAGAAGCATTTGAATATAATATATTCATGGATATCCAAAAGTAATATTTGATTGAATATTCCCTTCAATTCATTTTTAGGCATATGATTTTTCATTTCTGAAAGCATAATCTTATAACGAAGCACATAATAACTAATAGGTTCATCATGTCTTTTCTTATTTTTTTCAATTTGACCATAGGAGACCTTCTCACTAATGTTGATATAGAATTGAGTTAGGAATTGGTCAGCCAGAAGATTTTAATTGTTTATTTATTGGAGAGAAAGGTCAAACAAACCATCACAAATCATAATATTTATATCTCCTAAGGAAAATCTTAGTTAATAACTTCTCATTAGATGCATAGTGTAAACATGATCCATAAAAGGATCTAAGATGTTGATATAGATAAAATTTACCTTTAAATGGAATAATATTAATTGAAATTTATCCTATATGTAAAATATAATTATAAACATTTAGGGCTAAAGGGTTGTGTAATAGTGATTGAGAGGGTTTTGAATGACTTGCTCTATGAGAACCTTGGTCCATTATATTAATCATGGCTTGAATATCAAAAGTTTATTTTAGAAGCATTTAAATGGCATATTAGATTTTTTATAAATAAATTATTAAATTCACATGAGTATCAATCCTAAGAGGTGAAAATAAATGTTTCATAGTGATAATCATAAAAATCTAAGTAACTTGTGGTTCTCCTCAAAAGGTGTAAGCATCACTTGTGTAGCCATAGGTGTGGACATATAAATAATAGTAGTTGGAATAATAGTTTTGGTTTTGGTTTATGTATCATTTTTTGCATTCTTAAACTCAAGGATAATATTCAAATTTTAGGTTGCTTACTAATTATGTTTAAAAAATTTCAAAGTGAAACTACTTGTTCAAGATCTACACCATCAAGTTCATCAAGATGTATTACATAGTGATATTTAGGATTAAATTCAATATCATTTTCATAATAATTTTCAAGTTTAGGAATAACATCACTAAGAATATATTCATCTACATATATCCATTCCTCATAAAGATGTGTATGAATATAATAATTAATTTGTATTTTATAAATTTTATCCATTTTATATGGAATATAAACACATGGATGTATCAAAGGAATATGAGTATGATAAATTAAAACACCAATTAAAATATCAATTTTAGTTATAGGATTTTTAACTTTATTTTATGGCATATGGTATATGCATGAAATCACTAAAAAAGCCTAGGACAAAGGAGAATTTTTAGTTTTGTAGCTAGGGGAAATTCAAAACTAGATTTGAAAGTCAAGAAATAATAGTGAATAAATATAAACCATAAATAAAATATTAAACCCTAAGGTATAAAATACATAAGGTTTGATCATGCTCAAGGTAATCATCAATTCACCATAATAATTTACCTATTTTGGATTAATGTGATCTAAATAAATTAAAACTAGGGTAAATTTAGATTGTGTAAAATATAAAAATACTACCCTAATTTGAATTGAGAGATATATAAATTAATAATTCACATATAATGTTATAAATTTAAAAATTAATAAGAGAGATATATACATAGCTTATTTATACATTGTGTTTCTCATAACAATCATCACCAATACTAAAAATATTGTGTCTATTTTATCACTGCTCAAATTAGGAAAAATGATCTCAAACCTCAAGTACATGCTACTTGTAATAACAAAAACCTATAGTGATTGATATTATCTTTCCTATAATATAATAATCCATGTATATTATGCAATTTTGTGACACCTCAAACTAATGTGTTGCACTTGTGTCTATAGATTATTCCTTTACATGTGCTTGCCTTCAGTCTTGTGCAATGATATTTGTTTTCCTTTTCCCTATTTTGAAACCATAATGTCAATTTTGACCATAATATGAACCTTAAATAGGGTTGGTATGTTGTTTTTTACAACCACAACCACTACATGTTGAGTGAATGATCATTGCATACATTTTGATACTCTAAAAAGGGCTAAAAATGCACATAGTTCTCCCACTTAGGTGTGTGTGTTCAACATCGTGATCAATCTAGAATGAAATTCCTTTTTTCACTTTTGAAATCTAGAACCATGTGAATCTTACCCATGTGCTTATTCAAACATGGATATAGGGTTTATCCCTTAATGGGTCTACAAATGTGTATGCAGTTATGATAATGTCTCAAGAAAGTGATAATTAATTTCTCAATATGATTACCAAATAATGAGAAAGTTACCAAGTAAGTCAAACCTCATGAATATTTTTATATTTATATATAACCCTTTTATATTTAATTGTATGTGTAACCATGAAATTTTTATAGGTATACCTAATGAAGACTTCTCATTTTAAAAAATAGTCATTAAGTTTTCATAAACACTGCCCATAAAATATAGATACCTATGGAAACCAAAACTATTTAACTATTTTTGGTACTATCATAAGAGTGAAAATTAATGATATGGAATATGGAAAATTTATATTTAGGATTATATAATTTTATTTAAAACATAATATGATCTTGAATAATTATATCTAGTGGATAAGGTTGGTCAAGACAATAGGTAGTGTGATAGATAGGGGAAATTGTTCACAAATGTCACATTTTTACATAATTCCAAATATATTAATGTGAGATAAAATTTATGTTACCAAAGTGTCTAATTCCATATTTATGTATATACACCCTTATACCCTTATTTAAAAACAAATCTTTCTTATATCCCCTACCTTGCTTTGTAGCATGGCCCCTTGTATATGGTGGTCCTAGTATGGTCTTCTCTCTTACTTATATTAGATGATATTTATATTATTGAGCACATTTTTCATTAGACACATTATACCAAAAATTTATATACTTACCATTTTAAAAATCCACAAAATAAATCATAATTTATTATATGATAAGTCTTAAAGAATCCAAAGTTATGACCTACTTTAGAATCATGAATCTCTACAAGAACCATATATTTAAGGGTTTAATTATTTCATAGGTACAATAAATACTTGTATCTCATTTTAAAAAATACTTTCTTACATACTCAAATCTTTTTGGATCTACTCAATTATATTTTGTGTATTTGTGTCACTATTCCATTCTAACATTGCCTCATCTACCCAATCTTCCTACAATATGTACATGGCACAAAATATTACCTTTATGGACTTTCCCTCCTAGATAGTGCATCGACCACTAATTATAAATCCATTTCATTTAGATGATCTCAAAGTTATATCCCAACATTTTCATGGCCTATTTATGTTTTTCTTTGAATGTAATTTTTGTTTTAAGATTTATTTTAGACTATCATGATCTATCTTCACTTTGATCTTCATTGTAAATTATCTTCCCATTAAAAATGATCCCCATTATTTAACCACATGAAGAATAAACATCATTTACTTCTCATAAATAAGTTTTAACAAATTATTACCTTTGATATGGTGACTCTAAAATGTAATGAGTTTTCCATATTGCATGATTAATTCACCCATACCATACTTCAAAGCATCACACTCAATAATTTTTTTTTTTGAAAAATCAAGAGTTTATAGAATTATAGTTGTGCACATATCCTATTTAAACTTATAAAATGCCTATGTGGCTACCTCATTCTCATATAAAGAGTCCTTATTAAATTAACATTCAAGTGATGATAATAATCTACCATAATGTTTTAAAAATACAAGATAGTAATATGTAATCCCTAAGAAGATCCATAGGTTTTTAAGGGTTCTTGGTAATTTAAATTATATGATAACATTTATATGGTGTGGGTCCATTTTGATGCCTATATGAGAGATAATGTGACTTGGGTATTTCAATTCCTTGAATCTAAAAGCACATTTGGAAGGATTGGAAAAAAGTTGATGTTGTTCAATATTTAAAAAAAAAATGAATGACATGATGTAGGTGTTCCTCCCATGTTTTTCAATAGATTAATATATAATCAAATAATAATAATATAAAATTATACATAAGGAGATCAAATATAGTGTTAAACAAGTTATAAAATGCATATGGTGCATTTTTAATGACAAAAATCATCACCAAAAATTCCTAGTGGCCTTCCTATTTTCTAAATGTTGTCTTATGAATATCCTCATCTCTAATGTTAATTTGGTGATAACCTAATTGAGAAATAGTTTTATAAAATAAATAACACCATGTAGATAATATATAAAATCATAAATTAATGCAATAGGAAAATTTTATTTGATGGTATAGTTATTAAATTATCTATAATATAGACATATGTGCTATGTGTCATCCTTATTATGCACCACCATTACTAGAGAGGAATAAATACTTTGACTATGATGAATATTACCTATTTCTAACATCCCATGTACCATCTTATTTATCTCACTATTTTTCACATATAGGTAGATATAAGGTATGATGTTGGGTGGTTGGATCTATGGTTCTCATTGAATGACATAATCATTATATATTTTGGGAGGAAATCCTTTTAGCATAACTCCAATAACTATTAAATTTACATCTATAATTGTATGTTGATATGATAACATAACAAAATTTGATTCTTGTGCTTCAAATTAAATATTTGTGCTACAAACCTTTATGTAAATTTATTAATCAAAATTTTAATCTAATGAGAGATCACCAAATATGAATAATTTACACACAATCCTCATAATTATAATGTCATACCCTTTGAATGAAATTTTACAAACAACTCTTATAAGTTAATCTCAATCTTTCTCAAGGTAGTGGACCATTGGACTCTTAACAAAATATTTGATCCACCCATGAGAATGGAAGTGATAGGTTAATATTGATGGTATTCTCATATTTTTAGTTTAATATTATGGAATTTTCATGAGCATCTGACTCTACCACCATCTGTAATCATGACTTAGAATTTTGGAGTTTAACAAATAATATAGTTCAAGCGCACAACTAACTTAGTGTTGATGAATTTGTGAGTAATTCCCAAGTCAATCAACACCATCACCATATATTTTTTTATTAAACCCACTACTTTAAGTGTTTTTTGGGTGATAATACTTAAAAGTTTATGGAAAGAGATAGTTGGTTAGGGATATTTTGACTCCTCTAGGTCATCAACAACCTATAATGTTACTTCTTCTTCATCTTCTTTATCATTGTCACAATCAATGTAAAACCATTTTTTGGCACATTTATGTCCTTAATTATATTTCTATCTCCATTAAAACATAAAACTTTTGTATTTTTACTATAATATTTTTTGGTGCAAACCTAGTAGGTAGAGGGAATGATGATGTTAAAGTGCTACGATCTCTAATGCTAGTGAAATTTCGCCTCTTTTTAGCAGTATTTTTTCCTCTACATACATACCATGATAATATAATTTGATAAAATAATTGGATTGAAATTACATACATCATGTTTAATGTGATCTTTGATACTTCCAATAAACATGTTATTCAATTTATCATTTGTAATTATATCTATTCACAAGGAGAGGTTCTATAATTGATTAATATAACCTTTGACTAACCTTGTTTTCTTTATAGTTTCCAATTGGATGAATTAATTATCTCTTCACTAATATTATAGTGTATATGCAAATCTTCCATGGAAAATAACCATGTGACATTGATAGTTTTATTATTCTTTTGAGAACGTAGATATAGATACTTATTACAATTTACTATATTACTAATGGAATTTACAAGACCATATTTTTGTCATTACTATTTTACACCCAATTATTTTAACATTACTTAATTTTTTTTTAATTCATTAATTTTTATGTATTCTAAATTTATGAGTAGGTGTAATATAGATAATTAAAAAATTAAAGCCATTGAGTAAAGTGTTGATCATAAATCAATCCCCTTAGGATATAGAAAACATAATATAAATAAGATTAATAAAATCATCTCAAATATACAACACATAATAATACTAAATTCAAGGTTTTGTAGTGAAAAATCTACATCAAATAAAAATAAAATAAGTCACATTATCATAAAATGGATATAATCATAGCCTATGTTGTATAATGTAGTACAAATCTGCATTAGAATATGATATTATCATCAACCACTATTGAATAGTTCAATAAGTAAATACATCAAATCTTTGATAGTTTCATGAGCAATCATCTCTTGAATAGCCATGAGTATGTAATTATTGTTAGTCTTGATAGGTTTTAAGGAGGGATAACATAATTTGGGTGATTTACCTCTAACCACATACAAATGGTCCCCCACACACCTCACCATTGGGAGTGGCCCTTAATTTTTTGGAGTAGATAAGCTTGTTATAAGCCAATAAACTAGTCTAAGGAACCCATTTATAAGTTCATCAAGCAAACATTCCAGTTAAGTATAACTCCAATCATATAATAATTGTACGATATATATATATATATATATATATATATATATATATATATGAGATAAGACCACATAAAAAACCATATTATAATAGATTAAAATTCATACATTTTGTGTTTAAACATAATATTCAATCTAAATATCACCTTAATTCATACTTAAAATTCCATTATTTAATTTAATTATGTTTATTATTTAAATTAGTTGGAAGTGTATTTCATCAAAGTCTACAGTCAACCTACATGCCTATCTATCCTATTTATAAACATACCTTTATAATATCTAATAACCCTTAACATATTTCTCACACTAATTATAATCTCATCAATTTTAGAGTTTAGTTAAGGTTGTATTCAATTGAAAAGCCCAAAATTTTCACATTAAACTCTGAAAATGGATATAAATATCAAACAAAAACACACTTACCTCTTATAATCTCATGGATGGGTGTGCACTCACACCCACATGTTTATAAAAACAAATTATCTTCTTAATACCATTATTAAAGTTTAAAACCTTAATCATAATTTAAATTTATTCATATAAACCTTAATGGCATCCAAAAATCATATAATCCTCTGAATCACTCTTTATTTAGCATAATAAACATAAAAATGATTGAATTTACTTAGAAAATTATATGTAAGTGGTTATAGTCATATTATTTTACTTAGCATATAATAAAATACATACATTAACCATAATTATCATTATAGTGTTTCAATAGCCAATCATGTTGACACAACAACCAACTACTAATGAAAACTAAGATTGAATACAATATAATTCTACAGTTTCAAGTTTTTTTAATCCCCCAACTGAATTATGGTTCCTTTTTATACAACTACAATCTCATGAAACAACTATATATAGTCAAACACCCATCACTAATTTTCATCAAAAATGGTTGTGTATAGCCAAATAACCAACCCATACTTTGGTACACACCAATCATAGGCCTATAGGTGGGTATTCTAATTACCTATAGGTCTATGCTTGGGTTTTTCTCCACCTTACAAATATTATTAAAAAATATATATTTATATTTGAAAACTTAGTGTCATTCTAATGAAAATAATTGTCAATCTAACTAACAACATAGCCTACTCAAAAATGCATTCAATATGAGGAACCCTTGTATGGGCTTGAGGGTGAGAGAAATATCTCAATCATGGGTCCATATGAGTGAAAAAACAATAAAATGTCTCATATAAACATTTTTCAAACAATCACATTTTCCTTCAACCATTTTATATGGTCAAGAACATAGTTTGATATCAAGCTTACAAGCACAACCGATTAAACAAAATTGTGACTTCAAGTGAAAACTAGACTAATATTTTCCATGACCATAATAATTTCAAGTATTTCAATCAAAATAATTTTATATATCAAAATTAAAATGTATCATCATAGGCATGAGAAGTAATAACATAATTACAGCTTACTAATAACCTTGATTAAACAAAAAACTCATAAAGTCTATATAGATAATAGACACTGTTACTTTCATGTGTAATGGAAAATGGTAATTGGTCTCTTCCAAAAAACATTTTCCCTTGCTTTTTACTTATCTCTTTTTCCTCTACACTTGTCATATATATTTCATTTCTCCATTCCTTATTTTTATTTCCCTCTCACATAATCTCCATCTCACTTCATTTTTCATGTGTGCTATATTTTTTTTTATCATACCCTATAGTTAAATTTCTCCCTTCTAAATGGAAAAAAAAATACCACTAAATGCATGAATTTACTAGAGGTAAATTTAGTTTTAAGTTCCTTAATATAATTTTTTATTGAAAATCTCATAGGATTTTCTAAAACAAAAAGAACTCTAAACCTGAGTTACTATTAGTCAAAACCTAATAATATCCCCCAACTTCATGTTTTAATTCATAATTCAATGAAACCCTAATTAATTTTGTAAAAATGATGAGATGTTCACTTATTTAAGCTATTTCTTTCATAATCATTAATTATCTTATGTAATAATATAATTAAAAAACTCTTTGACTTACCTTTGTTAATAGTTTATTATTGCCTTCAAAGTCATGAAGTCCACACTCCCCTCCCCTCCCCCACAACCTCCATTGTGGTTTTAAATGTTATTTAGATATATTATTAACATATAAGAGGTTTATATGTTTTTTGATATTCAAAAAATATTTTATGCTAAATAAACTAGATAATTATTCATCAAGACCTTATCTCTTATAAATATGACTAAGAAAACAATAAAAGAATACAACTTAGCAAAGTATTTAAGCAACACAAAAAATATACTCTACAAGAAAAGAAATTATTAAGAAACATGAGGTTACGACCTAAAAGTAAAATTGAGTTTAATAATGAAAGAAACACCAAAAAATGAGATCCATATAAATTAAAAGTATACAAAATAGATGATCATCAACATCATAACAAGACACTATAAGACCCAATACCCTATCAAATAAACTATGTAGGTGTGTGACTATTCTAAATTCATTATTTTTGAATACCCCAAACTACAAAAATATACCATCCTCTTCACTATGATGCTCTCCATCAAGGTTTTTATTTGATTTAATGGATATTATATCCTATATCCACCTCAGTTAGATAAAGAGGGTAGTTAATCTATTGTCACCATAAACAACAAAAAATACTAACATGAAATAATACATTAAATGAATTGTTGACCTTATACCAAAAATTCAAAAAAAAAATCAAATCAACATATAATTTTCATAACTACTAAAATGATATAAAATTAAATTTAAAATTCTAAAATCACCATCTAAATAATCACAACATGATAAAATAGAAGTCCATAATATTAATGGTAAAATAAACTAGCATTGTCATTGTTCTTTCCACTAGGGCAAATCAGGTTGTAACATCCTTGACCTCCTAGAAAATTCATCATCCTAGTAAATTTATTAAAACAAACATACAATAATTATCACAAGTTTAACATAATAATTGAAATAAATGTGGAAATGACTTATTAAATTCTTCATAATCCTCCCAAGTGGAACTATATTCATAATATTGTTCTCATTAGACATTGCATTGAGCCACTTCTCTATTATGTAATCTAAGCTTGCATGTATCAATTATTATAAGGGGATCTATTGTTACCACTCATGGGTCCATTAACTATAGAGAATTATAATAAAGGACAAGAGAATCAACCACATAATTATTCAAATAAGACACATGGGAAACATTATTAATTTGATAAAGTACTAGTGGAAATTTTGTTTTATGCACAACAAGGTTAGACACTTCCATAACCTATAAATATCCTACATATCTAAGTTCTAATTTGGATAATTTACCAAATTTTATTGATCTCTTTTTGGATTTATCATGTAGATAAAGCATATCTCCAACTGAGAACTGCCTTGTTGTCCTCTTTAAATCATTATAGACTTATTCCTATCATTGGATTCATCTAACATTTTTTGAATCAACTTGACATGCTCTTCCATTTTATAAATAATTTTAAGCCTAACTATCGCTAATTTATCCTAGCTAGTGCATGTTCTACATTTTATTCCATATAAGGCCTCAAAAGGTGCCATTTTTAGAGCTGAGTGGAAATAATTATTATAAGAAAGCTAAACTAATGGGAGATATTCTTCCCACTTATACTAATAGTCCATGAATGCATCCTCAAAATTTAAATTATAAAACTTAATTTATCCTTTTTGTTTTCCCATCTACTTTAAGATGATAGGTTGTACTAAAATTAAATTAGGTTCCTAGGGTTGCTTAAGAATTTAACAAAATATATAGGTAATACATGTATTTCTATTAGAAATTATTTTCTCTAGAATTCCATGTAATTTGAAAATTCATTTAATGAACCTTTTTGCCAAAATTGGTGCATCATCTATCAAATTTCCCAATATAAAATGTGCCACTTTGGTTGATATTTCAACTACCACCAAAATCATATCATACATGTTTCTAGACATGGGTAGTCCTTTGATAAAGTGCATCCTAATGACTTAGTGCTTCCACTCTATAATGTCATGAGGGTATAACAATCTTACAAGATGAATATGTTATGCTTTTACCCTTTAAAATTATATATACCTTGGCAAAAAATTAGCTACATATTTCCTAATTCCTTTTTATAAATATAATGGTTTTAACTCTTCCATTAACTTGGTCACTCATAGATGACTAGAATATGGATAATTATAAAATTCCTTAAGCATTGATACTCAAATTTTATTTTTGGTATGTACATTTTCCATTTAAACCTTAAGATTATATATATATCAAAATGAAATCATTCATATCTCAATCTTGAGGATGTTTTTCCTAAGCTTTCCTAACTTGATCATAGAATTAATCTCATAGAAAGAATTTAGGAACTTGATCTCAAATTATAATTATAATATTATCCATGATCTTCACCACAGGGCACAAGATCAAGGTGTCTGGGGGATAAATGAGTTATGGCTATGTAGAGTGAACGTATATTGAAGTATTTAGATAGACTAATTAAAAAAAAAATTAAAATGGATTAGAAGTCTTACAATAAATGTAACTTCTATTCATTAATCAAAGAATAGGTAAGATAACACATTGGCTATATAGAATGCATACATAGTAGATGTGCATAGTCAAGCTATTTGTGTTATGATTGTATACCAGGTAATAGATTATAATATTTTAAGGTGTTTTGATCATCCTTTGTTATTTTTATGTCTCTAAAGAATACATACATTACAAATATATAACATGTATAATACGAGAGTAATAATAACTATTATTTTTGAATTGGACTCCATGGTAGGCATGGTAGTTGAGATTCCCTTTACTAGAATGATAAGAATGATTAATGTTATAACCATTCCCAACAACCTCCCTTTATTCATATAAAAAATTAAATGAATGGGATTTGAATCCTAACAACTAATTCCATGTTAGTTGTCAATCCACATGGTTGGATTAAATTGATAGGTGGTTGGGATAAAATAGAGCACAAAGAGTGAATGCACATCTATGATGAAGTGTTTATGAGGTGTGCATTATATGATCTTAAGTGATTAGTATGAAAAATTATACAATTAAGTGTAGGACTTAAGGAAAGGATTTTTAGAAAATTCCTAGTAGTGGAATGTGCATAAATGGGGGAGTGGTAGAGATCTACATAGAGGAATAAATGAGACGTGTGATCACCTATGTAGGGGATGTGCATAGATAATTTTCCCTTTCTTTAAGAGAAATGGTATCCATTATGTTAGTGTATATTTAGGGGAATTTTACCTAAAGTTGGTATAAATTGTACCACTTATATTGATCAGCATATTACCCAAACTTGACCACTCTAAAGAGTTGGTGTATGCCATGGTGGATGCATGAATCTATCACTTTGATGATTTAGTCCTTTTCTATGGGGTGTAAGTGTTTGAGATCCAAATTATAAGGATGTTGGGTCATTAATAGCTTAAGAAGTGGTTAAGTGTAAGGCTTGACAAGCTATATGTTGAAGACTAAGTGCATGCCCAAATACTGAGTTAGATCAAGAATGAAGACATTATCACCATCTATATGTATAATGGTGTATAGACCATAGTGCATAGGCTTAATATTCTGATGTGTACCTTTGAAGTGATCCTTATAAAGTTACAACCAAAATTTATTACCAAATTAAAGTTTATGAGGTGTGTGATGTGCATTATGGAACTCCTTATACTTAGATTGAGTACAAGAGAGAATATAATGAACATGTTGGTGAATAGACTAGATGTGTCACAAAAAATTACTAGCTTTGTGTAATTCTCATTCCTCTATGTGAAACTTAGTGCTTAACAATATGTGGTATGGGATGTCTGGAGGTGCTAAAGGTTGAAACCCAAGACATGTCTAGAATGGATTGTGACCAATATCTCTATGAAGATCCATGTTGAATGTATAAGATATTTTCTTCTTAGGTGTGAGTGTGTGCATGGTTATACATTTATAGAAGATGAAAAATGTGTGATTGACCACTTTGGTTTGCCCATTTATCTGAGGATGAAAATCCATCAGCCGATCTAGTTGTGTACCCATAAAATCCCTTAAAGCTTGCCAAAAATGACTTATAAAGTATGAATCATTGTTATAGATGATGGATGTTGGTAGCCAAAAATAAACCCAAACATGGTTGGAGAATTCTTACACAATGTTAGTTAGATCAATGTATTTATTACATGTGACCATGATGGCCATCTTGGAAAATTGATCCACTACAATGAACACAACATCATGTTGTCATCTCATCATAGGTATCCCAATCATGAAATTCATGATGATAGATTCCAATGGTTTGGATGGAATAAATAGAGTTTTTTAAATTCATAGCTTCCTATTCATGGGCTTGGAAATGCAATAATAAATGAAATAATTGATGTGGCACTCCACATCTATGTGCATGTGCACCCAATAGAAGTGTGACTACAATGTGGCTAGAGCCTTCATCATGTTGAAATGTCCCAAGGTCTTGACATAGTGTGCCTCCTAGATGAGGTATTGGTGAGGTACACTAAATGGAACACAAATATGTCTGAGCTTGTAGATAATTTGGTTAGATAAGTATAACTTTGACACTTGTTTACCTTGCATAATTATGGTGCAAGTCAATATGCAGTCCTAGTCAGATGAGTAAAGGGGAACCTAGTATATGAAGTTATGGTTTCACATATCTAACATTATGATGAGTGTCTAAACTAATAATCAGCTAGTAGTATGCATCCTTATCCTTCCCTTTATTGTTCTTGATCATGAGATGAAACTACTTTAGGTAAGTCATCTATTTCATGTGATGCATGTTTTATAGCTTATTCTACAACTACATGAACTAAAGTGGTTTATGGTTTGAATGAAAAATTGTCTCCTTATCAATAATGTAGTTTCATCATTACTTGATTGATTGCATAGTAGCATATAGTTCCTTCTCATAGGTGGAGTACCTTTGCACTATATCATTGAACATATTTGAGTGGTATGAAACTACATGTCCATGCTACATGAACACTCCAATGAGTGCATAGCCAAATGCATCAATTTGAATTTGAAAGGTCTACATAATGTTAGACATTAAAATAACAAGTGTTATGTATAATCATTAATTGAGTGTCTCAAAATCATGCTATTTCACATGAATATAATCAAACTTGGATCTTGCACATGTTATCTAGGTGAGAGCCCAAGAGATGTGTGAGAACCCAAGGATGAAACTATGGTAGAAGTTATCAAATACAAGAAGAATCCTTAGTTATATGATATTGTATGGAGTGGGCCAATCTTGGATCACTTTGATTATCTCTAGATCTACTCTAATGTTGGTGTAGTCAATTATGTAGACTAGCATTAGATCTACACTATGCTAAAAAGTTACACTTTACTAAGTTTTATTTCAACTTTTTTTGGCACAAAGTGCCTAATACATGCAAGATGTGATCAATGTGATACTTCCAAATATTACTAAAAATGAGGATGTCATCCAATTATATTATGATGGAGTTTAGAAAGACCCTGATTAGATCATCCATCAAGCACATGAATGTAGATAGTGCATTGGTGAGGATAAAAGGAATAAAAATGTTATAGGTACAATCATTAAGATGGGGGGTGAATCAGTGAATTAATATATTTAAAAAATTCAATCTAAATCCTTCAAACCTTTATTCATACACCATAAGCAATCAAGAAATGAATAACCCACTCATAACAATGAACATGAAAGATAAGCAAGATAACACAAGATATATGTGGAAAAGCCTCTTGGGGGAGAAAACCTAATATCAGGCTTGAAAAACACATGTACCACTTATCCTATAAGATTATTACTAACATGAGAATTTAGGGAAGCACCCACTTCATAAGGAGCACCAACCCCTAAAGATGACAAGCACCAACTTGCCTCAGATGTTGAGCACCAACATAACATCTATGAAAATAAAAAATCTCATTGTTTATCAATCTAATGGAAAAACCCTAAAAAAAAAACCTCCTTCAATCTTATTCACTCCTTCGAACTTTCACACACAAGCAAGGCATCCAAAACCACCTTTTAGATTAATCAACACAACTTCATGTATTCTCATGCATCAAACCTATAAATTCAACATTATAATTATAACCATAAGTTCATACATTAAATACATACTCTGATCTACCCCTCAAGAAATCCACATGGTTCTCACTACCTTCATAAATGTTTTGTTACATCTACACACTTGTTTAACCTTTTAAACAACCCAAATATGCCTTGTACTTATACCCCTTTCTTGATCTAATGTATCTTGGTAGGCCAAAATTATTACCATATTTTTATTACACTTTAGATATGTCTCTACAAATTTTAAAGGGGTGAAACACTCCAATCCATAGGTTGGCCATAGTCCTTAAGATTCAAATCATCCATTAGGCCTTAATGAGATCCAAAACAATTAGGCCTTCACAAACACACGTTACTCTTGTAACCTCTTGGACCACCTTAAAATTCCACCAAAGATTATAAATTATAAAAACTATCTATAATATACACTTTCTCACTCCCTCATGGGTCCATGCTACATGGAACATCAACTCAACACTTGAACCTACCAATTAGGTCTCCTTACTCTTAAGGCCTTTATACATACAAAATATAATCATAAACTTCTGAAGCAACTACTCAAATATTTCCACATATAAATATGATTATATCACATGGTTAAAACATTTAAAATATTTTCAACACTTCCATGTTCCTTAGACACTTCAATACAATATCTATGCACTCAAATCAACTCTCTCAGAATGACCACTCAAACTAGTCATATACAATCAAAATATAATAAATCTATTTTGACTCTCCATAACTGATCAGGGGAAAATCATGATAAACAATAAATTTTCATCAACATTTTATACTTATATACCATCTCCATACTTATTTTCTTCCTCAACTCTGCTCATAACATCTTTAACTTACCTTTGCAAAATGGTCACTCAAAACATAATATATATATATATATATATATATATATATATATATATATATATATATATAGTCCTCATGTATTATAAAACACTCTCCAATAGTTATTTCATCTTAAAACATTGAAATATCATCAAGACCTATTTAATTACCCTTCTTAGTTCACTTGCAAAATATGGTCAAACACATAGTTAAATTTAGAGCTCAATATATAAAATTTTATAGATTAACCTTGATTTACTTTACAAATTTTCCTTTTA
The DNA here is from genome assembly GCA_037957365.1 of Torreya grandis. Taxonomy (NCBI): domain Eukaryota; kingdom Viridiplantae; phylum Streptophyta; class Pinopsida; order Cupressales; family Taxaceae; genus Torreya; species Torreya grandis. The sequence continues at coordinate 1,436,477 of JARHVA010004724.1, read as the reverse complement.
AATTACCTTCAAATTCATCCTTGCAAAATATATAAGCAAAATACTTAGCACTGGTTTTTCCTTTGTTAATTTCAAATACCAACTGTCATTGGTAAATGCAAATATTGAAGACACATGTATTCATATCATGTCCCATGGTAATTTATAAAACATGATACATTTATATAATTTAAATAATCATAAATTTAACTCTTTAACACTCACCATTTATCATTGATCTGCACTTCCATGATTAAGACACTTAACACCCTCGCATGCCTTTTGAGCACATTGTTGTCAGTCCCCACTCTTGCACCACTTGGCAATCCTGTGTGAATTTTGAGCATTAAATATTTGAATATAACCAAACCATAAATATAAATTTACATGAACACCTAAATTTCATTTATCTTCTATCAAATCATCATAATTGAGAAACATGTCACCAGCATGTGTAATCTCAGGAACCTTTGACATATTGAATTAATATGCACCATTGGATCACTATCTGATAAGATCATGCACTCTATTATATCCTTATATAGTAAAATTAATTTCTCACCATATATATTCATTTATTTATTAAATTCTCATCATATATCTTTGATAATGCAAATTTGGCAAAGTATGAGAACCACTGCAATCTGCCTAGAAGGTCAAATTTACACCTTAATAACTTTTGTTATGGTCAACCTCATGACCTTAAATTTTAGCCACATGATCACCTCTAATATTTTTATCCATAAATTTATCAAAATTATCTTAAAACCTTCACACATGTGAAATATGATGTCATCAAATTACTTACTCAACCTTGTCTGCCAAGATGACTACTTGAACCTAGACACTCATATGACCACTCTGATGAATTAATTTCAATTCCATAAGCACTATAAGCACTAATAACACCCAATAATGTCTCTAAAACATGTCCATATCATCAATATCATCCTTTAATTTCCTCACTAAGTTAACCACTGAAGAACCATGTAAGAACACTAAAACACATTGAAACACACTTTGTCATTATCATTCTAGCATACATGACACCTCATCAACATCCTTGGTCACCTTAAAGACATCATTGACAAACCTCCAACAAAAAAACCATTCATACAATCTTTCTTGTGTCTTGAAATTTGTCTTTAATACATTTTTAGGATTAATTAGAATGTGATGGTAACCTAAATTTATATCAATCTTGGTGAAGTATTATGCACCTCAAAGCTAGTTTAGAGGGTCATCAATAAATGGTAGTGGGTACTAACTATTCACCATTATATTTTTGATTGAATGATATTCTATTAAAAGTCACTAAGACCTTTCATTCTTGGGTGAGAGGACTATTATAGTTCCTCAAGATGAAGAGATAAGCTTGATTTTTCCATAATTTAGGAGATATTGTGTCTAGTGTTAGACTTCATCATTCTCCCAAATTGATTTGTGATATAGGGGTTTATTCAGAAGAGGTGGATCTAGGGACTAGATCAATGTGGTATTTTAATATGCAATGCATTGTAAGGCTTTCAAGCTCTATGATGAATTCACTTTTTTACTCTAGGAACTTGTCAAATTATTATTGTTGTGACAACATGTGATTATTTTGCATTGCTAGGGTGTGATTTGTCATTTTATGCTATGTAGGTGTATTGGGGTGAACCATGAGTAATGATTTTTATTATGCATGTGATATAAATTTGTGACATTGTACTAGATGAAGAGGTGTCACATTTATTCATCTTCACCTTGTATTCAAGCTTGGTGGCATTGTGATATGCTTGTCCCAATGTGTTAGAAGTCAATAAATCCATATTCTCATAGAGATAAGGTGAGATTTTGCTGATGTACTTCAACATCTTATGTTATTCACCCAAGCTCTCTTGCAAGCATGTAGATAAGTCATGAAATATATTGGTGTAGTATTCCACAGACCAATCCTTGTGTTGGTACAATTATTATAAATTGATATATTCATATTCAAAGTGTCAAAGAGGGTATTATAACTCATTTAGTGCATCATAAAAAAATTCCTAGACTTTATTGGAATGGAATCTGTCACATGCTATGCCCTGAATTTATCCCACTAGTGAATAACTAGAATGGACATCTTCATTATTGAAAGGTGATATTATCATCATCAGTGAAGGAGTTGAAAGATAAGTATTCCTTTAGTTGTTGAATCTAAGCATCCAATGCTTTGGCATCAATTTTACCTTCAAATAGAGGGATGTTGAGATTAACTTGTACTTTGAAGGGGGTTTGTTGATAAAACCATTGTGAAGTATGATGTTGAGATGAAGAGGAGGATGATGAGTTGAGTTGTATTATTAACATGCAAATCTAACCAAAAATTTTGGTGTGTTATGCCTCCAGAACATCGATAATGAGCCTTCAAAATTTTAAGGGTACCTCAAGTTGATTATAGGTGTCATCCATCTTGATTTTACTATGGTTTTATGATGAAGTCTCTAAAATAGAATTGAATAATAAACCTTATCTTTATCATTTCACTCTTATGGTTAAAGGAATATAAAATGGACTATAGAAAAGATTTGATGCTATTTGATATGCATGATGGGGCCTATGACTGAGGTGTGTGAGGGACAATAGAGTTGTGGATATGTAGAGTGAATGTAGAATGAAGGAATTAGATAGAGTAATCAAAACACATTAAAATGGATTAGAAGTCTTACTTGCAAAAAATTTAACTTATATTCATTAATCAAAGAATAGGGGAGAAAACACATTAGCTACAAAGCATGCATATAGAGTAGATGCACACATTCAAGCTATCTATGTTATGATTGCATACCAAGAATTCAATTATAATATGCTAAGGTGTATTGATCATCCTTAGTTATTATTGTATATATAAATAATATATATGTTTGAAATATATAACATATAGAATATGATATTAGTAATAACTATTATTTTTGAATTGTCCTCCATGGTAGGCATGGTAGCTAAACTTCCCTTGGTGGTAATAAATATAATCATTAACGTTATAACCATTCCCAATAACCTACCTTTATTGGTGGAAAAAAATAAAGGCATGGTATTTGAATGCTAACATCTAATTCCATGCCAGTTATCGAGCCATGCATTTAGAGTAGACTGACAAGTGGTTAGGATGAGGTGGATCCCAAAGAGTGCATGCGGGTCTATAAATAAGTGTTTGTGAGGTCTTCACTCTCCAATCTCATGTAATTAGTGTGTGAAAGTATGTTATTAAGTGTAGGACTCAAGTGTAAGATTTTCAATAAAATCTTGTTGGTGGAATGTGCATGAATGGGGGAGTGGTGTGAGCTCTATGTAGAGGAACAAATGAGAAGTCCATTAAATTGCATAGAGGCTATGCATAGATCAAGCCATATAAACTATGTAACTTTTATAGTGAAGAGTATTTTTAACCATATTATTTTTTACTTTGATGTAGTTTAAATTGAATTCATAGTGCCATATTTAGCCTAATGATTATTGACATTGTGTGGATACACCTCTAAAACATCCCTTACCAAGAATATGAAGAGGGAGGATTTTTGAAATTGTTCCTAGTTTTCCACTAAGATAAATATCCTACATAATGGTCACCTCCACAAGTAAAACATTCCCCTATTGGTCCTTTCCATTTAGTTGGGTTTGATCCTTTATTTTTGTACATAAATTAATTTCCTAGTTTCCTTACCACTAAAGCATTATTAAACTTAGGATTTATATTATTGAATCTATTTTTTAAATCCCCACTTCACTTCCAATTCTTCTTTTTGAAATAATGTTCCAGACCTATAAATTTTTTAAGTACTTAGCATTAAACTCTAAATTCTTCCTATTATTCCTCTTTCTCTTATTCTTAATCATTCACATGCACTTCCTATTCTAGGGATACTATTCTATCATGTGTCTCATTTAGGACTAGGAGGATTTTATCAAGACTAATAGATTATTCTATTGATCATGAGTTTTGATTAGGTTGATGATCCTAATTGTAAGTATTTACCTTCAATGTTTACCATTATACAAATGATTTTATCCTAATGGATGTGAGGATAAGATAAATAAACATTAGTGGAGTCATTATGTTTGAGCATTTAAACCTACACTCTAATACCACATGTTACAACTGACTACATTGAAAATGAAATTTATCATAATTTTTTTGTCATTACTATTTTATGCTCAATTATTTTAGAATTAATTTATTATTTAGTCATTAATCATGTTGTAATAGAAACTAATGATTAGGTTTAATAGAGGTAATTTAAACATTAAATCACTGAGTCAAGTGATAACATAAATTTGTCCTCTTGATACATAGACACATCATAATAATGAATTCAAGGTTTATCACTACAAAATTTACATTAGCTAAAAATAAAATAAGGTTCATTTGTATATAATGTATATAAACACAACCTCTATTATACAATGCAATATAAATCTACATCAGAATATAACACTATCATTAGCCATTGTTGAATAGTACAATAAGTAAATACATCAAATGCTCAATATTTCCATGAGTAATCCACTCCTAAATAACCATAATTATCTAATTATTATTAGTTTTTTATAATTTAAAAGGATAGAGAGCATCATTTAGGTGATTTACCTCCAATCATAGACCAATGGTCCCTCTCACACCTCCCCACTAGAAGTATCCATTCTTTCACAAAGGGGTATTTAATGGTGATGTAGACATTGATAACCAATTGAGAACATTGTGAAACTACAATCATTATTATATGCATTAGTCATATAAATCATGGATACTCATCTATTTAATATGACATCAAACATACATATAAATAATAAAATATAGTGGACAAAAAAGTATACAATTATAACATTATTTATCCAAAGAATTTTTATAGATTTTAGACTTTAAAATAATTTGGGTCATGGTACATTTTAGTAATATTCTCTACTTTAACATATAATCATCAATAACCTTCTTGTTAACCAATTATGAGTGACTTATAGAGAGGCTCCCTATCTATTACTCATAATCTCTTAACAATAAGGTTATCTAAATTGCACAAACATAATTCATGAAAAATTGACAACAAATAGTCCAAATGCTATATACTATCAAGATGTTATTTTTAAGTCCTTCATGTAAAAGTTAAAAAATAAAAATCTTTTTATAAGCCATTAAATAGTCTAAGGAACCCATTTATTAGTTCATCAGGGAAATATTCCATTTAAGTATTACTCCAATCATATAGTAATTCTACACTTTTATATTATATTAAAATAAATATACTTATTTTTATGATAAGACCAAATAAAAACCCATATTATAATAGATCAACATTCATATATTCTATGTTTATAAATACCAAATTAATTCATACTTAAAATGACACTATTTAATTTAATTTAATTTAATTTGGTGTTTAAATCAATTAAAAGTGTATTTCATAACATTTTATAGGTAGCCTACATGCCTATGTATCCTATTTGTAAACATACCTTTCATACTATCTCATAACACTTAACATATGTCTCACATGAATAAAATCTAATCAAGTATATAGTATAAGTAAGGTTGAATTCCATTGAAAACCCCACACATTGCACATTAAAGTCTAGAAATGGATACAAATCTAAAAAAAAAAAAAAAACACTTATCTTTGATAATCCTATAGGTCAGAGTGAAATCACACCCACAATTTTATAAGAATCAAATGATCATATTAAACCCATTCCTAAAATTGAAAACCTTAATCATAATTTAAATTGATTCATATAAACGTCAATGGCATCCAAAAATCATATAATCCTCCAAATCATTATTTATTTAACATAATAAACATGATTGTTTACTTAAGAAGTTATTTTTAACAATATAAATTACACCCTTAAGAAGTTTTTTCAAGCCTTCTTATTTATATGATAGTATGGAGACACCTGTAGGCTATGGGTGGCCTATTTGTTGAGGTGAATCTTTAGATTAGGGCTAGCTCTCTTGGTGTATCACCTAAAACTACTACTAAACCTATTAATTGAAAGAAAAAGAGAGAGATAACTGAAAACAAGTAAATGGGAGATAATGCACCAAATTTAGTATCCTCAAGTTGCCTACTACACTAAGAACATGAACTAGGATTGATATTTGATTACACAAATCAACATGAGTCTCCAAGAATTAGTGTTTCATTATGAGGGTTATGGTTAGTACATTAGACAAGAGGGATGAAAAAAATGTCTCATAAGAGATAGCAGTGAATCAATATCCACACATATCTATTTTATAAACATGTAACACACTTCATATGACCTGATAATATGACTAATAACCTGTAAAGAGGTAAAGAGATATGACAAATGAGAGGAAGTTCTATACACTATCACTAACATTCATCAAACTACCATGGACATACACTATTTTTAGCATTGAGAAGGATATATATCAACATATATTCACTTTAGAGGTAAAGTAAAAGTTTTTATGTGAATAATTCTTCACCATACTCCAATTGAGGATACTTACAATGCCATTCAAGGCCATACTTATAGAATAAATAAGGAGAAAGAGAGAGATAGTACATGGAGAGAGTCTATGACAAATGTCATCCATCATAAATTAGTTATAAATCCAAGTGAAATATGAGAGAACAATCTTTTAATTTTACCTCAACATTTGTTACTTGATGTGATGATGGTCTTCATGAAGTTAGCGTAAGAGTTCTTGGTTGTGCTTGATGACTCATCAAACCTCTCTTGAAACTTCCCTACCCTCCTTGATTGGGGGATTACACAATTTCATAACTTCCTCCACCACATTGATAGATATTTTTGACACCTCATGAGATGATTTGAAACTCCTCAAACTGATGCAATATGTTTGACATCTCATATGCCCACTTTGTCATCTTATCAAGCTTTCCAAATACATAGTGAAAACCTATAACTTGGTTAATTCACATTATTTTGGTAGAGAATAGGAATAATGAGGATTTTAACATCATTTTAATGTTGGAATAGACATCCATGAAAATTTTAATCCCTCTATTCCACATGGAACTCCCAAAAATAATGTTAAAATCCTCATTATTCCTATTCTCTACAACTCCCAAAAATGCCCAATTTGGTCTTTTTAGGCCTCAAGAAGCCATGAATTGGCTTAGGGAGTAAAAAATTAGTTTTAATTATCACTAGATGTCTTATTAGTTTAATTGGAAAGGTTTAAATAGTTAATACCTATGGGAGATTTAAAAACTCAAAAATACCTCATGAAACTCAAATAAAAATTCTTTCAAAAATGCATGTTTGTTTCCCTGCAAGTGACATAGAGGTGTTTTGGAGTGACTTGGGCTCATTTTGTCTCTTTATAAAGTGTATTATCATTTATTAATATATTAAAAATATGTATAGACCATATCATAATATTGTGTGGCCTTTAAAAGGTATGAAACACCTAACTCATATTTCATCCATGGGCAAACACTCAAGAAGACCTCGATTTTCTTCATACTATAGACATGTGTTTTAGATTTTTCTCTCTTCTAATTAATTTTACAAACATAAAAAAAAAATTATAAAATTTTTATAATATTTATCCCAACCTTTATTAAAAATTTAATGAGTTTTGGATCTCTAAAACTCCAATTATGGCCTTTTTAGTGTTGCCTCACCTTGCATTTTCTTCATCTACATGATTTTAGGTATATATTTTGGCATTATATTGAGTTATATGAGGTATAAATACCTCATTATTTTTAATTATAACCTATATTAACCACTATAAACATTAAAATCATTTTTTGGTCATGATTAATTAGGAAAACCAACAAAAACCACCCTTTTTGACCTACAACAACCCAAAAATTGAGAACAATGGCACCTAGAAAAGAGAAATGAGCATATATTGAGTTTTATGAGGTATAAATACATATTTATTTTTAAATTATCATATGATTATATCCTATAACCATTAAAACAATTGGACTCATTCAATAAGTTATATAAAACCCTAAAAAACACCTTTTATGACTGCAACACTTACATTTTTAAAACCCTATAACCTATACCTACACATTTCACCATTATTTTCATTAAGAATTTTATTGAATAAGGTGTATTAGTGTTATTTAATCCATTTAATATCTCACACAAATTTCTATTTTCATCAATAGATTCATAAATTCACTTCAAACAAGATAAAAAATGTGAGGTTGGGGTTTTGGAGGGGTTTAAAGAACTATAAACACTTTTAGTGATTGTTCATAAAGATATACTCCTCTTGATCAGAAATATTTATAAAAATTTGAAGGGAATATTGATTCTCTCTATCTCATAATAGCATTAGTCTTGGTGTACCTCTTCTTTCATGAACTATCCATCACAAATCTTCCCTTCTTCGCAACCTTATGTCCTAATGAAGATCTTGAACTACCTTTACCTTGTATTGAACCTATAAAATCATATCATATCATGAATTTTTATTGAGAATTATGGATAAGTTTATGTTATAACACATGGGTCCTCCATCACTTGTGACCTTTGGACTTCACTTCAATGTAACATCTTATTTTCTCACAATATGATAATTTTAATGTGCCACCTTCATTATAAAAATTGACTCACAAGATTTGACATGTGTGTGAAACATCCAAGTCACATATTTAACTTTTATAATCACCCTACTAAGCTGGAATCACATGTTTGATACATAAAAATTACTTTAGAAATAAATATTTGCATAAAGAATGACTTGGACAAGTATAAAACAATGTAAACATAAATATTAACTTATGTAAAAATATCTTAAACAATGCTAAACATGTCATTTAAGATATTTTTACTCAAAAGAACCACTTAAAACTACTCAACATTAGTTTGAACATGTTAGGGGTCAATGGTGGTAAAATTTTCCAACAATTATTTATAAGAGGTTATAGTCATATAGTTTTACTTAACATCTAACAGTATACATACATTAACATAATCATGATTTTGGTGTTTTAACAACCAATCAAGTTCACACAACAACCAAGTACCAATGAAAACTATGAATTAATTAAATACACAACTATAGTTTGAAGTTTTTTTTGTATCCCCCAATTGAGTTGAGGTCCCTTGTTTTACCATTAAAATATCATGAAATAATTGTAAACAATTAAACAACCATCATTGATTTTTATCAAAAATAAATTGTGTATAATAAAGTATCCAACCCATAATTTAAAACATACTAACCCTATGCCTATAGGTGCTTACTATAATTACATACAAGTCTAGGGCTGGGGTTTTCTCTACCTTACAAATCTTGTTAAATTTTTTATTATTATTCAAAACCCTAGTGTCATTCTAGTAAAAATAAATGTCAATCCAAATAACAACACAACCTACTAAAATATATGAGGATCCCTTTTATGCACCTGAGGGTGAGAGCTTTCTCTCAACCATAAGTACATATAGGGCAATTAATCCAAAAAATAAAAAAATAAAATTCCTCATATAACCATTTATTGAAAAATCATATTTTAATTTAACCATTTTATATGGTCAAGATCATAATTTGATATCAAGTTTTAAAGAATAACCAAGTAAATAAAATCATCACTTCAAGAGGAAACCAAGCTAATATTTTCCACAATCAAAATAATTCAAAGTATTTCAATCAAAAGGGTTTTCTCTATAACTAAAATTTATCATCATATGCATGAGAAGTAGTAACATAATTATAGCCTACTAATGACCCTATTTAAATAAAAAAACCCATATAGATTATGAAAACTATTACTTTCATAAGAAATGGAAAATAGTATCTTGTCTCTTCCCAAAAAAATTGAACCTTTATTGTTTCTTCTCTCTTTTCCCTCCATAGTCTTCATATATCATCCATTTCCCCCTTTCTTATGTTTATTTCCATCTCACATAACCTCCACCTCACTTAATTTTACATGCTTACTATATTTATTATGCATACCTTGTAGTTAAATTAATTTTTTATAAATGGAAACAAAATACCACTAAATGCATGCATTTACTATAGGTAAAGTACAATTCAATTTCCTTAATAGAACTGGGCCTTCAATTCCTTATAGGCTTTTCCAAATAAAGAAGAACTCCTCTACATGTTAGCTACTAATAGTCAAAAATTAATATCCACTATCTTTGTGTTTTGATTTGTAATTCAAGGAAATCCTAATTAATTTTATAACAATGATGAGTTTTTGACTTATTAAATATATGTATTAATAATCATTATTTATCATATATTTGAAGATAATAACTAAACTCTTTGACTTACATTTACTCATGGTTTCATAATGTCTATAAAGTCATGCAATGCACACTACCCCTTCTATGGTTGTTTTAAATGTTATCTATAACTCTTATTACCATACAATAGGTTTATATTATTTTTAATATTCAAAATAGAGCTTATAATAAATAAACCAGATAATTATGCATTAAGACCTTACCTCTTAGAAATATGACAAAGATAAAACAAAAGAATATAAATCAACAAGTATTTAGGTAACACGGAAATATAATCAATAATTAAAATAAGTATTAAGCAACATGAGGTTATGAATTAAAAATAAAATTGAGTTCACATGCCTATGGAATAAAAACACATAGCACAAATGATCATCAACATCACAACAAAACACTATAAGACCCAATACCACTCAAATAAACTATGTGGGTGTGTGACTGTTCTAATTTATTTATTCCCCCAACTACTACAATTTTCCACCCTCTACCCTATGATGCTTTTTGTTGATATTATTTTATGATGTGATGGATAGGGTATATTGCATCTACCTCATTTAGATAAATAGGATAATTATGGTGTTAGCATCATAAAAAAATAAAAATACTAACATAAAATAATACATCAAATTAATTCTTGCACTTATAGAAAAATATAGAAATAATCACATTAACATATAATTTCCATAACAACTAAAATTCTATAAAGCCATATTTAAAATGCTAACATCACCATCTAATGAATCAAAATAGTGATAAAATACCATTCCATAATATTTAATGATAAAATAAACCAACATTTTTTTTGTTCTTTCCATTAGGTTAAAGTGGAATGTAACATCCTTCCCCTCTTAGAAAATCCATCATCTTGATGATCTTTTTAAAACAAACATACAATAATTTTTACAAGTTGAGCATAATAATTTAAATAAACCTAGAAACAACTTATAAAATTATTCATAGTCCTCCCAAGTGACATTATATTCATAATTTTTGTCCCGCTAGACCTGGCATTGAGCCACTTACTTATTATACAAGGTAAGCTTGTGTGTCTCAAGTATTATGAGGGGATATATTATTACCTCTCATGGATCTATTAGCTTTAAATAATTCCAATCAAGGACATGAGAAGTATCTACCACATATTTCTTAAAATAAGACACATGGAAAATATTATGAATTTGAGCAAGTGATAGTTAAAAATAAAGTCTGTTACAATAGGGTTAAACACTTTTATGACCTTGAAAGGTTCTACATATCTAAGTGATAATTTTGTTGATTTGCCAGATTTGATTGAGCTCTTTTGGGGTTTAACATGTAGAAAAACTATCTCCAACTAAAAATTGCCTTGACGTCCTTTTTAAACAAACATAGATTTTATACCTATCATTGGCTTCAACCAACATTATTTGAATCAACCTCACATTTTATTCCATTTTAACAAACATTTCAATCCCAAAAACTACTCTACCCTATAATATGTCCCAACTGATAGGTGTTGTAAATTTTATGCCATATGAGGCCTTAAAATGGTGTCATTTTTCGAGTTGAGTGGAAATAATTATTATTATAAAACTAAACTAATGAGAGATATTATTTCCACTTTTACTATTGGTCCATGTAGTACATCCTTAAAAGGTCTTATAAAAATTCATTTACCCTTTCTATTTGACCATCTATTTCAAGATGATATGTTGTACTAAAATTGAGTTGGTTCTTAGGGCTAAATTAAGAGTTTTCCAAAATCTAGAGGTCATGTGTGTATTTCTAAAAAAATTACTTTTATTTATAATTCCATGACATATAAAATTTTATTAAACAAACCTTTTTTCAAAAATGGTGCATCATCTATCAAATTTCCCAATGTAAAATGTGCCACTTTGGTTAGTTTGTCAGCTACCACCAAAATCATATCATGCTTATTTATATACATGGGTAGTCATTAAATAAAGTTCATGTTAATGACATACCACTTCCATTATATAATGTAATAATGACACAAATATCCTATAAGATGAAAATGTTATGATTTTACCTATTGACATTATAGACACCTTGACACAAAATCAATTGCATATTTCCTAATTGCTTTCCAAAAATATAATGGTCTCAACTCTACCATTAAAATGGTTACTCCTGGATGACTAAAATATTGAGATTTATGTAGTTATTTAATCAATGAAAATATTAAATTCCATTTTTTGGGTACATACATTCTCCCTTCAAACATTAGGAGTCCATCTCTTTCAAAATGAAATCCTTCATATCTACTATCTTGAGGTTTTTTTTGCTAACCTACACATAAAATTTGGCTCTTGGAGATAATTTCATAACCTAATATCAAAAAGTAGTTATAATAGTATCCATAGTTTCTATGTACCTTATACATATAATAACATCTTCAACCATATTATCTTTGCCTTTTATGTAGATTAGTCTAAAAAAATTCAGGCCATCACATTTGTCAAGCATTTAAATTTGGTTGCATGAATATATACTTGAGTCCAAAATTATCAATCTAGAAATATATATTTTTCCCAATAGATAATTAATCCAAAACTATAAATCATGAACTATGGAAGCTAATTATAAATCATGCATGCAATAATTTGCTTCATAAGGCTTTAATTTTATTGATTCATAAACTACTACTGAGCCATCTTATAACAAAACTCCTCCCAGACTATCTCTAGAAACATTTTTTATCACTACAAAGTCACCATTTGGATATATAACATGAAATAATAACATGGATTTAATCCTCTTTTCAATTTTTAAAAGGCTTCCTCACACCCATCATTCTTAAAGAAAAATTATTATTTTTATTAAAAATAAGTGATGGGGGTTAGCTATGTTCAAAAAATTAGGTACAAACTTCCTGTAATATCCTTATAAACCCATAAAAATAACCAACTTGTGAAATTTTTTAAGTTTTGACCATTTTAGGATAACTTTTATCTTTGATGGATATATGGATATCCTTTTAGCTGAAATAATGTGCCTAAAATATTTCACCTTCTTTTGAAAGAAATCACACTTTGATAGTTTTCCAAAGATAATTTGCTTCCACATGCATTAAAACATTAGTTTTAAGTGTTGTAAGTGATATTATTCATCCTTACAATATATCAAAATATCATCTAATATGACAAGCACAAACTAATCTAGGTAATCTATGAACACACTATCCATAAGATTCATGAATGCTATAGATGCATTTGTTAGCCTAAAAATTAGAACTAGTAATTCATATTGTCCATATCATGTCTTAAATATAGTTTTAGGAATATATTCTTCCTTTTTCCTCAATTGATGGTACCCTAATCTATGATTATTTTTTTAAAAGAGTGTTGTTCCTCACATTTGATCAAAAATATCAACAATACATGGTAAAAGATACATGTTCTTTATGGTTTCATTTTTCAACATTTTGTAAGCTATATATATACAAAGATTCAGATCCTTATTTTTTATGAACACCATAGATACTCCCCAAGGTGATGCACCAGGTCATATTTTTCCTTTAGACAACATCTTTTAGATTTAGGCTTTGAATTCCACAAGTTTTATTGTTGTCATTCTGTAGGGTGACTTTGTTAGAATAATTAATCTTAAGTGGGTTTATATGTCCCTTAGCCTTGGTAATTAATAAATAATAGATAATATATTATTTATTAACTCAAGATATAAGCATTGAGTAAATAAATAATCATATTATAGATATGTAATATTTACCAAATATTAATTAATTAGTTTCTATCAGGATGGATGGATCCGTTATTTTCACAATGGTCACCTCCTTTGATATTTCACTATAAATAGGGTTTTTACCCTATTGTGAAATCATATCATGAATATGAAATTATTTGATCATATTCAATTTGTGAGTTTTATGGATCACTACATGAATAAGTGAAGAGATGTTAATGTATTGGGTATAAAGTTTCTCATAATTGAATAATTACCATCTTATGGTTTTTTCACCTCTTTGAGGTTTTCCTACCTTAAATTTTTGTGTTGTGTTATTTTTGTAATGATTTTCTTATCAAGATTATTCTAGATCTTATATATTGGATTCTATATTTTATCATGCTATCAGAGCCAATGGAGATGATTTTATTATCAAGAGTTTGTTATTGGAAGATTCAGGGTATGTGTAAAACTTTGTTAAACAATTTTTTTTTAATTTATCTCAGCCTAAAGGCCAATCAAAATTCATTTTTGAAAAATTCTTCATTATCAAAAGTAAAAGTCTAGAATATTGAAACAAAATTTGAGGTTTTATTGGTGGCTTGTACAAGAATTTGGGCTCTCCATAGCTTCTATAGAGGGCCATATTTTATCCTGGGAAATTTGAAACAATTCATTTCTTCATCAAATTTTTTTTAAAGGTTCAGTTGGGTTCATCTTCTATAAATAGGAAGTTTGGAAAGTTTCATGTGTTTGGATGATTATATAGATCTAATTTTATTCAGAACATCTACAGGTGCACCATTATCCTCTAGAAGTTTTTAAAATCTTGGAAAATTATTGCACCAAATTTTGAGAAAAAATGAGATTTTGAGGATTTGGGTAATTTTGGCATGCAAAAACTAGAAGGCTTGTAAAGCTTAAAGGCTTCTCATGGCTTAAAACTATAGATCCCATTCCTCTATTACTACTACTATGCCATTAATTCCCTAGATCACACCAAATATTGGTAATTAAGTTTATTGATTTATTTAATAAATAATTTTTTTAATTAAAATCCTATTTTCCACCCAGTCTAGTGGGCCCCACACTTTTTCAAATTTTTTTTTACCAAAATGTTAAATTTATTAATATTCATTCACTATTTTTTTACATTCAAATATTAATTATTGTTTTTAATTTAAAAATAAATAAAAATTATATTTAAAAAGGTCTAAATATGAATTAGTGCATGTAATGTTTTGAAAAGACTCCTAAAAGAGTTGGTGGTTTAATATTTTGATAAAACTTATAACTAAGGTAGTCCCAAGGTCAATTTTTTTTCCAAATTTAGTTTAATTTTAAATCTATTTTTTGGTTCACGAGTGCTAACTTTTCTCATGTGTAAACCTTTCTCTCTCTTGTCGACATTCTTGTGACATTTGACCTAATCAAAACCTTGTCGACCATAGTCATGTGAACAATCAATCTCTAGATTTTGGCACATTTTGGATGCATTAGAGTGGTATATTTTTTATTTTAATCCTCCTAATATTTTTTTTCCACTTTTTTTTAATAATAGTGCCAAGGTTGTCATATTGAGTATGACTCTTTCAAAATCTAGATTTGTGCAATGTTAATTCAAATTTTTGTATTATTTGTCATATAAATTATGTAAATAAATATAGTTGGATATGTGATTCACATTATTTTGAAAAATATCTCAAAAACTCATTAAAAAGGGGTTCTTGTTTAATAATTGTATTTTTTTAGTATTTTTATGATAATTGTGACACCTTGTTTTGTCATAATCTTGTACAAATTTATTAATTTTTATAAAATTAAATTAAAAAATTATTGTGTATTTTCACTTTAAATTTATTTTCATTATCAATTAGGTTAAAATTCACATTAAAAAAGGTTCATTTTAAGCATTTAGTTGTCTTATTTATAGGGAAGTTATGGCTTTACCTCATTTTTCCTTAGATAAATCTCAAATGCTTAATATAAATAACTATAATATATATAAAATTCATGTTAAATATAAATTTATGGCCTAAAAATTATGGAATATTGTCATCGAGATTGAAAAATATCCTTCTAAATATCATGTAACCCCTAAGCTTATCAATACATTTCAACAAAGATTGTAGGAAACTATGTCTATTATCTTGTAATGTTAGAGATGAATTTATTCTCCACATTGGTAATAAAGAGTCTCCTAGAGATTATTATCAACTCCTTGAGTCTATGAATGAAGGAACTCACCTTTCAAATATCATTAAATTAATCATTGAATTACTAATTACACCTATGAAGGGTGATGAAAAAGTTGCTAATTTTTTTGCTAAAATTAAAAATATTAAAGATCGGTTAGATGGATATAATTTTAATTTGATTCAAGATTAGTTAATTTATTTTATCATTCAGTTAAATATTTATGAAAATTTTATAAATTTCATTTCAATTTTCAATTTTAAGTATCAAGCTAAGTAAGATATCCCTAACCATACCACCTTATTTACTCTCCTGATTCAAGAAGAATAAGTGATAACTAATTTTGATTCTAAAGAGAATTCCACTCGGGCACTTCTCACTTATAATAATGTTTTTGATAACACTAAAAACCATAAATCTAACCCTAATTTTTAAAAAAGCAAATATGGGAACAAGAAATCTGTTAATAATAATCATACACCTAAGTTTAATGGAAATCACAATCTGTGTGGTAAATTTGGTCATATAAGAGAAACCTATTATAAAAATAATGATAGAAATAACAATCAAACTTTTAAAAATAACAAAGGGAATATATCTAATCAAAATAAGTAGAAGAATTAAAACCCTAATCAAAATAATAATCAAGATTCAAATGTTATTGCTTTATATGTTACTTTATGTGCTTCAAATGAAAATGAATGGATTTTAGATAGTGGTGTATCACACCATATAATATGCTTATTTGATATTTTATGTTATTCTATAAATATCTATAAAATAATTTACTTAGGAGATATTTCTTTTTTAGAATCAACTAAACAAAAAAAGTAAAATTTTCAAATGTTGTTATTAATGATGTTTTTTATGTACCTAAGTTTTAAAAGAATTTAATACCTTGTTCTTAACTTAAAATTGATAATTTCATTGTAAAATTTCTTAAATATAGTTTTTACATTATAAATAAATCTAGTTCCTTGATTTTTGAAGGTGTTTAAAATAATGTTTTATATATCTTTTCTCTTTTTTTTGTATGTTTACTTTCATTGCATAATAAGAATGAATCTCAATTATGGCATGAAATATTATGACATGTTAATTTTAAAAGTTTACATGATATGTCTATAATAATCTTGTTGTTGTAATTCTTTATATCCCCTCTCATCATGAAACTTGTGAGGGTTGCTTATGTGGTAAGCAATATATTAACCCCTTTCATAAGAATCATGATGCAAATTTCTCACATCCTTTAGAACTGGTTCATAGTGATGTTTTAGGGAATCTTGAAAATGTATCTCTTAATGGTTATTTATATAATATTAATTTTATTGATGATTATACTAAAATGATGTGGTCTTATTTCATTAAAAAGAAATCTGATGTTTTTTCTAAGTTTAAAGAATTTAAAACCTATGTTGAAAATGAATCTAGTTTTTCTATTAAAAGATTAAGAAATGATAATGGTGGTGAATATGTTAGTAAAGAGTTTGATTATTTTTGCATTAGTTTTGGTATTTAAGGAAATTAAAAACTCCATATTCTCTTCAATAAAATGATATTACTAAAAGGAAAAATTACACCATCATAAAAATGGTTAGAATAATGTTGTAATCTACACATTTTCTTAAGTTCTTATGGGTCGAAGACATGAATATTACTATTCATATTCTAAATAGAGTCCCTACCAAAGCCTTGCATCTTTCTTCCCCTTTAGAAATTTGGACTAAAAATAAATCTAATATGGCTCATCTTAAGATTTTTGACAATCCTACTTCTATCATTGTCCCTAAAGTTAAGAGGAAGAAGCTTGACCTCACTTCTTATTCTTGCATTTTTTAGGATATGGAGGTAGGAAAAATGGTTTAAGAGTGTATGATCCCTCTAAATGTCAGATTATTGATAATAAGAATGTTCTTATTCTTAAAAAATATTTTTATGATCCCTTTATGGATCCTCCTCAGTGTTCTTCTATTGATGAACCTGACTCTCATGTTTCTCTTTATGATGAAAAATATGCCTTTGAGGAAATTGATCCAGTTATAGATAACTTAGAGTCTGAGGTACCCCCTAAGTTTCATGTTCAATCTAAAAGACCTAAATGGGAAAAATCCCTAATTCAATATTCTAATGTTGATAATCTTAATAAATTAGCTAGAAGTCAACATTCATATCATGATTTAATGACTATGTATGAATCTCAACCTCAATAATTTAAGGAATCCACTCAAGATGATAGATGGAATATTGCTATGCAAGTAGAATATAATATCTTAATTAAAAATCAGATTTGTGATCTTGTCCCTCCTCCACGTAAAAGACATATTTTTAGTTGGAGGTGGCTTTAGAAGATCAAATATAATTTAATTAGTTAAATTGACAAGTTTAAATATAGATTAGTTGCTTGTGGGTTTACTCAAAAATCCAAGATTGACTATGTTGAAATATTTGTTCTTGTCTCAAAAATGAGTAATGTTAGACTTATTATTTATCTTTTATCCTAACATGGTTGGGTTATCCACCAAATGGATTTAAAGAATGCATTTTTAAATGGTGATTTAGAAGAATAAATCTATATGACTCAACCTAAAGGTTTCACTGATCCTAATAAAGTAACATTACGTATGAAAATTAATAAAAAATTATATGGTTTAACAAGCTCTTTAAGCTTGGTATTTTAAATTTATTTCTTTTTTCAAAAATTGGGTTTTTCTAACTACTATTCAGATAATAATCTCTTTGTTAAAGTTGAAAATGGTCAATTGACTCTACTTGTATCATATGCTGATGATTTGTTAATTATTGATGATCTAACTAGTTTAATTCATAATTATAAGGATAAACTAATTCAAATGTTTGAAATGAATAATTTAGGCATTCTACATCATTTTTTAGGAATGGATATATTTCAAGATAAAAATTTAATTATTTTATCACAATCTCAGTATGTACATAATCTTCTTGTTAAGTTTAACATGCTTGATTGTAAATATACCACTACTCCTAGTGAAGTTAGTGTTAAAATTTATCCTAAACCTACATATCAAAAATCTAAACTTACTTTGTATAGACAACTTATTGGAATTTTGATTTATCTAACAATTACTAGGCTAGATATTTCATATGTTATTAGTGTTGCTTCTATATTTATATAGGATCCTTATTTGGATCATTATAAATTATCTAAATTTATTCTTCATTATATCAAAGGAATTGTAAACTATGGTTTATTTTATTCATTCATTGATAATTCTAATTTATATGGTTATTATGATGTTGACCATGATGGTGATGCTTTAGATCACAAATCTACTTTTGGATGTGTTTAAGTTTGGTGTAGGTATTATCACTTGGAGAAATAATAATAAACAATACCACTTGGAGAAATAATAATAAACTCTCTCTCTCTCTCTCTCTCTCTCTCTCTCTCTCTCTCTCTCTCTCTCTCTCTCTCTTTCCTACATAAGCTAAGTACATAAGTGCTATGGAATCTACTAAAGAAGCCATGTAGTTGTGAAGGCTATTGGGAGAACTTCATTTGGATGTTTGTTAGAGTACCATCCTTAATTATGATAACTAAAGTTGTATATCTTTGGAAAAAAATTTAGTGCAACACCAAATAACTAAAAACATTGAGTTTCATGTACATTTCATTTGAGAGAAAATACTGAATGGTGATATTAATCTACAGTTATGTCTTGTTCATAAAACCATTTGGTGTTAACAAGTTTTGTCAATTTTGTGTAATGTTAAGCCTCTTAGAGTTTCCATTTAGGGGGACTGTGCATGGCAATTCCAATTCCTAATGGCCATGTGTTTCTTCTCTTTCTCTATACTTCTTCTCATTATAAAGTATTATAAAATTTGTGTGGATATTATGTGATTTGAGTAAACTTCATGTGGAAGTTTTACTTTTGTACTCCAACACATTATAAAGTATAATTTATAATGGAGGTCCTTATGTTATAAAAGGCTCCAAATATGCTTAAATGATTATTCGAGAGAAACTATGAGATGTAGTTTCATGATTATGCTAGCCTAAAATTACTTTTAAGTAGTGTATGGATTATAATTCTTTTTTGTTTCAAAAGGTGATGTTTGGCATGATGAAGGTTATTAAATCCTTCAATTGTGTATATAGTATAATTCCTTTTCTTAAGGTGATTATGACATTAATATCCACTTAGAATTAAGGGGGAGGGTTAAAATAATTAATCTTAAGTGGGCCTATATGTTATTTAGCCTTAGTAATTATTAAATAATAAATAATATATTATTTATTAACTTGATGTATAATCATCAAGTAAATAAATAATCATATTATAATTGTTTAATATTTACCAAATATTAATTAATTGGTTTCTATCAGGATGGATGGATCCATTATTTTCATAATTGTCACCTCCCTTGATATTTCATTATAAATAGGGTTTTTACCCTATTGTGAAATCATATCATGAATATAAAATTATTTGATCATATTCAATTTGTGAGTTTTGTGAAGCACTACATGAAGAAGTGAGAATGATAAGTTAATTTATTGGGTACAGAGTTTCTCATATTTGAATAATTATCATCTTGTGGGTTTTTCACCTCTTTGAAGTTTTTCCACCTTAAATATTTGTGTTGTGTTATCTATGTAATGATTTTCTTATCAAGCTTCTTTTAAATCCTATATATTGGATTATATATTTTATCAGCCTTGGATTAAGCTCAGATCCCAAAATAATATCAACTGTGAAGTCAAATTTATTTTTCAGAGTAAATCCAAGTAAATATTCCATAAACACAACTCGTAATGCATGTGAAAATAGTATTCATTAATGTTAGGTTCCTTGGGATATCATAACTCATCTAATTTGACCATAAAAATCTCATAGCTCATTTATCAAGCTTTCTTTAATTTAATGGCTAAGATCTTTCGTAATTTAAGTCTCATTTCTCACCTTGAATTTGGGTCTAATTTCTAAAATCATCTAAACATTCTTCCCAAAATAATCTCTCTTTTTCTTGTGCTTCCAAATCCAATTAACTCTTAAGATCACATCATATGACCATAAAAAAGATGCAAAAAAAGTCTACTATGATGGTGAAATTAGGTATTCCACCTCTACTTCTACTAGGCACTTATTTATCTTAACCTTATATTAATTACCATATTGTATAGTCCATTCATTTTCCATATTCCCAACTTTTATAAAAATTGTATTAAGCAATTAGAGAGAAATGAAACATTTAGAATCTCAAGTATATATCAAAATATAAATAGAATGAAAAAAATTACCTAATACCTCTATGGGTGAGATCTAAAATACAGCCTAATGATTGTTGACTACTATGTGAATCCACTACTAAAACATTTATTGATGAGAAGATGAAGAGGGGGGATGTTGAATTTGTTCCTAGTTTTACATGGAGGGAAATATTTTGAATAATGACTACATCTAAAATTAAATCATCCCCCTAGTGGCCCTTTCCATTAAGGTGGGTTTCCTCCTTTGATCCTGTCCCTAAATCCATTTCCTAATTTTCTTGTCCCTTAAGTATTATTAAACCTAGGAATTTTGATATTGAATCTTTTTTTGAAATCCCCACTTCACTTAGAATTATTCTTTCTAAACAATTTTTTAGACCTATGAACTTTTTTTGGTACTTATGTTTGACTTCAGTGAGATATTTTAGCTTTTTTTCCTACTTGACATATTTTTCAAACACTTGATCAATGGAGTTGGGTCTATGTACTTACACTTTACATCTAATCTATAAATTCAATCCCATAATTAATTTTTATGTTTGGAAACATTCATTTTTTTGATATTGGGGCACATATTTGAGAATTTACATGAATTAATCCCAATATTTTATTACTAATAGCTCTCTTTACTTCAAAATTTGAAATTAGTCTATTTATGATCAAAATAGAGGTGTGGTAGTCACTTCTCCCTAAACAATGCTACAAATTAATCCAATGTGGTGAAGGTGGAGTCAAGGCCCATTACCATTTTAATATTATCCCACTAGGTTTTCACATCATCAACAAGTTGGTATGCTCCCTATATCAATTTTATCACTTTAAATTTAATTTAAAATTTTGAAATAATTTTTAATTTTAGCGAGTCGCTCTTCAACTCCATCACCCAACACCAATCCATCAAATTTCATTAGATTCACCTTTTTCATGTCATGTGCAAGTTCACAATCCACTTACACTCTTACATCTTGATGCTCTTAAATATGATCTTATTCTCAATTTTCTTATTGAACAAATTGTTATTCCTCTTTTTCTTCTTCCTCATCATGCCCATATACTTCGTGTTTAAGGGTTGATATTATGTCCAATGTCTCACTCAAGATTGCAATAATCTAATCAAGATTATCATTTTACTTTATTATTAATGGGTTTAGTTCAGGTTGTTTATCTTGATTAAAATTATTTACTTCAATGTTTACCCTTACACACATCAATTTATCTTATTTTATGTATGGACAAGATCAATCAACATTAGTAGACTCATTAGTCTAAGCACTTAAACCTATATTATGATACCAAATGTTACAACTAATTAGATTGATAATGTAGTTCACCATATTTTTTTCATTACTATTTTATGCATGATTAGTTCAACATTACTTAAATTATTGTTTAGTCATTAATCATGATGTAGTAAAAAATGATGAGTATGTTCACTATAGGTAATTTAAAAATTAAATCCTTTGAGTCAAATAATAAAAATAAATCAATCCTCTTAGGACATAGAAAACATAATGTAAATCATAGAAATAAATTCATCTCAGCTATATAACACATCATAATATTGAATTCAAGGTTCATCACTACAAAATCTACATCAACTAAAAATAAAATAAGGCACATTTACATAAAATGGATATAATCACAACATCTATTGTAAAATGTAATAAAAATCTACATCAGAATATAATACTATCATTAACCATTATTGATCTATATAATAAGTAAATACACTGAATGTTTAATAGTTTTGAGAACAATGAGCTCTTGAATAGTCATGAGTGTGCAACAATTGTTAGTTATGATGAGTTTTAAAGAGGAAGAGCATCATCTAGGTATTTTACCTCCAAGGATAAACCAATAGTCCCCCCCACACCTCCTCAATAGGAGTGACCCTTCCCTTTGCAAAGGGGTAGATAATGGTAATGCATACATCAAGAATTAATTGAGAAAAATATGAAAGTAATATCACTATTACATGCATCAATCATACATACCTTAGATACTCCTCTATATAATATGACTTCAAACATATATGCCAAATAAAAATTATAATTTATAGACAATATATACAACTATGAAATTACTTTGGCCAAATCATTTTTATCAATTTTAAACTTCAAAAAAAGTTGGTCATGGTCTACATGAACAATACTTATTATTATAGAATAGAGTTATCAATAAACTTCTTGTTAATGAATGATGAATTAATTATAAAGGGGCTCCTAATTATCTCTCATCATCCCTTAATGAGAAGGTTAATTAACCTACACAAACATCATTCATAGATAGTTCACCCAAATAATCCAAATGATATATACTATTAGGATGTTATTTTGAATTATTTCATGCAAAACTAAAAAAGGAAAAGATTGTTATAATCCATTAAACTATTCCAAGGAACCCATTTATTATTTTGTCAAGAAAACATTCCCTTTAAAGTAAAAATCCAATGATATAATAAATGTACACTTATATGTTATCTTAAAATATATATACTTCTTTTTCTAATAAGACCAGCTAAATATCCATATTATAATAAGTTAACATTCATACATTCCATATCTAAACATAATATTCAATCTAAATACCATCTTAATTCATGCTTAAAATTCCACTCTTTAATTTAATTATGGTTATTTTTTAAATTAGTTTAAGTGTATTTCATCATAGTCTACAGGCAACCTATAAGCCTATATATCCTATTTTCAAGTATACCTTTCATACTATCTCATAATCGTAACATATGTCACACAAATGATAATTTTATCAAGTTTAGTGTTTAGTTAGAGATTTATTCAATCAAAAACCCAATAATTTTAATGTTAAACTTTTTAAATGGATATAAATCTCAAAAATAAATACACTTACCTATTATAAGCCTATGGGTTGGAGTAAACTCAACCCATAAGTTTATAAGAATCAAATTATCTTCTTAAACCTATCCTAAAATTGAAAACATTAATCATAATTTAAATTGATTCATATAAACCTTTATGGCAACCAAAAACCATATAATCTTCCAAATCATTCTTTATGTAGCATAATAAACATGATTCTGCTTACTTAAAAACTTTTTTACAAGTGGTTACAGTCATATAGTTTTACTTGGCATCTAATAGTGTACATAATCATAATTATAGTTATTTAATATCCAATAAAGTTCACACAATGACCAAATACCAACAAAATTTAAGACTAAATCCTATAAACAACTTTAGTTTTGAGTTTGTTTGTTATCCCCCAATTGAGTTGAGGACCCTTGTTTTACCTCTAAAATCTCATGAAATAACTGTATATAGCCAAACACCCATCACTAATTTATATCAAAAAGTTATTGTGTACAACCAATTAACTAACCCATACTTTGATGCATACCAACTCTAAGCATGTATGTGGTTATTATAACTACCTATAAGTCTAGGGTTAGAGTTTTCTCAACCTTAAAATTTTTATTAAAATTATTTGATATTATTCAATACCCTAGTGTCATTATATTAAAAATAAATACCAATTTAAGTAACAACATAACCTAATAAAAAATTCATTCAATATGAGGATCCATTCTATGGGTTTGAGAGTGATAGAAATATCTCATCCATAGGTCCATATAGGGCATTAAATAGAAATAAAATAATAATAAAGTGCACTATACAACCATTTATCAAATAATCACATTTTCCTTCAACAATTTTATATAGTCAAGAGCACAATTTGATATCAATCTTGTAAACACAACCAATAAAATAAAATCATTAATTCAATAGGAGACCAAACTATTATTTTCAATGAACACAACATTTCTAAGTATTTCAATAAAAAGAGTTTTATCTCTCTACAGCTAAAATTTAGAATCACATGTATGAGTAGTATCATAATTATGGCCTCCTAATAATAATTAAAAAATAAACCTAAAAAATCCCATATAGATTATGGAAATTGTTTCTTTCCTATGAAATGGAAAATAACAATTGGTCTCTTCTAAAAAACATGGGTCCTTTTTTGATTATTCTCTTTTTTTCCTCCACAGTCACCATATATCATCCATTTCCACTTTTATTCTTTTTATTTACATCTCACATAGCCTCCACCTCACTTCATTTTTTATGAATAATATATTATTTTTTCATACCCTGGAGTTAACTCACTCCTTTATAAATGGCAATAGAATACCACTAAATGCATGCATTTACTATATGTAAAGTCCATTTCAAGTTATTTAACAAAACTAAACCTTCAATACCTTGTAGGGTTTCCTAAAATAAGAACTCCTCCAAACCCAAGATAATAATAGTCAAAACCTAATAATTTCCCCTAACTTCATGTTTTACTTTGTAATTTAGGAAACACGAATTTGTTTTACACCAATGATGAGATTTTTACTTATCTAAGATATGTATTGCATCATCATTCCTTATCCTAGTTATAAGATAATAATCAAAATATTTTACTTAATTTTGATAATGGTTTCATAATGTCTTCAAAGTCATGCAATGCATAATCTCCCCCTCCATGGTGGTTTTAAATGTTCTATAGAACTATTATTACAATATAAGAGGTTTATATTATTATTTTTATTCAAAATAGATTTTATGCTATATAAAATAGATAATTATGAGTTAAGACCTTATCTCTTAGAAATACAACCAAGAAATCAATATGAGAATAAAATTCAACAAGTATTCATGCAATACAAAATATACTTAGCAAGTAAAACAAGTATTATTCAACATAATGTTATGACCTATAAGTAAAACTAAATTTAATCATGCAAACAACACTAAAAAGCACAAGCAATTTGAAGTAAAATCACATAGTATATATGATCATCAACATCATAATAATACACTATAATGCCTAATACCACTCAAATAAACTATGTGGGTGTGTGACTATTCTAAATTAGTTCTTTCTATGCCTAGCTACCATGATCTATCATCCTCTCCCTAATGATGCTCTCCCTCAAGATTATATTGCAAGGTAATGGATAGGATATCATGCATCTAAATTAGTCATAGAAAGAGGCTATTTTTTTTGGTATCATCATAAACAACTAAACATACTAACATTAAATAATACATTAAATGCATTTTATACATTTATATTAAAATAAATAAATAATTACATCAACATATAATTTCCATAACTAAGTGATATAAGAATATATTATAGTATTACCCAAATGATATAATAATATATTATAATAAATATTAAAATGAACCTTTGTAATTTATGTATTACTATCACAATGAATGGAATTAATTTAAAATTCCAACCCATTTCAATTGATCAAATAATTATTGTATCAGTTAGGTAAGAATCATATTTTATGTAAATTGATATAGAATTAGATTTAATTTTTAAAGGTGATCATGAGGGTGTGGAATAATTTTCAATTAAAATACTATGAAAACTATTATGGTATCCTAAAACACATCATGATTATGGTGAATGGATTGAATCCTATGACATGAAAAATAACTAGTAGACTATTAAAGGCTAAATTTCAACTACTAAAACCAACCTTGACACAAGAATTATTTTTAAAATGGATAATCTAGTTTTGGGGGGCATTTGTTTACCCATTATAAAATCTAAAATCTAAATACTTTCTAATTTTAATAGAATATATTATTAAGTAGGTAGATATAAATTCATTACCAGATGATATAATGAAAAATACATTAAAATTTTTCTTTGATAATATTAAAATAATATTAGATATATTTTGAGCATATAAATTATTAAGGGTTTTGAATATTAAATAAAATATGTTTATTATACACTACCCTTCAGAAAATGGACAAGTCAAAGTATCCAATCAAATTCATAATTAGAGTTACATATGAAACATGCAAGATTGAGAAATACAATTGGTAAAAAATATTGTATTATCTATATGGGAATATACAACAAATTTCAAAAGTAAAAAAAATTCACACCATTAAGGATTGAAAGTTTTGGTACCAAATAAAATTATGAATCTTAGCTTAAGAGCAACAATAGATACCTAATTAAGCGATGAATAAATATTTCAAGATAAAATGTTCAAATTAAATAAATAAGTTAGAGTATAAATTATGTACTTAATTTCTCATAAAAACAAACATAAAATACACAAATATTGGCATAATAAGAAAATAAATGAATATAAGTTAAACTAGAGACTCTAATACTAAATTATACATGCAAATTGAGTAATAAAAGAGAATTTTTAAAAATACAACAAAAAGTGGAAAAGGATGGAGTTGTTTATGCTGAGTGTCCATCACATATATGATGACTTAGGAATTTACATCACCATGTTATCATTTTATCACTATTTATTTGGCTCTATATGATGTTTTAATATTTAAATAAAATTTAATTATTTACAACTCTTCCATCCTCCCTCTTGATAATATTAATATTTAATGAGTGCTATTATAGGCTTGGATTTTTAGATGTAACTTTAATTAGAGGTGGAAACTATGGTGCAAAATAAATATCAAATTTTTTTTTGAATGTATTCTAATAAGTAATGTTCCCCTTTCTAAAGATAATCCTATCAATGTTATTTTAAGTTTTAAAAGGCATGCCTGTGGCTTGAAACACATAATATTATTAGATATTTTTTGGGATAAATACCCTAGAAACTCATGCTATAAATTTGGGTTCAAAAATAATGGAAATATCATAGTTTTAAGTTAAATGGAATAAAAAACTTGACCAAGGGTTTTTACTGTGCTTTTATACTTAGAAATGCACCCTAGAATGTTACAAGTACTTTAAGGATTTTTTCATCTTTGGTATAGATAATTTTTAGTTTTTTATAAATCTAAGCTTATAGTCCTTATATGGATGGAATGCCCATTATATTGATGCCTTTAATGCCATTAATTGAATAAATTTTTAGTATATAATTATTTATTCTCTGAAAAAAATAACGTTTATTACATTAGACATTAGATTAGAATCTATGTAGAATTTTACCTCTAAAAAGAATCTAGGAAAACTAGTGGTGGACACATTTTCACTCAAAAAGTGATGTATAAAAATTTACCCAATACTTGGTTTTATTTCTATTAAGTTGAGAATAAGATAATATGTTATCCTCTTGTGGTTTCCACCAATGATATCATAAAAATCTCAACTTAGTAAGGAAATCCCCAAGAAGGATCCAATGTGGTTATAAATTCATGGGCCAATACAATAACTAGAATAATTGGAACAAAAAATTTTGACTACTAACCTTGATCTTGTCATGGACTTTGCTATTTTAAATTTTTCATAAGTTTCTTAAGAACTAGTTACCCAAGCTATTAATATTAACCCTATGACAATAGTTTCAAACAAACTACAAACAACTAATTTTGTATTCAAATCTTAAAAGTCCCTAACTTAATGAACATTTTTTAAATTTACAAAGTTTTATATTAGAGAATTAATCTTAATTTAGGTCTTTCTTATAGGTTTATAGGTTTATCCCAAGTATTAGTTATGCATGAATTTATTATATTTATAAATGTATTTTATTCCTACTTTTATGATATGTCACTCACCTCCCTAATCCACTTGTTGGATTTAGAGTTACTTGTATGTAACTCTTCCTTCTCCACATGCACACTTCCCTTTTTTTAATAAGGGACTAGGCCACAAGTGACACCCATTTAAGAGGATTGTAAGGTCATAATGGGGTTGTATGTAACTCTCATTTTCCTCCTCTAGCTCTATAAAAGAGCCTTTCCTATCCTCTTTTCCTCACTAGAATCTGATAGCGCTCTTTCTTCTTCTCTTGTGCTCTTGATTCAATATTGTATTTATGAATATTTTGGTAGCAATCCTTTTAATAAAATCACTTAGTTTTTTTCCTAATACATTCAGTTTCCCACTTTAAAATTTTTGTCTTATTTGTGGTTTGCTCCATAAGAGGTAATACTATTTTTTATTTCATTAAATTCTATACTCTTTTAATGTCATTGATAAATTATTTTGGAATAATTCTTAATATGGTATCAAATTGAGATTCATTTATTTGACATTCCTTTTGAGAATGTACAGGTTTGAGAGAATTTTTTGGATTATTTTTTGCAAGGTCTCTGCCTTTGCCCTTTTATCTAAATCCATCTCTTTATCTTTTTTCTTGCTTGAGTGCCCTCTAACCAATGGTTGCAGGTTTCTTATAAGGATTTTTGGGGAGGCCCTCTAGGTAATTCTCTTTAGCTAATTTATGCAAAAAAAGAGAGAGCGTTTAAGTTTAATTCTAATTTTTTTACATAGTTTTTTAATTTATTCTCTATTGATATTTCTTTAGCTTCAGAGTTTTTTAATCTTAGCACCTTTTCTATTCATTTTGTCTATATATATATAGATCTATGTCCTTTTTTTATTTACTCTCAACTATATTTTTTATTGTGCTTTTATCCTCTCAGTGAATGTAGAGTCCTTTATTGTCATTGCAGTATGCTTTTACATAGTTCTAAGTTTTTTGTTAAGCTTTCTTATTTTTTAGCTTCATAGATAGTGTTATGTGCTTCTACATTATTTATAGCTTTTAGCCTTGGGAGGATTTTTTAAAATTTACCTTCAAGAAGGTAACAATTTTTTCCCTATTATTATTCTTTTGCTCCATTTTTCCTTGCTATCATTACTCAATTTGGTATATGCACAACATTTATTCTTTATTTATGTAGTTTTTGTGTTGTTGTCTAGTCCTAAGAAGTTATCATTTATTTGGAAATATTATTTCATTCCTTGTTGCCTTTCATAACCATTTATTTGTTTTTTATACCATTAGCTACATTTCTTTAGGCAATGTTTTATTTTGTGTAAATTTATTTTATGAATTGTATGGTTTTTTAACCTTGTTTTTCCATCTGTCAAATACAAATTTCACTTACACTTAATGGAACTCAATTTTTTTCCCATTCATTTAGTGCTTCACAATTTTATCGATTTTCCTTACTCAACTTCCATTAATAATAACATAGTTTAATTAACTTTGGTTAAATCATTTATTATAGCCTTTTTTTGGTTTGCTTTTTAATTGCATTCTGTTTACTTTTTATTTTGTTATCTTGAATGTGTCCTTATTTAAATCACAAGATATGTCCTTTATTTTCTCATATAAAAATTAACTCGAATGTTAATGAAAATTATAATGTGGCATATTTGAAAAGTTCTTAAGTTTTCTTTAAAAAAAATATTTAAAGTTTTTTTGGTTGTCTCTTCTTAAAATAAGGAAAAGAATAGCATAGCTACAATAATATTCAGAGGTAATTTGTCTTTTATATTTAAAGGAAATAAAATACACCAAATGATAAATGTCATATGAGGAATATATTCCTTTAATTTTTTATAGGACTTAATTCTATGAAAGTGGGGTTTTTTATAAAAAAAAAAAAGAAAAGAGTTAAAAGATTTTATCTTTTATAGATTTATATTTTTCATTTACATGTGCATTTTTACATTAAGTTACTTTTTAATTTATTTTTAAAATTAAATTCATTAAACATTTTTTCAACAAGTTTTAATTAAGTGGAAAATGTTTTAAGTAGCATTATTCAAATTAAACTTTTAGTGTTTTGATATAAACTTCTTTTTTCAAGTTAATTGATTTGAGTTTTTTATTAAAATGAATATTTTTAAATGGTTTTTAGATTATATAATGTTGATAATAATTTATTTTTTTATAGTAATAGTTAAATTTATATCTTATGTTTTAATAGTTTTTAAATTGATCATTTTTTGGGGGTTTTAAATATACAATGTCAACTATTTTTGTTTAAAATGATGAAATTGATGTTCTTAAAGTACAAATTACAATTAAAAATGATAATATTAATCCTTTGCATCATTCCATTAATGTTCTTAAAAATGTTTTTCAAAACAAAATGGATAATATGCCATCTTATTTTGATGCTTTCAATGCTAAATTTACATCTTTTATGCATGACACTAGTTTTAATCATGACGAACCTTCTTGTGCTTTTGAAACACCTAAAACATATTTGAACACTTCTCTTACAAATCCAAACATAAAAATCATGATAAATATGGGCTATTTAGGTGATGCACTTTGTAAGTGTTAAGATGGTATTCTCAAACCTCTTTTTCCTACTTCCAATGCAAATTCTAAAGGTATCGGTTATGTTGATTCTGCTGATTCACATGCTTCTAATGTAAAACTAGAATCTTATTGTCCTCCTCAAAAAATGATTTATAATACAACTTCATTTGATTATATAGCTTGTAATGCTCATGCTTTAGTTAAAAACGTTAAACCTTGCATACATTGTAGAAAACACAATCATATATATATATCTTATGGTAAATCCATGCATGATACATTACATTATTGAAAAATGGCTAATTCTCCTACCTCTAAGGATACAAATATTTGGATTCTAAAAACCAATGAATCTTATAGAGACTTTGATATGTTTTCTTGTGATGATTCTTTTAATGTTTCATGTATAATATTTTTACAAGTGACACATCTTTTTTGTCTTTATTTTGATTAACTCAAATCTTGTATGCATTCCTTGCTTTGTGTTGTAAAGGATATATGATTTATTTATATATTTTGTGACTAAAGTTTTTGTGTGTAGGTTTATGTACTTTATGATGGAAGTTATCTTTACTCAACTTTGTCTAGTTGTACATCTACTTTTATTACATTATGTATGTAGATTGCATTTTGGTGGTATATTTGTGACTTAGCTTGAAAGATTAGTGTTAGCTTAATTATTTTTTAGGTTTATGGATCATTAACCCTTTTGGTTAGTCTTTTTTCCATGGTGGATTGACCACTTTATTTCGAAAAGGATTCTTAGAGATTCTTGGTGATCACACTTTTTTCTTTGTGACTTTTGACAGAACTTTTTTTCTTTCTTCTCTCAATATCATTTTTAATTAATCTTTAAGGAAGTTTCTATTAAGGAGGATTATTATGTAATTTTAACTCCCTTATTTATTTTTAAAAGGTTCTCTCCATGTTTATAACTCTAAATTAAGCTTAAGGGGGAGTGTTGGAGAACTCAACTTAATTTGGGTCATTCTTATAGGTTTTTAGATTTATGCCAAGTCTTATTTATGTGTACATTTATTATATTTGTAAATACATTTTATTTATACCTTTATGAGGTTTCACTCACCTCTCTAATCTACTTGTTGGAATTAGAGTTATTTTTATATAACTCTCTTTTCTCCACATGGTACACACTTTCATCTCTTTATAAGAGACTAGGCCACAAGTGGTACATACTTAAGAGGCTTATAATGTCATAATGGGGTTCTATGTAACTCTCATTTTCCTCCTATAGTTATATAAAGTATCCCTTCCTCTCCTCTTCTCCTCACTAAAATATGATAGCTCTCTCTCTTCATCTCTTGTGCTCTTGATTCAATATTGTACTTATGAAGATTTTGGTAGCAAGATTTCTAATAAGATCATGTAGATTTTTCTCTAATATGTTTGATTTATCACTTTAAAATATTTGTCTCATTGTGATTTACTTCATGAGAGGTAATATTATTTCTTTATTTCATTAAATTCTACACTTTTTAAATTGATAAATGATTTTGGCATAATTTGTAATATTCTCTAACTCTAATATTATCTATAATGGAGAGTATTCCCTCCTCACCATCCTAACATCCTAATAAAACCCAATTTTATCCTCAATATCAAGAAATGAGATGATATCAATCCTTTCCCTAGTTATAGATGAGGATGATTATGTGTAGGTAAAGTGATGACTAGTACAAATTACAAAATTTCTTGCCAAAAACCACCCATTTTTTAAGTAATAGATTTGGGGTGATCAAAGGCCATGATGGTGAAAACATGAATTTTTATAGTTACTCATGATTATCTTTTCATGGAACATGTATGGTTTAACTAACCCAACCTACAAGTATAGGTTAGGGATAATTTTCAAAATGTTTTTGAAATGTATGTGTTATTTTAATAAGAAGTTAATATTTATGGTTTTCCCCAAGATATGGAAGTATAAATGTTTTGTAATGTCACTACCTATCACATGTCCTACCATGAAATGGGTCTTGGTAGATTAATTAATTTGATATAACTGTAATTGAACTCATTTATATCTAACTATTGTACTTGGATAAAAAAAATGGGAAAAATTCCCCTAGTCTATTTAACCTCTATGCTTCCAATGACATTGTGGAAATAATGACATTTTGTTAGCGGTTAGTGGGGGAGCTTATCAAAACAAACTATATTGTTTAGAAATATTTTAACATGATTGAATCTACATAGGAAAATGAAGGTTTCTTGCCTATGAGATGGTGTATTGGTGAATGAGAATAATAGTTTTATATGTAGGACAAATTAGGGTTGTATGATCTTAACCATCACTACAAATAGTCCCTCACCACACGTTGGTTCACTTAATCAAAATTTTGGTAAGGAAGTGTTAGTGTATATTAATACATATACTATTATATTGTATAAGATTCACCTTTAATTATATTATTTATGGATAATTCATGCCTAATGTATACATCATTATCCATATCTTATTTATATAATAATTATATATCTCTAGTGTTTATCAAGAAAATGGGGTTTGCATATTTAGAGATAATATCCTTAAAGATAAGTTTCCTTCCTATCCTAAACCTCCTTACTTATATATATAGGAATATTGAAGGTTTGAATGAAGGTAAGCTAATTTATATTATCATTTTGATCTTATTATGATGAGGTCACATTATCCCTCTTCATATCTTCCATTTAACATATTTATACCTTACATATTTGTATCTCTTTGCATTAATTTTATATAATCATACATGCATTATGAGTGAAGTATTAATGTTTTTTTAAGTTATCCAAGACCCATTCTAGGCATACATACAATATGGGTGAAGTATTAAGTTTGTTTTAGTTATCTAAGACCCATTTTAGAATATAACATGGTGTCAAAGCTTTATTAAGCTTCACATCATTTTATGCATGATTTTTGTCTTTATAAATTGACATAACTTTAGTTTTGTGGGGTTATTTTGTTAAATTTGCAATAAAGGGAACTTTTCCCCCACTTTTAGATCTTCTTACAAAGTTATTAATTACTAAATTTCATTTGGAATGTTTGAGAAAGTAATTTTTGACATTCATTTCATAAAAAAGTTAAGTTAATATGCTCAATTAATGGAGGTTTGAAAATATAAAAATCATGATTTCTTACATTTTTTCCTACTAAAATTAGGTTTTTGTTATTTTTTGAAAAAAATACTTATTTTTCAAAAAATGTTAGTTTTTACTCTTTTTTATAAAATTAAATATATATATTTAAAAAAATAAAATAATGAAAATTATAAAATAATTTATTAACTTTAGAAAGTATTTTATTAAACTAAAAAATTAAAAATACATTTTTTGTAGCTTTGGATAATTTTTTTGTAGATGACCCCTCATGGTTTTGTTCTTTTTTTTGCACTCTAATTTTGATAGACCGTATCTTGGTCATATGGTGGTATTTTTTAGTGAATTTTTTTCTCACCATGTATTTTGTTTAGGGATTCACAATGATAGATAAAGTTTTAGGATATATGGCCTTATGTCCCTCTTATTCATAATTTTTCAAATGCACCTAGACCATTTATGATTCAATATGTAATAACTTTACTTTATGGAATAAATTCACACTAATTTTTTTATGAAACTAAATATTTTTTCAAGAGGAATGTCAAGGTATATTTATATTAGATACAACATTTTTTAATTTTTGGATTCATTCTTCTCATAACCTAATTATATTTAAGATAGTTTGACCATTAATCCTAAAAATAAATTATCCTCTTTAAATAAAATTTTATCTCCTCACACAATTTTGACCATTAATCTTAAAAAATTAATCCTCTTTGGATAAAATAGTGTATACTCACACATATTTTACCATTCATCCTCACATTAAAAATTCATTCTTTTTAGAGTGAAGGGTTTATGTTCACATAGGTTTGACCATTCATCCTAAACATCAAAATGTGTCCTCTTTAGAGTAAAATTTTTATAATAAAATAAAATTTATATCTTTTTATGAATATAAAAATTATTTTTTGATATGTTTACATATATGTGATTCTCATTATCATGTTAATTTTCCATGATCTATATTGATGAAAGTTGTCCTTGGGTTGATGTTTCTTAAAAAAATGATTTATAAATTTAAATATAGTATTATACTCTTAAAAAATTTAGTCTTGACCTATCTCTACCTCACATGAAATTTTAATACATATACAAATATTTCATACCCTCATCTCCTATCCACATTCTTTCTATGGGTCTGACCTTCCAAAACATTTATTAGTCACATACATAAATTCCCTAATCTATTCCTAATCTATTTAATATCCTATTCAGATTATTTATTCATCATTAAAACACTATTTTATTCCTTTTACACATTTATCATAGGTGTATGCCTCCATTTAACAAAATTTTCCACCTTTACCATAAGTGTCTACATGTATTTTAAAGGCCATTTCCCAAATTCAAATCATTTTAAAGGGTTGACCTATACATTTTTCATGTATATGACATGATAAATTATCTAAAGAGTCATATATAAATATATCTAATATTATTTCCCTATTTATCAATAACTTATTAGACATGTTTCTATCACTTGCATATTGAGAGGAATAACCCTAAAGCTCCCAAATTAGCAATTAGTCACAAGTAACATGCCTTAACTAAGTCTGAAACACCTAAACCAAACAAATTTTTACCTTATAAAATGTTAATTAATATTATAGGTTACATTTATAAAATTATAACCATTATACACATACATCTAATAAGAATAACTACGTGTGATTTGATTTCCCTCTTTGGAGTATTGGATACATAGGCAGTGCTCAACCATCCATTAAAGAGTGGTTCTAGTTAGCTCAATCCATCACTCTTCCATATTTTTAATAGGTTATCATATTATATAAAGTCTTACTAGTATTTTAATGTGAATTATATAAGATTATATATTTATACATAATATTGAAGATCTGATTTCACATAATAACAATCCTCATAGGTGGGTGATACACTTTGTATCATAATAGATCACTAGGAACATAATGGATAGTTTTGTCATATGTGGATATATTTTTTCACCATAGGTTTATAGTATTTATAAAACCATATAGAGAGGTTTTCACATTCAATCTTTTGATCTGATCAACCAATGGTCCATGTACAACGCTTTAGAATGATTGTACACAAGTTTTGATTAGAACAAAATAGTAACAAGCTAAGTATCTTAATATTTTTATTAATTTAAATAAATAATAAACTAAAATAGTAAAATCATACTCTAATATATCATTTATATTTTTTTATTATTACTATATAATATACAATCTAAATTATTCTATGTTTTACACTTGTTTGGGTCAATTAATCAAAATAAAGTAAAACATACTAGTGAAACCACTTTTGGTCTAGAAACTTTCCAACCCTAGGTTCCCTTAGAGTTTATTAATTTATTAAATAATGTTTCATATTTATTTATTTTTATTTTATTTTCAAATTTATTCTCTTATTTCCCCTTCATAAGTGGCCTCAATTCTATGGTTTCCATCCTTTAAAACTCTAGCTTCTTATGTTTTATTTTCTATTATTAGTAGGTTTTGTGCTTGTGGTTATTAATATTTTAGGGTTTTATAAATTCAAAATTAGTTAATAATATCAAACCCCAAGTAAAACTCATCCTATGGATTTTATATTTTCTACCCATTATGATTATGTAGAATATTATTATGTTAGTGATGAATCTAGTGAAGTAAAAGAATAAAAAGATAAGGTTTGAATAAATTATCCTACTCCTTAAATACATTCTCTTAATCATATATTAGAATAAGAGGAAAAAAAAAAAAAATACACAATACACTTATTTATCTCTATAATTTCATTTAAGAAATAAAATATAATAGATCTATGCATATATGATACGCATATGGATTCTCATGATACTTTTCCTTACAATGATATTTCTAAATGCAATCCTACTTCTAGTGATATGGAAAATAATGATATTCATTTTTCTTAACTAGAATTTGATATTAGTTCCTCTCTTGAAGTAAAACATCATGTTATTTCCTCTTTAATTTAAATGTAATGTGATGTTATTATTTCAAATTAATGTGGTGTTCCTTTCCTTTATCATTATTACTAAAAAATAATTTGATGTTCCTTTTCATTTTATTGAAATGAAAAATGATGTTATCATTGAAAAATAATGTGATATTCTTTTCTCTTTTCTTGAAATAAAAAATGAAGTTGTCATCTCAAATGAATGTGATGTTCCTTATTATTTTATTGAAATGAATTATAATGATATTTTTTTTAATTACATGAGACTTATATTATAACACAATGTTATGCCATTTAAATGATTTATATAGAATAAACATGTGCTGATAATTCCATTATATGCAATGATGTTTCCATATAATGTGATTCCAAATTATGCTATGATACTTTCATAGAGTGTGATTCCAAAACATTCAATGATGAAAACATTTGTGATGAATATATTAAGCCTATGTTTAGGATATATGGTGAGTTAAAACTAATAAATGAATCATTATAAACCATTGTTATTTCTAGTAGCCATATAATTTCTATGATGTATGCCATAGGTGACCTTCAAAAACAAGTTAGTTATTTAACTTTATATCTAAATTATGTGGTGATAATATTAATAATAATTTCATCCTAGGATAAATTTTAACATTAATCATATTTTATTCTAATTATCCCAAATAATTTGTTATACCCAAATTATTATTGTATGATGGCCATGGATATCATGGTGCTCACTTGACTAAGTATGTACTTTTTTTGGGAAATTCTCAAAAAATGCAAGAATATTATTGAAATACTTACATATAAGTTTAGAAGGAAATACCTTAGATTTGTTTTATAGTCTTGTTAGTAGGTATTTACCTTAATTTTATAAGTTATAATAAGTTTTTTTTATCCAAATTTAATAATAAGGTGGTTACTAAATTGACATTCGAACATCTCTAAAGTCTAAATTGAGGCCATGATGAGATTATTGAAGATTAAATTTTATGATTTAAAAATATGTTACATTATTTAATGTATCAACCCTCAGTTTTGAAAAAAAATTTATCAAGGATATTATGTCTCCACTTAATAAAATAACACTTTACATCTCTTATCCTTATTTTGAGAGACTTTACATGGATATTTTCACCTATGTCTCTAATATCACTTGTGATTCAGATAAGTGAGCATCTTCAAGTGATACAAAATAATATTCACCTAAGAATGAAGTTCCATATAATGAACTTAATACAATTACATCATATCATCAATAAAAAGTTCCAATTAAGTTCCTTAATAAAAATACAAGATTCATATAGATTACATGATTTAGATAATTTATATTGGTTTAAATTATTAGTTTGGTTTAAAATAGGGGATAAATACTTGTAAATTGAGATAAATTTGGAAACATATAAAATGCATATGAAAACATTTTATAGGAACAAGAGTTACAAATTTTCATATTTTACAATCTGGGATGTAAATTTATATCATTCTATATCATATTGGCATTGATTAGATCATATTGGGGGCATGAACATTATTCATGCATTGACTATTATAGTTATTTATGTGACATTAATGGTATCAACAAGTGAACATTTTAAATCTTTAAGTCTATTTAAAGTGGTTTATTTACCCTATATGAGCCTAATGTAGGATTACCTTTCCATATTAAGGTTCAAGATCAGTAAAATGAGTAGATAAAATGAGGTTCTACAACACTTAATGGCTTAACACTACTCCCACTTCATGAGGGTTGGATAATTTATTTTCACAACCCATGGCCCTTGCCTTAGTACATATTTATCCATTAGGGCATGATCACCCCCAATTATTGAATGCTTAAAAAGGAATCATAATATTTAACACTTCAAAAGAAAACATAATTTACCCACTTATAGGTATATTCCTTCCTACAAATACTAAAACTAAATATTTATAACATCTCAATCTTGTACATTAGATATATATTAATTAGGTATCTACCTCTCAGTGATAGACCTCCATATTATCAAAAGGCTCACATTTTCCACCTCATTATGCCTAAATTATTATCTCTTATTTTTATTCCAAATCATTATTATGACCTAGGTCCCATTTATTGCATTGAAATATTGAAAATTTATAAACATAATTCACTATTAGTTTTAGATCCATACATGTTTTCTAGTCCTCTGGACACTACTAGGCATAGAGGGACATTGTCATTAATGATAGTGTCCAAATTCTTATCTAGTGCCCACTAGCCAAAATTCATCCAAATTACCAAATGATCTAAACCCATGGGTCAATATAATTATCTTATTGAATATTACCATGAGATATTTTCAAAAGGTTTAGTGTAAATACAAGTCTAAGCCTTCTCATTTCTCATCTAGTAAACACCAAGAAAACACCTACAAAATATAAATCAATCAACTACACAATCACTTTATTATAACTTAATCATCCCTATTTCTATATCAAGCATAATAGTAGTCATATTATAGGTTTAAAGCATTCAAATACCAACCCATGAGTGATATTTGTCAAATTATAGGTTAAATCACTACATGCATATCCATATAGTATATTTCACCCTTGTGTACACACTTTCATAGACATAAAAGAGAACTAAATAATTTAAAATCCTTCCTTGGAGTAGTTTATAGATAGGAAACACACATTGACAAAGGGGTCTTTGGGATAGCTCGACACCGTGAGCCCACTAACCCATTTTTTAATAAACTCATTCTAATGGTGAAGGGTGAAGAGTTAGGGTTTGATCAATAAATAAAGAACAACAACCTATATCCTAGATCTAAATATATCAGTATAAAGGTGACAAAAAACCCAAAATTATAAATTTTATTACATCCAAATCCATTCATTATTTTGTATTAGACACATGTGCCATAGTTAGACATTAGCATTGATGGTTGTGTCCAAATTTGATGGTAGTGTCCACAACCATAGATTTATAATTTTAATAATTTAAAGTTTGATCTAGAATATTGATATTTTATAATTTACACTTATTTATAGTCTAAATTCGCCTACACACAATAAACTATCTAACCAATATTTTAATTATTTATTAAAATATCTTTCAATAGTGGTACTTTACTATTTTTAGTAATATTAGTTGTAAAAATTTGAATATTATTTATCTAAGCTTTTAAATTAATTGGCCTATTATATATTAGGTCATCACGCTTGTGTTAGAACTACTTATATATTTATTAACACTAGATCCCCCACACATCTAAATTTAGGATTAATATTTGGTTAACTTGACCATTGGTCTCAAAACCCTATATTGACATAGGGTTCTATGTTTTATGATTTTTTATTACTTTAAATTATTGTTTAAAGTTCTTTTTTTCATTTATAAGCAATGATTTCAAATGGAATATATAAATAATCATTTTATGATCATCTTAATAATAAAAAGACCTTAGTAGATGATTTTTTGTATGTTACAAGAGATGAGATTAGTAAACATGTTAAGGCTAAGGCATCCTCATGTAGTGGTGGTGAATATGTTAACATGTCATTTGACACAACAATGATAATATTAGGCTTTTAGGGTGGTGAATCCCATTAAGTCTCTCCTAAAATGATTCCCATGGAGGTGGGTCTTCCTAAGTTCTATATCTACCTAGTCACAACACATTGGTCTTCACTCAGTTGTGCATTATGGATGATTCTAATTCAAAGGTCCTGCTAGTGTGAAATCCAAAAATTAATTTTAATAGTATTTTATCCTTAAACAAATTAGTAATAACTATATCTTCTTGTTTTACTCAATTGGGTTTTAATAAGATATTAAAAATAATGAAGCATGCACATACATTTGCCCAAATTCAAAGTTAAGGTTTTAAATAAAAAAAAGTTAAATCATTAAATTTAATTATTCATTCCCATGCATTTAATTATTAAATAGTGTGGCAACAAATAATGAATGAAACAAACCAAGCAATCAAGATAAATGAGTAAAAGCATATTTCTATAAAATAAAACCCTAGTTTAACTATAATTGGTTAAAAGGAGAAACACTAAGGGAAAGAAGAAATCAAGGTTATAAAATAAAATGGGAAATTTGTATTTATCAATTGATGAAATCCATAAAAAAGTCTTTCACCTGATTAGCATGATCAAAATGATGAATGGAGCTAATGCATATGCCAAAGGGAAATAAATGATGAATGAAATGCCCACAACCACAATACAAATGTGTAGATTGAAAGCAAAAAATCCAAAGTCTTTTGTTAATAAGAATATCCATGTTGATAATTACATTTAAATTCCATTAAAATTGGTCAATAAAAATTTCACCAGCATAACCATAAGATTACAAAAGAGGGATAGGAATTAACACTACAAAAGCAAAAACAAGTAATTGACTTTGAGTGTTTTGGAGAAACAAAAATATAAACCTTATAATGGGAAGGGCTTAGATTATTTATTGACTTCAAATTAGTTAATTTGCCACCCAAATTATCATTCACTTTTTTAATCCTACCAATTTTTATTTTTCACCATTTTAGCCTACAAAAAGACAAAAAACAAGTTACTTTTTGCAATTAAAATATCCAAACAAAACTTACAAACTTAAAAATTTAAAATGTCCTTGCACAAGAGTTTTTTGAGAAAATAGAGACACCAAGACACATGATTTAGATTCATATTTTAAATGACTCTAACATTTAAAAAAATAAGTTTACAAGGACCAAGTTATGACTAAAAAATAGACAAGAGGTCTAAAAGGGCATTTAGTAGACCTATTCAGGTTTATGAAAGTGTAAAAATTAGTTTAAAATATTTTTTGAATCAATTCAAATCAATTGAAATTGATGGGACCAAAATGTCTATGGCAGAAAAAAATTAATATTGTAATCGATTTCCAAAATAGGCCAATAGGGTAAAAATTATGCACCTTAGAGTTGTAAGCATATAAGCTACTTCACGAGGGAAAAAATAGACCCAGGGATTCTAATTTTGAATTGACATGTGATTTTTTGAATTAACAATAAATTAAAAAATCTTAGTCTTAATCAATATTCTAAAGGTACCGGGACATCCACTTCAGAGTAATCTTTTTATAAAATCAAACAGTTCAAAT
Organism: Torreya grandis; assembly: GCA_037957365.1. Lineage (NCBI taxonomy): Eukaryota > Viridiplantae > Streptophyta > Pinopsida > Cupressales > Taxaceae > Torreya > Torreya grandis. Next base: position 1,393,943 of record JARHVA010004724.1, on the reverse strand, counting down.
TTTTAACAGTAAGATAAAAAAATTATTGTCAAAAAATAGATCAAATCCCCAAAAATAGGCCCAATAGACCTAATCAAGATTTTAAAATAGGTTTGAATTACATTTTTGGTAGTAAAAATGAGTTGGGGGCCCCAAGAACTAATCAGGATTATGACCCCAAATTAGGTATATGGGTATTTAGGAGGGTTTGATCATGTTATAATTAGTAAAAAATGGAAAAATAACACTACATATTTTGACAAAACATGTCCTAACCTAGTCATGGTTTTGTTCCTTAGTTAGGTCTATAGGTAACATTTAAGGTTCTTTGAGTCCTAGTTGAGGAAAAAAACCTTGACAAACACTATACAATGATGATACCCTGCTACCTAGACCTATTTGAAGATATTTATCTAATTAACACTAATATTATACTCAAGATCTAATCAAAGTTCAAAATTTTGATTAACATTATGACCTAGCCTGAGACCTAGTCACGGATTAGATTCTCAACTATAAATAACTAAAACTTGACTCAACTAAAGACCTAAAGTCTTAATTAAAATAATGATACAACTTTACCAACTTACCAAGGCCTATTTGAATAAAAAAATTCTAATTAACATTATTCCTCAACAATACCAAATGCAAAGACCTAATCATGCATGATAAGCTTGATTAGAAGTACGAAGGGCCAATGTGAACCTCTTAGATAAAATCTCACAAAAATACCTAATTAGGTATGGGAAAGATAAGTTAGGACCTAATAGACCTAATTAGGGTTTGGAATCCTGATTAGGTCTATGGGATTACAATTTTCAAAATGACCTATAAGCAAACCTAATTGTGAAATAGGGTAACTTTTTCAACTAGACTTTTAATGAGACGAAAGTTGACCAAAAGTGTGTCTAGAAACCAAGTCTAAAATATTAAATTTACTCAAATGATATTGGTATTATCATCAATATAGGTTTAATGGTTTGAAAAGTAGTGAAAATCAAATTGATCCCCCCAAGTCAAATTAAGAGACCTAGACAAGCTAGATAATACATGTACTAGAGACCTACAAGTGGGATAAGTGCCCCAAAAATGTGTTTTCATTCAAATAATAAAACATTAAACTTAAACACACAATGATGGTTGATAGGATGGGATAGGTCATATATGCCTAATAGGCATAAAAAACAAAATGACCCTCTGAAGTAGCTATAGGGAGATGAAAGATCAAGTAGGCAAGATTCTACAAATGGGAACAAGTGTAACTAGACTCCATTTTGATCCAAAGATTTTTATATGAAACTTTAACATTTAGACTTGGTTATCATAATGGGATAGGTTTCAAGAGCTATAATGGAATGTAAATTGAGGTGAAACTTGTTGATGCTTTAAACTATACCATAGGTGCTCTTGGTGTTGAAGAACACTTCTCATTTTAGAATTATGAGAATCCATGGTATGAATTGTAGTTTGTGACTATTTAGTGATTGTCTATGGTGAAATAGAAGCAAAATATGAAAACTATCCACAAAATTTATTTGATTTAGTGGTTAGGAGCCACCAGGGTAGGTCTACACAATTTGAATACTTAATAATTCTGAGGACTCAAAAGTTAAACTAAATGATTATTAACAATGATCTTTAAGCTAGAGTGAATCTTGATGGAAAAATAAGAAAATTGAAGGGTAAGGAAGAAATATGTGATTGTAGGTTTTCATATCAAATATTATGACAAGATTCAAATTATGTTGAGTACACATTAAACCAATTTATGTTATAAAACAACATAACCTCAATTACATCACAAATCAGGCAAGATTTAGAGGAATAGTATGAATCAAAAGTAAGAACCAAGTTTACTTTAAAAGTTTGCTATTATGATCTAAATAACATAATTAAATCTAAATGTAGATTAAATAAAATGAAGTATACTTGAAATATTTACATTTAATCTAGCATTAAACACAAATTAACTACCATATGACAAATAATATTACTTAAAATAGGAAGAATCATTCAAATTCAACACAAATTTCCATAATTGAGAGATAACATAGAAATTTAACAAAACTATTCAGACAATCTTTTTAGAATTCCTTAGTTATATTAAATGCTCTTGGTATCAATTGCTCAAAAACTCTCCCTTACAAATAGTAACCATCTACCTATTTACAAGAAACATAGGTGGTTAACTAGTTAACTTTCAAAATATCAGCATGCAAATAAGGACAGTTGTCCTTAATATAGAGATACAATGTCTAAGGTCACATGTTAACATGACAAGAAAGAGTATATGCTAACAAACTAGCATATACATTACAAAAAGAAAATTCTCTTAAGAATTTCATTGGTGGGCCCTTCAATTAGCCTTGTCTAAGGAATTATTTCACCTTGGTATATTTTTCCTTGATCAACTTAAAATCCAATGCAAGCTTCATTAGACAATCCTCTTTTGTATTTGTTAACTTGTCAAATTCACTATCTGCCCAAGATACAAGTTCCTTGATACAATCTACTTCTCCAATTTACTTCCCTAAAAAAATAATGGTATCAAGGGTCTTTTGGTTATCCTTCGCTTAATGGCCTTTATTATCTTTCATGATTTGAATGTGAGTACCAACCCTCTACTTGAATTCTTCATCATCGGTCAGGCCTATAGTAGTTGTTTGATAAGGGTTATCCAATAGATTCCCTAGAAGATTTTCAATCTAGTTTACCAAGTTTGTGTTTCTCTAGATGAAGTCTTTAACATAATTTCTCTAGGTGATCAAATCCTCTCATTTATACATCAAAAATACTATGAAGACATTCATATGTTTAAGTTTTATAATCTTAAAATCTAATGCATGCTTTGTCTTATGCACCTTAATGAGCTCCTCCATTTGAGCTTGAGAATTCTACCATTGAGTGATTAACGCTTGTGTCATCTTAGCTTGATGGTCCAAATCACTCAATATAGACTTCATACTTTTCAAATTCTTTAATGCATCTATCAATGATACATTTAATGCTTGCAATACATCCTCAAGAATTAGGAGGACTTGAGCTTCTAAATCTTATTTTTCTTTCTCCAAGTTGAGAATCTTTTGCTTCATTCATTAAACTCCAGCCAAGGTCATTGTTGACTAAGCTATTACCATACTAACTATATCCTCTTGAAAAATAGGATGTTCCCACACTTCCAACCTTGAAATAGGAGTTAAGCTTGAAAATGGTTCCACATTCTGAAAGGTGAACTCCTTAGTACCAATAATAATTTTCTTGGTCTCTACTCTCTCAAGAGTTGATGTATCTAGATTAAATTAGACTAGAGGGTCAAGTTATTTAACATGTGGTTATTTAGGAATCTCTACATTTAAACTCCTAGAGGCTCCTAGGGTAACAACCCATTGGATTTCCTTCTTGTGAAGAATCATGATGCTTTTTTCTACTTGTTTGTCCAACATATCTTGAATCTAAGGCTTGACATTGTCCTGAACACCTATGTCCACTTAAGTAAAAGCCAATGAAGGAGAAAGAGATGGGATTTTATACAAATTTTCATAAATAAACAAACCAAGAATGGTTGGTCTATAAATAGGATTTTCATCATTGAAGAGGTTTATTTCACTAGTGGGGTGAGTGAAAGTTAACCTAGGCCTCTTTCTTGAAGCCAGAGGAACTAAGGCTAATTCTACCTATCTCTTTCCACTATCTAATGGAACCAATTCCTTTTTTGATTGCTTAGATGGGTATTCTTCTTTATCCAAACCATAAGTAGATATGATGTTAGTAAGGGTACTCTCCACTATTTCTCTAGTTTAAAAAGCAATCTTGTTGAAAACTTCTACTGGGGAAGAAGGCCTTGATGGGGATGCCTAAATTTGGGGACCTTCACTAGGTCTATGCTTAATGCTAGATTATTCAATTATAGATTTACCTTTGCCTCTACATCCTTAAGTTTCCTAATCTGGGATGAATTTTTCAATTTTCCCTACTGAAGCTTTACCTTTCCCTCTACATCCTTAGGTTGCCTAATCTGGGATGAATTTTTCAATTTTCCCTACTGAGGCTTAGAAGATTGTCCCTCAATAGGTGGCTCTTGATGTGTAGTTTCATATGGTCCTAGAAATAAGTGATATTGTAAAGGATGTAACTTCCATATTTCCCCTGAAGGCTTACTATCCCTAACTAGCCTATGTTCTAAATTTATGTTGTAGTTTTTAACCCTAGATAAGACTTCTTCAAAATTCCTTACCTTTGTGTAAATACCATCTCCCACACCTGGTTGATGTTTTTACTCAACCTTTGGGACCATTTCATCCTAAATATGGTTAGCCACTCTATCATTGGGGTCCCACAACTTAAGATCATCTAATTGGAAATCAAAAGAGTTCTTGTGCACCACCATGATATGTAGCTATTTCTAATCCTTGATTATAATTATGCCAATGTCCAATAGAAAGGGATGAACCTAAGCTTTCTTATTCTTCTTGTAGTACCAATCTATTCCTTAGATGATTTGATAAAAAATTTCTTACTCTGTAAGCTTACTGGGAACATATAAAGGTAATCTATATGGTTGGACCATGATTACCTCTATCCTTATTATAGTGCAATCTGGATAGAACCACACATCCCCCATGGTATCTACTTATCTTTTGATTATAGGATGAAGCCTAGGCATAGGGACACTAGTGATTACCTCAACAATGATTGGGAAAATACCATCACATATGAACTGCATGTGATTCTTTTATTTGAAAATATGTAATTTGGAGTAATGATGGGAAATGGTAGATCTACCATCAGGGGACCAATTTTGAATGCCAGGAAAATTAATAGAGGCTAGGTGTGTATCCAAGAGGTAAGACATCATAAATAATTGCTTGTAAGTCTTTCTCTTGATTGCTATAAATTTTTTGGCCAAGAAAAAACTTATTAAGTCTCCAATAGGAGGGGTTAAGTTCTGCTCCAACATGTAATAGACATAAGATACCCAAACCTTACTTAAATAAGTAGTAGAAGAGGAACTGAAGGCTCTATTAAATAAAGTCATAGCTACCCTAACACCTTCCATAAATTGGGAAATAAGAATATCACCATTTGAGGTCCTAAAAACATGGGAACCTTGGATTAACTAAGGTAAGAGGATTGTATCTAAGTTTTGGGATTTTTTCCATTCTCTCAAGGAAGGGAGATCGACATGAGGCAAAGGGAGCTTATAATAAGTCTCAAAGTCTATGGGAGATATGCATGTAACTTTATTGATACTTACTTCATAAATAATCCATTCTCCATCTATTTTATAGTCAATGAAAATAGGAACAAGAAGATCAATACATTGCATTACCTTTGGTTTAGTAGCTACATGATGAAGGCTTGCCATTTGAATTGATACTAAATCCTTGTATCTTTGGAACATTGAAGCATTATTATTTTCTTCCTAGGAAATTGGTTATAAATCCTCTATAAATAAGAATAATTTAGACTAATTTATGATTCCATGCACATTCAGTGCTATTAAATCCAATTTTCTATCTCTAAAGACCTTTGTTTCACTATCTAAAGTTAGATAAAGTTCTAATTCAATCTTCATCTATTTCCTACCCACTACCATTGATAACACTATATTGTAGTTGTAAAGTTATCAACATTCTTAATAAGTCACTCACATTGAATTCAATTTGTATCTCAAGTGCCACATAATCAATTGAACTAACTCTAGCCTTCTTTATAGAGGGTTCAAGGTTTTTGGATTTAATGACCAAAACATCCAAATTTGATCTCATACATGCCTTAGATATGATGGAACCTTACTATCATATCTTCTACATTTTCAATCATGAGATATCTTTCATTTTTATCTTCCATGATTACGTGGAGCTTATGTGGTAGGGTTACATGGCTTTCATGGTAAATTTCATAAATGTTATTTAAAGAGTGACCATTGGTTTTCAAAAGTCCCCTTTATTTTTATTTGAAAATCTAAATCTAGGTCCTTAAATTTCATTAGTTCTTGATCTTTGAGCTTATTGATTGTTCCATGTGTCAAGCTTGTGAGGCCTTTGAAAAGTCCTCAACTTCATCACACTATTGGATCAAATCCAACGAAGAAGTGATCACCATTGGATCCTACAAGATGCTTACCTTTTAATCAATTACATGATCATATAAATCTTAGGTTTAAAAATGTTTATAATTTTATGTTTAAAAAACACAAAATGACTTAGGCTAATATCTTCATATACTAAGCTCATCTTCATAAAAATCTAGGAATTTCTTAAAAGTTTTTTTAGAAATACCCCCTTTGATTAGGCTTTAAAAAAATTTAGTTAAATTTTATGGGTTTGATCACATCAAATACATATTCATAGACATCAAATAATTAGAGTGAACCTATCAAATTTAAGACAATGGAGTTCCCAAGGCTTTGAGGATTGTCTAGGTTCAATTTGATAGGTTTGGTCACATCAAATACATCCTCATAGACATCAAATGATGGGAAAAAACTACCAAATTTAATATAGTGGAATTTATTGATCTAATAAATTAATGCCACATACAAATCCCTTAATAATTCCTAAAGCTTTGAGAATTGTCTAGGTTAAATTTGATGGGTTCAATCATGTCAAATATGTCCTCACAGATGTCAAATAATGGGAGAAAACTTGTCAAATTTAAGACAATAGAATTCTTTGGTCTAATAAATAAGTGCCACATGTAAAGCCTTTAGGAGATCCTGAGGCTTCCAAGATTTTTTAGTTTAAATTTGATGGGTTTGGTCCTATCAAATATGTCCTTACAAATGTCAAATAATGGGGGTGAACCTATCAAATTTAATATAATAGAATCTTTCTATCTCATGTTAATTTTGACAGGTTCGGTCCCACCAAATAAGTCCTCAAAAATGTCAAACTATGGGAGAGAACCTATCAATTTTTAAATAATAATTTTTTTTGGTCTAATGAATGAGTGTCATGCATAAAGCCTTTGGGAGATCTTGAAGCTTCTAGGTTGATACACCCCATTAGATTAGAACCTCCGAGGCAATGTGAACCATTGGATCAAGTCCTAAGTGGCTAATAGATGTTAACATCCTTTTGGGTGTTAAATTTAATTCATGCCATTAGATCAAATCCTTCAAGCAAATAATCACTATTAGATATTCACTAGGCCCAAATCATTAACTATATGTTCTTTTTAAAATACTTTGAGCTTGTCACACTATTGGACCAAATCCAGTGAATAAATGATTACTATTAGATCTATAAAAGATCATAAGCTTTAAATTAATCCTCGATCATGTATAAAGTTTATCCTAAGGTTTTATATTAATATTTGATCATGTTTTAAAGAAAAAAACATATTTGAAGCTTAATATAAAGTTAGACTTAGGATCATTTAATCAAAAGGAAATAAAATTTCCCACTAGTATTTTCCATGAATATTCAAATTCAAACTCCCTTTAGGGTTTGTTCCTTAGTAATCATAGATTCTTCCATGAAAACTACAACTAATCACCTTGAAGACAATTATTAGCAATTTTGAACCATAAAATGCAAACATGATCAAATACATCAAAGTACATGTTCCCCTTTTAAAATTAATTTGCCTTTAAAATCCAAGATAAGATAACTCTTCACATTCACTCTAGAATAGATACTTTCTAGAAATAAATATAGGGGTCTTCCTTTCAAAAAAGATAGGGGGTGTTGGTCTCAACAAATGATGACTCACACGGGCAACATAGTAATATGTTATAACACAAGACTCTGGTTTTAAACTTGTATATGAAATCTATATCCCATTTAAACATATGCTCTTTCCTAAATCAACCTTAGATTGAAATAAGCTCCTTATGTATAAAATATGAACTTAGATATTAGAACATAAACATGCAGTGTGTGTTTTGATTCCACTTACTATTTATTATGAACTTTAAGAAACAATGTTTGGGCTCATGTCCTTTTGGTCCATTGTATTTGATTTTGATAATTTTAGATATTATATGAGAATAAAAAATCTTAGTTCAAGCGAGGCTTAGGCATTGATTTTCTGCCAACTAGGCATCTATAGCCCCGATAGAGATACCTTTGGTTTCACTCAAGGTTTTGCTTCACTGCCAGCTAGGCATTTATAGCCCCGGTGGAGATTACTTGAATCACCTTTACTTTAGAATCTTTTTATTTGACAATAAGATTTTTTTTATCATCATTTTTTTTATTCTAATAAAGGTTGGGAACTAGATTAACTAGGTTTAGGGATTTGATCAAATGTTCTAGCCTTAAGATAATCTCCTTTAATTGAAACTTGAGTTCATGACAAGGATATGTTTTAAGTTTAAGCATGAATATGAGTTAACAAACTAAAGTCATATCATATACATATGACTCTTCTTAAAACCAATTTTTAATTCAAAATAAGATTTAAATCTTTGTAAGATATTGAGTTCATATACCAATCTAGACTAGTGCCATTGGTTTCTTCAAGATACTTTATTGTGACCTGATGTTCACCTTTTGTAAAATTCACCCATGCTCTCTTGAAAAATTTCCAAATCAACAATAATATCACAAGATTACACCATAACCAAGGAATACCACCAAGCAATAAAGGAAAATAAAACCTAAACAAAAATATATATACAAACCTAACAAGAAAAGGAACTAACTAGCCTACCTACTCTAAATTTAACAATATATTACACATATATTCCATGAAGACCCCTGGTGGGATAGTAATAGAGTAATGTTTGAGGTATTATCCATTAGTAGGCAATGTGAACTCTGCTTCTTAGATATCTTTCAACCTGAAAGTATTGTTGCCCAAGATTTTTGTAATTTGGTATGAGCCAATCCATAAAGGGAGGAATTTACCATGTTTGCCTTTAGGTTATAATGCTTTGTCCCAAAGAAAGACTAGATCTCCTTGCCTAAACACCTTTACTTTAGATATTTTATCAAACCATATTTTCATGGTTGATTGGTGCCTACTGAAGTCTATAAATGTCTTTTCTCTGACATCTTCCATTTGAATAATGTCTAACAGCTGAGAATTAGCAAGTTCCTAACTATTTTCCATGTATTCCTGCATGAATGTGAACATAAGCAACTTCAAGGCTATGGGAAAGATGGGTTCTTGACCATATACCAATAAAAATGGTGAGGCCTTTAGATCTTGTTTGATCTTAATTCTATCTACCTATAATGCAAACTTAATAAGTTTATGCCATGTTTTAGGTCTATCTTCAATAGATTTTTTGATATCTTTCATCATATTTTTATTTGTGGATTCAGGAACACCATTTCCTTGAGGGTACTGATTAAAAGAAAACTTGAGTATAATGCCTTGGTCATAAGCCCATTCCATCATTTCAATAGAAATGAATGCAGATCCATTGTCACAAACCAAAGAAACTAGGGTTTCAAATCTAGTACAAATATTTTCCTCTAAGAAATTGATCACCTCCTCTATTTTACATTGATTATTGGTTACTACCTCAGTCCATGTAGTCCAATAATCCATATTAGTTAGGACATAATTATGAGATTTATAAGAATTGGGGTTTATTACTCCATAAAGTTTAATCCCCATTGTGCAAAAAGTTTATCCACCATCACAAATTACAAAGGCATGACTACCTTTGGCTCCTTTGTGCTAAAAATATGGCATGAATGACACTCCCTTACATCTTATAAGCATATTTGAAGAGGGTGGACCAACAATATATATACCTAAGAATCTTGTGAGCTATAGTTCTTTCTGAAGGGTGTCCACTTCCTAGCTTCTATGGAAAGTAGTCATAATCCAAGCTACTTCTTCCTTGGACACACATCTTAGATAAATTCCCTCAAAGTTACTCCTATACAAGAATCCATTTCTGATGAGGCAATGAGATGATTTGATCCTAAAGGCTCTCTTTTGTTCTCTTATAAATCTTGGGAGACAAACACCATTGACAAGTAAATGGATAATAGAGTCATACCACTCATTGGGTTGGAAGTTTTGCTGATCTATTTGCATGACATGGTATTTTGGATCAATACTAGTGATCATCTGAACTAAACCTTAACATTTCACTAATTTAGATATTTTCATCTCTATATCATATTCTTGTATAATTACCATCCACTTGCCTCTTCTTTCTCCAAGCTCATTCTGACTCAACATAAGCTTTTTAGCAAGATCAGGTAATATGACATGTACCTTATTTCTAAGGAGGTAATGTGTAAATTTTTTTACTACCTTTACCAATGCATAAGCTTTTTTATCAATCATAGAATAATTCACTTCTACATTTTTGAAGTTGGTGCTCATGAAAGCTACGGGATGATCATTTTCATCAACCTTTTGAGTTAACATTGTAGCTATAGTATGCTCAGAATCAAATGAATATAGACAAAAATATTTTAAGAAAACAAGACTTATGAGGACTAGAGATTCAGTGATTTCTTTATTAATGTCAGTGAAGGCCTTATTATATTCTTCATTCCAATAAATTATAACATCTTTCTTAAACATATCATTCAAAGGTTTGATAATCTCATCAAAGCCTAAAATAAATTTCCTCACAAAATTAATCTTTCCAAAGAATGACTTAAGTTATTTTTGGATGTTGGGCAACCCAATTTTATAGATGGCCTCTACTCTATCAAGATATATATAATCCCATCTTTGGTAATGAGATGTCCTAATAATTTTCCTTTAGTGACATAAAATATTCTTTTCTTGGGATTAAGAGATACACTATAATTTATGCATCTATCAAATGCTCATCGTAAATGTATGAAATGTTCCTCTCTATTTCTATAAAATACTATAAGATCATCCATATATATGATGATACACTTGCCCACTAAACCTTGGAAAGCATGATCCATGTCCCCTTGAAAAGTTTTCCCTACATTAATTTATCCAAAAGTCATTCTCTTGTAAGCATATGTTCCCCATTTAGTCGTAAAAATTATTTTCATCATATCCTCTGGAGAAATAAGCACCTGGTTATATTCAAAAAATCTATCCAAAAAGGACATCATGGAAGATCCTAAAACAATATGGATAACCTGGTATGGAGAAGGTAAAGGATAATTATCCTTTTTAGATGCTCTATTCGGATTCTTAAAATCCATGCACAATCTTATTTCTCCATTCTTTTTTTTACTAGGACTAGGTTTGCCACCCAAGTGGAATGTCTAATATCAAACACTATCTTTGCATTTAATAACTTCTTGACTTCTTTAAAAATCATGGGTTCTAATATAGGTTTGACTAGCCTTTGCTTATGTCTAAAGGTTTTTTAACCCTCGTGAAGAGGTATAATATGAGTAATGACCCTTGGATCAAATATTTTCAAATCTTCATAAGACCAAGCAAATTACATCCTTGTATTTTGTAAGCAACTCTCTAGCTTTTCATTTTTCCATTTCAGTCAAGCCTTCCCTATATTCACCATTTGGGGTTGATCATGTGGAGCAAGGTTCATCACATGATAATCTCTACCATTTACCTTGGTTTTTTATTTTCCTCAAAAATCTTGTTAAGATCAAATAGTATTTCTAATGAAATCAACCCTTTAGGTATCTTATTGTCACTTAATTGGATGATTTTATCATTTAAGTTCCTTCTCATGATAAGTTTCTTCAATTTTATCAATAATGTGTGCTTTAAAAGCTCCATAATTAGTTAATAAATCTATGATTTGTTGATCATCATTGAAAACTTGGAAATGATTTACATTGTTAAGAACTGAAAAACATGGTACTAGGTCAATACTAATGCTTTGACAATCATGATTAGTCATGAGGTTAGTTGCAATAGAGGAAAGCTCATCAACAACTTTATTTTCTTTTCTTAGAATAGATAAGATGCTGAAGGCATCAAAAGATTAGATCAAGTCCCACACCCTAAACTTATATCTTTTAAAGTAAGATAATTTGCATTGATATTTACTCCTCACTTGGTCAACCAAAAGTTTAGAGTCTCCATAAACAAGGAGCTCCTTAACTTTGTGTTTAATGGAAAAATATAATCTAAGTATGAGAGCCTCATACTCAGATAAATTATTGGTGTAAGGTAACTATAACTTATAAGCTACATGGTATTGCTTTTCTAAAAGATCTATCAATATACTACTAGCTCCTGATCCCAATTTTCACTTGACACCATCAATGTATAACTTCCATAAACCAAGAATTTGAGAACTCTTAGAAACTAGTTATTTTGTAATTTCCAAAGTGAAAAATCCAAAAGTAGAATCTGAGAAATTTACCCTTTCATTAACAACATTTTACTCTGTTATCATGTGTTTGATTTGAGGTCCCTTTTCCACTCTTATTTGATTTGGTATACCTTTCCAAGGAAGACATAAGTGTGAGCAATTAGTAGACATATAACCAGTTAAATCCTTATCCATTCTCTACTCAAAATTAATCCATAATCACTAGGCATTTCTACTACTTGGATATCAATAAATACCCTTGGTTCACTAGCTAGTTGTATATGCACATTCAATAATTCTCTTATAACCTTAACTCTATATTTATCCAATTAAGTGACTACCCTGTCAGACTTGATTGGAGTTAACCTGAGTTGTTCACATATCCTAGTAGGCATAATGTTGGTTGAAGCTCCAGAATCTAAAAGACAATTATGAACATTCTTCCCAAATATCCTGACTATCAGTAAAAAAGGTGGAGACTCTACTTTGATTACTTGAGTAATTACATTTTCACTATCATTCTTAGGGGGCTTACCCATTTTCTTGGACAAAGATTCCAAGAGTAAGTCTCTTTGTTCTGTAATCTGAATTAACTCCTGCAAAGTGATATTGGCTTTAATCCTTTTCATGTCATCCACAATATTGTATCCAATTTTTCTTGGAGGATCAGTAGTTATCTTAGAATAACTTCCTTTAGGGGGTTTAGGATTATTCTTTGATACAGTGTCTAGAGGGGTTCTATAATTATTAGGAGGGGTAGAGGTGGTCAATGATTTTTTTTCCTATTTCTTAGAGGATATGTCTTCAAAAATTGTTAGAATGCTTGAATCTCCTTAGGAACATTTTCAAGCTCATTATCCTCTTGAAAAGGGAATTGAAAAGTTTCCACCATATGTACATGGTCAGATGGTTTATATCTATAATAATTTGTAGCAAAATCTTTGTTTAGAACCACTTCAAATGTGTCAAGTTCTTCTTGAAAAGCTTCAAAAGCTTTACAAAACTTAATGAAATCAATCTCACCATGCTTATAAGTAGCATGCACCCTACAATAATCTGGTAAGGCAATATCAGTGAGGTTTATTTCCATATTATTTTTTCTCGAAAAAGGTTCATTAGCTTTGTTATTATAGAAACTATCATACTAAAACTTATTCCCAAGCCTGTTGAATTTTTGAAAAGTGAAGTTCCTTCTAGAATTGTCATTAGAATTACCATCTTATTTTTGTAATTACCAAAAATCAATGCTAAACTTCTATATCATTTTCAATATAGACTCATTCTCAATGTTTAGAACCTCAGTATTTTTACCTTGGTTACTGTTAATCCCATTAACATGCACTAAAGCCTTCTAGTCATTGTCATGAAATCCAATGGTAACTTGATGGCTTAAGAAACCTACATTTTGATTAGGGGAAATATGACTAGTAGGTAACAAATTCAAAGTAGGAAATTGGTTTATTGTTGGATTATTTTGATTATTATTTAGGAAAAGGTTTAATGTAGGCATTTGAGGATTAACATTTGGGATAGAATAAGCCATCTATACTTGGGGTTGTAATTGGTTACTAATAACCACTACTTTAGAATAGGCTTGAGCCAATGTGATAATAAGTGGAAGGGCTCTCTTCAGAAATACAAAAATCATGGGGTCAACAACATCTTTTCAAACCTCTAAAGCCAAAGCTTTGTTAGATTGATATGAATCCATGGTTTGACTAAACATTTTTTAGAACCTAACATCAAAGGACCTAATAGGTTCACTTTTATCTCTCTTAATAGTTGTAAATTGATGATAGATGACACAAGGGCTTATGATATTTCTAAATTGATCAATGAAAATTATGTCAAAGTTATTCCATGAGATAGTACAATTATCAAGTAGATTAAGGAACCATTCATATGTAGCATCTTTTAATTTAAATGGGAACAAACTAAAAGCTACATCTTCATGAATAACATTTAATAATATTAATGCAGCTTTCAAAAACTTAACATTTTATTTAGCAGTTGTAATACCAGTTGGACTAAATATTGGTAAATATTTTTCAAGATCATGTGGTAAATCATGAACTACACCTGGTATATTGATAGGGGAACTTCCAAGCCATGCCATGCTTGGATGAAGATCAAACATAGAAATCCCTTGTAAAGGTGATGATGGTAAAGATTTAGAATACCTACGTCTTCCTCTATCTTTTTTAGTCCTTCTATGAATTTCAAGTTTGAGCATGGGTTCTCTAGCCTATGAATGTGATCTGGTCCTAATCCTTGGTAATTCTAGCTTTAATATTAAGGATCTTATTTTAAAACATAGTGTAATATATCAATTTCCAAATAAATAACAAATAATATGTGCACTAACCTTAATTTGTAAAAAAATGTTCATAAAAAGACAAAGGATATCAATCTTTAATTAAACAAGTGCAAAGATGTACTGAATTATGTAAAGATGACTAATCTTTACAACTTATGACTCAAATAAACCTCTTATTGTCAAAGAATTGTCAATTTTGAACAAATAAACTATCTTAACTCCAAATACTAATAATTCTTAGTAAAAAAACCATATTTCCACAAAGGTCACCAATCTTTACACAATTTATGCTAAAAGAAACATAATCATGTAAAATGTAGATATATTTGATCAAATACATGTGAAAGATATTAAGTATCTTCAATGAGGCCCTCCTTCTAATGCTAGTGGAGCTTCTCTTAATGATGCTTCAAACTATACCATAAGTTATCTTAGTGTTGAAGAACACTTCTCATTTTAGCATTCTGAGAATCCATGGCATGAGTTGTAGTTTGTGACTATTCAGTGATTGTCTATGATGAAATAGAAGAAAAGTATGAAAACTATCCACAACATTTATTTGATTTAGTGGTTGGGAGTCACGAGGGTCTACACAATTTGAATATTTAATCATTTATAGGACTTGGAAGTTAAACTAAATGATTATTAACAATTATCTTTAAGCTAGAGTGAATCTTCATGAAAAAATAAGAAAAAGGAAGGTTAAGGAAGAAAGAGATGTGATTGCAGGGTTCCACATCAAATATTATGACAACATTCAAATTATGTTGAGTACACATTAAACTAATTTATGTTATAAAATAACATAAGATTAAATTACATCACAAATTAGGAAAGATTCAGAGGAATAGTATGAATCATAAGTAAGAACCAAGTTGACTATTAAGATCTGAATAACATAAGTACATCCAAATGTAGAGCAAATAAAATGAAGTATACTTGAAGTCTTTATAGTTAATCTAGAATTCAATATAAATTAACTACCATATGACAAATAATGTGACTCAAAACAAGAAGAATCATTCAAATTCAACACAAATATCCACAATTAAGAGATAGCATAAACATTTAATAAAACTATATAGACAATATTTTTGGAATTCTTTATTTGTATTAAATGCTCTTGATATCAATTGCTCAAAAAATCTCCTTACAAATGGTAACCATCTACCTATTTATAAGAAACATAGGTAATTAACTAGTTAACTTTCAAAATATCAACATGTGAATAAGGACAACTATCCTTAATATAGAGATACAATGTGGAAGGTCACATGTCAACATGACAAGAAAGAGTATATGATAACATACTAGCATATACTTTACAAAAACTAAAATTATCTTAATAATTTCATTGGTGGGCCCTTAAATTATCCCTATTTAAGGAAGTCTTTCACCTTGGTGTATTTTTCCTTCATCAGCTCAAAATCCAATGTAGGCTTCATTAGACAATCCTCTTCTTTATCTGATAACTTGTCAAATTCATTATCTACCCAAGATCCAAGTTCCTTGATACATTATGCTTCTATAATTTGCTTCCCTAAAAAAATAATGGTATCAAGGGTCTTCTGGTTATCCTTCGCTGAATGAACTTTGCTATCTTTGATGCGAGTACCAACCCTTTACTTGAATTCTTCATCATTGATCAGGCCTATAGTAGTGGTTTAAGAAGGGTTATCTAATAGATTTCCCATAAGTTTCTCAATCTGGTTTACCAATTATGTGTCTCTATTGATGAATTCCTTAACATCATTGCTCTAGGTGATCAAATCCTATTGTTTATCCATATAAACTATTATGAAGACACCTAGATGTTTAAGTTTGGTAATCTTGAAAACCAATACATGCTTTGTCTTATGCACCTTGATGAGCTCCTCTATTTGAGCTTGAGAATTCTACCATTGAGTGATTAATGCTTGTGTCATCTCAGCTTGATGGTCTAAATCACTCAATCTAGACTTTATGCTTTTCAAATTCTTGAATGCATCCATCAATGATACATTCAATTCTTGCAATACATCCTCAAGAATTGGAAGGAGGACCTGAGATTCTAAATCTTTTTTTCTTTCTCCAAGGTGAGAATATTCTGCTTCATTCCTTAAGCTCTATCCAAGGTCATTTTTGACTGATCTATTACCATACTAGCTACATCCTCTTGAAAAATAGGATGCTCCCCTACTGCCTACCCTAGAATAGGAGTTAAGCCTAAAAATGGTTCCACCTTATGAAAGGTAAACTCCTCAGTACCAATAGTAATTTTCTTGGTATCTAATCTCTCAAGAATTGATGTATCTAGATTAAATTGGACCTAAAGGTCAAGTAATTTTACTTATGGTTATTCAGAAATGTCTACATTTGAACTCCCAGAGGCTCTTGGGGTACTAACTGGTTGGCTTTCCTTGTTGTGAGGAATCAAAATTCTTCTTTCTGCTTATTTGTTCAACATACCCTAAATCCAAGGCTTGACATTATCTTGAACACCTATGTCCACTTGAGTCAAAGCCAATGAAGGAGAAAGAGATGGGATTTTTTGTAACTTCCCATAAATAAACCAATCAAGAATGGATGGTCTATAAATAAGATTTTCATCACTGAAGAGGTTTATTTCACTAGTGGGGTGAGTGAAAGTTAACCTAGGCCTCTTTCTTGGAGCTAAAATAACTAAGGATAATTATGCCTAACTCTTTCTACTGTCTAATGGAGCTAATTCTTTACCTACTTCCTCAGATGGGTCTTCTTTCTTATCTAAACCATAAATAGCTATGATGTTAGCAAGGGCACTCTACACTATTTCTATAGTTTCCAAAGAAATCATGCTAATAACTTCTACTAGGGAAGAAGGCCTTGGTGGGGATGCCTAAATTTGGGGACCACCAAGTCTATGCTCAATGCTAGATTCTTCAATTATAGATTTACCTTTCCCTCTGCATCCTCAGGTTGCCCAATTTAGGATGACTTTGTCAATTTCCCTACTGAGGCTCAGATGATTATCCCTCAATAGGTGGTTCTTGATGTGTAGTTTTAGATGGTCCTAGAAATAATTGATATTGTAAAGGATGTAACTACCATATTTCCCCTGAAGGCTTACTATCCTTGACTAGCCTATGTTCTAAATTTATGTTGTAGTTTTTAACCCTAGACAAGACTTCTTCAAAGTTCCTTGCCTTTGTGTAAATACCATCTCCCACACCTAGTTGATGTTTATACTCATCCTTTGGGACCTTTTGATCCCAAATATGGTTATCTATTCTATCATTGGGGTCCCACATCTTAAGATCATCTAATTGGAAATTAAAAAAAATCTTATGCACGACCATGATCTCTAGCTATTTCCAATCCTTGATTATAACTCTACCAATGTCTAGTGGAAAGGGATGAACTTGAGCTTTCTTATTCTTCTTGCAATGCCAATATATTCCTTAGATGATTTGATAAGCAATTTATTTCTCTACAAGTTTACTGGGAACATATATAAGCAATCTATATGGTTGGACCATGATTCCCTCTAGCTTTATTACAGTGTAATCTGGATAGAACCACACATCACCCATAGTCTCTACTTGTATTTTTATTAGAAGATGAATCTTGGGCATAGGGACACGAGTGATTACCTCAAAAATGATTGGGAAGATACCATCACATATGAACTGCATGTGATTCCTATATTTGAAAATATGTAATTTGGATTAATGATGGGAAATGGTAGATCTACCATTAGGGGACCAATTTTGAATGCCAAGGAAATTAATAGAGGATATGAGTGCATCCAAGAGCTAAGACATCATAAATAATTACTTGAAACTATTTCTCTTGATTTCTGTAAATTGTTTGGCTAAGAAGAAACTTATTAAGTCTCCAATAGGAGGGGTTAAGTTCTGCTCCAACATACAATGGACATAAGATACCCAAACCTTAAATAATTAGTAGAATAGGCACCAAAGGCTCTGTTCAATATATTCATAGCTACCCTAACACCTTCCCCAAATTGGGTAATAAGAATCTCACCATTTGAGGTCATAAAAACATGGGAACCTTGGATTAACCAAGGTGAGATGACTGTATCTAGGTTTTGGGAATTTATCCATTCTCTTAAGGAAGGGAGATTGACATGAGGCAAAGGGAGATTATAATAAGTCTCAAAGGCCATGGGAGCCATGAATGCAAATTTGTTGATACTTCCTTCATGAATAATCCATTCTCCATCTATTCTGTAATCAATAAAAATAGGAATAAGAAGATCAATGCAATGCATTACCTCTGGTTTAGTAGTTGCATGATGAAGCCCTGTCATTTGAATTGATACTAAATCCTTATATCTTTGAAACACTGAAGCATTCCTCTTTTATTCCTAGGAAATTGGTTGTAACTCCTATAAATAAGAATAATTTAGACCAATATCTGATTCCATGCACATTCAAGGCTGTTAAATCTGATTTTATGTCTGTAAAGACCCTTCCTTCACTAACTGAGGTTAGATAAAGTTCTGCTTCAATCTTCATCTCTTGCCTACCCATTTCCATCGATAACATTGTATTGTAATTGTGTAACTATCAAATTTCTTACTAATACACTTGCTTTGAATTCAATTCATAATTATCTCTAGTGTCACATAATCAATTGAACTGATTCTCTCTTTCTTTATAGAGGGTTTAGGGTTTTTGGCTTTAATGACCAAAACATCCAAATTTGATCTCATACATGCCTTAGATATGCTAGAACCTTACTATCATATCTTCTATGTTTTCAATCATGAAATATATTTCATTTTGATCCTCCATGCTTACATGGAGCTTATGTGGCAGGGTTCCATGCCTTTCTTGGAAAATTTCATAAATGTTATTTGAAGAGTGATCATTGGTTTTCAAAATTCCCTTTTATTTTTCTTTGAAAATCTAAATCTAGGTCCTTGAATTTTATTAGTTCTTGGTCTTTGAGCTTATTGATTGTGACATGTGTCAATCTCGTGAGGCCTTTAAAAAGTCCTCATCTTCATCGTACCATTGGATCAAATCTAGTGAACAAATAATCACCATTGGATCCTGCAAGATGCTTACCTTTTAATCAGTTACATGATCATATAAATCTTAGGTTTAAAAACATCATTTATAATTTTATGTTTAAAAAACACAAAATGACTTAGGATAAGATCTTTATATACTAATCCAATCTTCATAAAAATCTAGGAATTTATTAAAAGGTTTTATAGAAATATCCCCTTTGATTAGGCTTTAAAAATTGTCTAAGTTAAATTTGATGAGTTTGGTCATGTCAAATACGTCCTCACATATATCAAATGATGGGAGTGAACCTGTCAAATTTAAGAAAATGGAGTTCCAAAGGATTTTTGGATTGTCTAGGTTCAATTTTATGGGTTTGGTCATGTCAAATATGTCCTCATAAACTTCAAATGATGGAAGCAAACCTATTAAATGTAAGAGTAGAATTTATTGATCCAATAAATGAATGCCACATACAAAACCCTCAAGAATGCCCAAGGATTTGGGGATTTTCTAGGTTAAATTTTATGGGTTTGGTCACATCAAATACATCTTCACAAATGTAAAATGATAGGAGTGAAACTATCAAATTTAAGACAATAGAATTTTCTAGTCTAGTGAACGAGTGCCACGTGTAAAGCTTACAGGAGATCCTGAGGCTTCTGAGATTGTTTAGTTTAAATTTTATGGGTTTGATCTTGTTAAATACATCCTCACAATTGTCAAATGATGGGGGCAAACGTATCAAATTTAAGACAATAGAATCTTTCTATCTAATGTTAATTTTTATAGGTTCAGTCCTATCAAATAAGTCCTCATAGACATTAAATGATGAGAGCAAACCTATCAATTTTAAGATAATAATTTTTTTAGGTCCAATAAATGAGTGCCACACATAAATCCTTTAAGAGATCATAAAGCTACTGGGTTGATGTGTACCATTATATTATAACTTCTAAGGTAATGAGAACCATCGGATCAAGTCCTGAGTGGTTAACAATTATTAACATCCTTTTGGGTGTTGGATTTAGTTCGCATCATTAGATCAAATCCTCTAAGTAAATGATCACTATTAGATATTCACTAGGCCCAAATCATTAACTATATTTCCCTTTTAAAATACTTTGGACTTGTCACACTATTGTATCAAATCCAGTGAAAAAGTGATTACCATTAGATCTATAAAAGAACATAAGCTTTAAAGTAATACTTGATCATGTATAAAGTTTAGCCTAAGGTTTTATATTAATATTCGGTCATGTTTTAAAGAAAAAACATATTTGAAGCTTAATATAAATTTAGACTTAGGATCATTTAATCAAAAGGAAATAAAATTTCCCTCTAGTATTTTCTATGAATATTTAAATTCAAACCCCATTTAGGGTTTGTTCTTTAGGAATCCTAGCTTCTTCCATAGAACCTGCAATTAATCTCCTTGAAGATAATTATTAGCAAATTTTAACCATGAAATTAAAACATGATTAAAAAACATCAAATCACATGTTCCCCTTTTAAAATTGATTTGCCTTTAAAATCCAAGATAAGACAACTCTTCACATTTAATCTAAAATAGAGACTTTTTGGAAACAAATACAAGGGTCCTCCTTTAAAAAAAGAAAGATAGGGGCTGTTGGTCTCAAAAAACCCCTAGATTAGGGTAAGAGAGTTAATTAAATCAGGCTTCAAATGTAATTTGGGAGGTCAAAACTCTACTTTCACACTAAGTGTTATACGTGAAGTTTTCTCACACATGTGTGGTCTTTCAAATGGTCATAGTTTAGGGACCTAGTTGGAAAATGAAATGAGATGGACCACCAATTAAACTTAATATTTATGATATTGAAAAGTTTTGAGTGTTATCAAGAGTAGCTAAAAAAACAAAAAGATGTTACCTAATTCTTGGAATAATTAGGGCATGTGGTGAAAGCAACAATAAATGGTGACTCTACTAGAAAATACTCCTCAATAGAAATGTATCTATGAACCTAGAATCTATAAATGAGACTAAACATAGAATGTAAATAGATTCAAGAGAGGAGAATATGGAAGTGATTAAAGGACCAAATTATACATTCTTATTGATCTTGTGTACACAAATGAGTTAAATTACCATTTCTTAGAACTTGTAAAGACTAACTACTATAGATCCAATTATCATGCTAATGAATCCTACCTTGAGAACACTTACTTAGACATTACTCCACTACTATAAAGGTGTCCATATCTCTAATGAATTTTTATCTAATCCCACTCTTGGGCTTGCTCTATTATTGTCTAGACCTTCATAGCCACAGTAGAGGTTGCTAGAATCACCCAAAATTGAGTTTTATTGAAATTTATTTTTATTTTATTTTGTTTTATATTTTTACTTTATTTTCTTAACATCTCAATTTAGGTTTGGGGACCACCATGGTAAGCAAAAAGTATAATTATAGATTTTTCACCCTAGATCTTCACTATAGCAAGTTCATCTAGGAAAACACAAAAACCATTAAGATATGATTTTATGCGTTGTTTCAAGAGAATGTATTCATCAACTAAATAATTTACCCAAACTTAACCTAACATAAATAAATGTAGAAAAAAACAATAGTTAAATATTTTAAAACTAATTTGAAAATAGAATTTAATATTAAAACGTGCTCAGAGTACTTACACACCAGACTACCATCATTATTACCTACATATAGGCCTTTCATTCTTCATTCTTTGACCAATATGGGAACCTACAAGGTAAAATATATGTATTGGACCAAAAATATACATCAATGAGGCTAGATTGATAATGAGAAAATTACAAAAGTAATAAAATCAAACCAAACTAATAACAAAGCATAAAATGAATCAAGAAACAAAGTGGGAAATGGAAAGAGAAAGTATTTATAAGAACTTACCAAATTAACTCAAGCTTGGAAGTAGTGTTTGAGGAACTATCCATTGATAGGAAATGGGAAATTCTCATTATTTAGACACCTTGGTTAGAATGCATTCTCACCCATGATTTCAAATATTTGGTAGGGACCCAACCACATGAAATCAAACTTTCAATGTTATCCCTTTTTCTTATGAGCCTTATCCCAGAGAAGGACTAGTTTAGATATCTATAAATATTTCACTTTATCTCATTTATAAAACTAGAATTTGATGACTCGGTGTTTTCTAAAATTTATTAGGGTTGCATCACATTTTTATTCTAATAATATTAATTTAAGTAGGTGAACTATCTTATCATCAGTTTAAAAGTAGTCTCTCATGAACTGTAACATGGGAATTTTTAGGTTCGCCAAAAAGATAAGGTATTGGTCATAGACAAGATGGTATGATTATGTTCTTAGGGATCTAGTCATATCAGAACATAATGTGAAATTTAAAACATTATGCTAATCCCTAGGGGTTTTTTCCAAGACTTTCTTAATTACATCAAGAAAGTTATTATTGGTTGATTCATCTACCCCATTACCTTGTGGGTATTAATTGGATGATAATTTGAGGATTACTTTATTTTCATAAGCTCATTCAATAAATTGGATACAAGAGAAAGTAATACCATTATCATATACCAAAATGGCATGCATCCCAAACTTGGTGATGATATGTTCTTATAAGAAGTTGATTACCACATTGGTTATGAAATTATTAAATGCTTGAACTTCATTCCAATGGGTATATTGATCAATTGTTATAAGAATTAACTTGTGTCATATACAGGAATTAACATTGATAGAACCAGCAAAGTCTAATCCCTATTTTGAAAATGGTCAGACCTTAATAACTAGTTGTAATGGCATGATAGGGGTACATTCTTTATGCATAGAAACTTGGAAGGTATAATTGATAAAGACACGAGAATTTGATGAGCTATATCACTTGTTGATTCATGATTAGTTTCATATTTCCATTGAAATCATCAAGTACTTCAACCAGTTCTTATTTTTCTAGCATCTCAGATATATGCCTTTGTGATTCCTTTTATATAGTACACGTGAATTGATCATGAATTTGTTGATTTTTAGGCATAAGGCTCTTCTATAAGTGGAATTTAGATGACTTTGTCACTCATTTTTTATAAAATAGTAGACCACATATTGGTAAAAGTCATTGTTTATGATATCTTGCACTGTGTGTTATTGGAAAATGATCTATGGGTCTACTTTAGCCATGGATTTACTGAGTCCTTGACCTCTTCCTATTTTCATTGGTTGGATTTCTAGGTCAAACTCTTGGAGAATAGTCATATACTTGCCTCTTTAATCACCCAACTCATTTTGCATTAGCATAGCCTTTATGGCTAGGTTAGGCAAAATGGTAAATATCTTGCTACATAAGATGTAATGCCTAAACTTCTTAATTAGTTTAATTAAGGCAAGATCTTATTTTTCAATTTTTGAATATCTTAATTCAACATTATAGAGTGGATAACTCATGAATTATGCATGTATCTCATCTTTGTCTTCTTTATTTTGTGTTAGGATAGTAACACTTGAGTGTTTTAAAATGATAAATGTAGAAGGGGTACGTATAGTCAGGATTGATGAACACCAGAGTATTTATAATTATTATCTTGATTTGAACCTAAATTGATCATGAATTTGTTAATTTTTAGGCATAAGGCTATTATCTAGGTGGAATTTTGATGACTTGGTCACTCATTGTTGATAAAATAGTAGACTACATATTGGTACAAGTCATTGTTTATGATATCTTGCACTATGTATTATTGTAAAATGATATGTGGGTCTACTTTATGCATGGGATTTACTAAGTCCTTGACCTCTTCATATTTTCATTGGTTGGAGTTCTAGGTCAAACTCTTAGAGAATATTCATCTACTTGCCTCTTTATTCACCCAACTCATTTTGCATTAGTATAGCCTTTATGGCTAGGTCAGGTAAAATGGTAAATACCTTGCCACATAAGATGTAATGCCTAAACTTATTAATTAGTTTCATTAAGGAAAAAGCTTATTTGTAGATTATTTAATATATCAATTCAACATTATAGATTGGATAAATCATGAATGATACATGTATCTCATCTTTGGCTTCTTTCTTTTGTGTTAGGATAGTAACACTTGAGTGTTTTAAAATGAATGAATATATGTAGAAGGGGTGTGTATAGTCAGGATTGATGAACACTAGAGTATTTACAATTATTTTCTTCATCTGAGAAAAAGGCACTTGTATTTTAGTCATCCATTCAATCTTTGCATATTTATTTAGCATGTTATTTAGTGGTAAAACTATCTCTATAAAGCTCGAGATGAACTTCCTCATGAAGTTGATCTTAATAAAGAATGACATAATCTCTTTTTGACTACCAAGTAGGAGAATTTTTATAATTTATTCCATTCTCTTAGGGTATATGTATATGCCTTGTTATAAGATGATATGACCCAATAACTTACCCTTTATGGCTCCAAATATACACTTATTTGGGTTCATGGAGATTCTAGCATCTTTGCACCTTTGCAATACCAATTTTAAGTCTTTCATGTGATATTTCCAATTTTTGAAAAAGACATTTATATCATCCATGTATATGAATATGCATTTTCCAAAAATATATTTAAATGTAATATCTATGGCATGTTGGAAGGTAACACCTGTATTGATTAGGTTGAATGTCATTTTGTTTTATGTGAATGTACCCCAATTTTATTATGAATGTTGTCTTGATTTAGTCCTCATAGTTAACCATTACCTAATTATAACCTAAATACCTATCAAGAAATGATATCATTTGAGAGTCATTTACTATTTATAATACTTCATCTAGTGAAGGAAATGGGTAGTTATATTTCTATGAAGATTAAATTTTAAAATTTTGAAAGTTTACACAAAGCCTTATCTCTCCATTATTCTTCCAAATTGGCAACAAATTAGCCATTCACATGGAGTGCCTGATAGGAAAGATGATTCTTATTGAGAGTAGTTTATGTGATTCCTTGAATATCAATGTCTCTAGTAATGAAATCACTAGTCTTTGCCTTTGATGAAATGGTTTGAATCCTAGCTTGAGATGGATGGTATACATGAGAATAGAGGCATTAAATTTTTTTAATTCCTCATAGCTACATGTTATAACCTCCTTGAAATATTTTAGGGCTTGAAAAAATAATTGTTTTTCATTTTTTATCACATTATGCCTAAAATCACATGTTTTGATTTATTGGCATTGCCTAGATTGTGATTCTAGTGTAGCATACCTTTGATAGGGGATGAGTTTTCATTTTCACCATGGTAATCCATGTAAAATATACATTCTATTTAGACCATCCCCTTTGGTATTATTTTGGTTTTAAAATTGATCACCTTTTCTTCACACAGTTTAATCTCTTCTCTATCACATTCATCATTGATCTGAGACTCAAATATATCCATGTTTGTGATGAAGTTAATGATATTTCAGTTATCATTTAACACTTTTAAGTTCATAATATTTTTAGGAATGGAAGGATTAGAGACTAACTCCACTAATAACCTTCTTAACCTAGATTTAACTATAGGTTCAAGAATGCTTGCAGTTATTGCCAATGCATTCATCATATATTTTATGAGGAAATGTTTAAATTTTGAATGCATCAAAATATTCTATCAAGTTTGATACCTAAATAAATTATAAAGATAAATTATTTTCATTACAAGCGTATTGGATTCTTACTTGTTTGACCACCAGTTCAAAGTTTCCAAGTACCTTCAAATTTTTGACTTTTTCTTTGGATTAAATTAGAGACTATGAACTAATGCCTCATATTTAGCCACATTATTTGTACAAGAAAATTATAGGCAAAATGTAGATAAGTATTAATTCCCTCATGGGTTGGCAAGTTTAACACTAGTGCCACACCCACTCTTAGACTTAGAACCATCAAATTTTAAAATCCACACATGATTTTTAGTTGTGTATGTAGGATTTTAATGAGTAGGTGATGTTTCCATATTGACCTCTTCATTAGTTTTCTAAACATTTATTAGGCACACACTTGATGTTTTAATTGATAAGGCCATTTAGTTACATCCTTGGTGGAATAAGTAGGTATAGGGCTATCCATAATGGTTATTTTATAATCTAAAGAGCTTATAAGTCTCTTATTTTAACTTAGTTCATCTTTTTTCACACCCTCATATGATATGGCAGCACTATGGAAGGAAGGTATCTTAGATGCATAGAAGATATCATCCTCATCTAGATGATCTAACTCCTCAACTGAATTTTATTGCATGGAAAGTATGTTGATAGAGAGTTTATTATAAGCTTCTTCCACTTTTTTAAGTATATAAACGCCAAGTTTAGACTCTTCATATAATATCTCATTCATTTTGTTATAATCTGTAACCATGTGAGTCATTTTAGGCTCAAGCTTAATTTTGATATAATTGGGCATGCCTTTCCATGGGAGCCACATGTGAGAGAAGTTGGTTTCCATATAACCATTCAATGTTTTTGACCAATATTTATTTAATAGCATATTATAAGCATCAGGTATATCGACTACCTAAATATCAATAAATTGTTGCATTATGAAAATTACATGTGGATGTGGTTCAATTCACCACCAACCTTAACCTCTAGCTTGTCCAATTGAACACATTTTCTATTTAACTTAGTAGGAGACAAACCCAATTACTAAAAAAATTATATATGGCATCTTGTTACTAGAAGCACCTAAATCCACCAAATAATTATGTAAGTTTTTACCAAATTTATGGATTTTTAGGAGAAAAGGAGGAGTTTCAGTCTTTTATTTGTATATTAAAACATGAGCATCGATTGTCTTATTGAAATATTTCCATTTAGGAGAAAATTCTTTTAATAACATGTCTTTCTAGTTGGAAACCTAGAGCAAATCAAACATTGTTATATTGGCCTTAGTTTTATTTAGGTCATCTACAATGTTATATCCATGCTTGTTTGGTTCCACTAGTGTTTTAATTATTGGGGGTATATAATTATTCTTGGGTTGATAAGACATGATATGTATCTTAGGCATAAATAGGTTATTGTTTGATTTTTCATCACATAAAACTTGAGTGTTTGTTTTGAGGAGTAGATGTAGTCAAAGGACCTTGGAACTTATTCCTCAATTGGTAGTTGTTTCCTCTTTGGAATTGTTTAAATACATGGACCTCATCCAAATTTTCTTCAGGATCATTACTAATTTTTAATGGAAACTAATAAATTTCTAAGACTAGAGTTGTATTAGGGTTTCCTATGCCTTGATTAGAGTTGTTATTATCAGTTATAGGCATTATCTCTATGTTGTCCATCTCTTTTTAGAAGATGTTTGAGGCTAGGATAAACTAAACACAATATATTTTAGTTTGATTAGCTATGTTGTGCAACCTACACTAGGTGACTAATGTTAAATCAGCTAGGTTCACTGAGTTAGAAGCACTATTATTGTTGTTCTGATTAGTATTATCAAATAGATTAAGCACTCCTCCATTATTGGGCCTCATATTCAACTATCTATTATTTATTTAGAATTTGAAAATTTTATTTTATGGTGGGTTATTTGAATTTTTTTGAGTGTTTTGTGGCACTTATCTAAGAAAATTTACCATGTCATTCATCAACCTTTGAACCATTTGCTATAAATTTGTGACTTCAAGAATCATACTAGCATTATACTAATTCTTGTTTTTGGTTATGGGTTAACCATAAGGGAATTATCATTTATAAACATAGGGAAAACATGATGTGTTTGGTTATGGACATTATTGATAGGTGCCTGATTGTTTATAAGTGACAAGACAACCTATTAATTATTACTATAAGCAACATATCCACTCATGTTAGACATTGTAGTAGTGTTTTAGATTACAATAAAAAGTTTTCGATTGTTTTCTTATGGAGAAAGATGATTTGGAGGCATATAAGGCTAACCATTATGAATATAGTTCATCATCATTGGGCTATACACTAGAATTTGATTATATGCACCAAGTTGACCCAATGAAGGAAAAGGACCAAATCCAAAACATTTTGGCACCATATATTTCTCAATATTGAAAAATTCATTGTAGGCCAATGATAAGGATGTAAGTGTTTTTAGGGTTCTCCTAAGAAACATGGAAGTCATTGAGTTTAAAGCCCTCAGGTAGGTTTGTATTGAGTCACTTCCATATACATGTATGGTTATTTAAATCTTTGACATAACTTATGGAAACATGTGTTGAAGACACTCATTGGTTTGTTTGGTTCCCTAAAAATAGTATTAAAGTGATGATATAGGATATCTACATAAATGGATAGCCTAAAGTGATTGGTAAATAATATTTCTAGATAAACCTAAGAGGTGATTGACCTATTTAGAAATCCAAGGTACAATATGTAAGCAACATACCTTAAAGAGTAAAGGAATAAGTGTTAGGAAACATCCTTGTGTTGAACCTTAATTTGGATAAGGGCATATTTAAATGCTTAAATGTGTTATTCAATGGTTTAAATCCCATTAGGTATGTACTTTAGGCATAAATGTTAGGATTTTTTGGTAAGTCATGGGAAAGCCCTAAAACATTTATAGGGAATCCACCTACACCAATCCAAGTAGGATTAGACACATTTTTTGGGTTTTTAGTGGAATCAAATGGATTTATGAAATAAATTTTAGCCTTAGGTGAGCTACTAGCTGAGTGAATTTGTCTAGTTTTTGGTTTTTCTTTATTTGCTCTTGGTTTTATTTATTTAGTGAGTTATAATAGCTCAAAGTTAGCCCCAATAAACTATGATATAATGGGTATTCACCTATTTTACAATTTAAAATTTATAATACCTATGCATGGTCAATCTTCCTAAGTATTCAGTTTTATATTTTTGTTAAAAAATTCATTTTAATGTGTATTGGTTCCAGAACTCCTAGTGCCAAATTTTTTGATGTGTCATTTAGAATGGTAACAACAACATTAGGATTTGGAGGTGGTAAATATTTTTAAGCCTCTCTTGAAAGGAGTCTTGTAGAGGTGAGTATCTCTAAAGTATATATATATATATATATATATATATATATATATATATATATATATATATATATATATATATATCAGGTCATGGCACACTGATCTTTACTTATTTGTGTATTATAGATGGTTCCACTTTAAGGGGCCTACTAGTGTGAAATACAAAACTTAATTTTAATAGTGATCTAATCCTTAAACAAAACTAGATAATAATTATGGCTTTGTGTTTTAGATATTGAAAATAACTAAGCATGCACATACATTTACCCAAATTCAAAGTTATAGTTTTAGATAAAAATAGTTAAAAATGCTAACTTTAATTATTTGTTCCTATGAATTTAATTATTCAACAATGTGGTAACAAAGTGGTAATGAGATAAAGTAAGTAATCAAGATAAATGATTAAAAATAGATTGTTATCAAATGAAACCCTAATTTAACCATATTTGATAAAAAGGAAAAAGAGAGGGAAATAATAAATAAAGCCTATAATAGTGAAGGGAAAATTTGGGTTTATATATTGATGAACTCCACAAACTAGTCTCTAACCTGATCATCCAATCTCACCAAATTTATAGGATGAGTTGATTAAATAAGTCACCCTTACTAGATTATATATTTTCATACTTGAGTTGTGTGATTAAGATATAATGATCTCAATGGTCATGTCACAACTCATCCTCACAACAAATTGGGGACATATTACCTTCCAATATTCTTCTTTAGATCTCCAAGGTTTAGGTCTAAACTTTTTCTAGCTCTAATTCTTCATAAGGAAGCATATTTACCAAGTCAAAATATCAAGAGGCAAGATGTTTATATTGAAACATATGTGTACTCCTTCCTTTCTCTCTTTCTTGTCAAGCATTTCAATTATTTCAAATTTTAGATTATATACACTAATCTATATTGTAACATGTTCTTGGTTACAAGTCATTCACCATAAAATCACTCGAATTGGACTCAAATAAAGGTAAGGTATATTATACACACCTAGGTATGAATTTATTTTCTTTAACCAAGTAATTTAATCCTTATGCATTACTAGATTAAAGTGGGGGAAATGTAGATACTAATATTAAATATTTATAACATCTCATTTATGTACATTTGAGAAATATCAATTAGGGATCTACCCTTCAATTCTATACCTCCATGTTACTATAAGGCTCGTATTCACTATTTCATTATGCCTAAATTATTATCTCTTAATCTAATTCCATATTATTTTGATGACCCAAGTCCCATATACTACATATAAATGTTTTTAACTTGATAAACATCATTCACTATCAATTTCAAATTTGTACTTATTATATATCCCTCTAGACACTACCAATCACAAAGTAACACTACCACTGATGATAGTGTCCAAATCTTATCTAGTGTCCAATATCCAAAAGTCATCAAAATTAAAAATTATTGAAACCCATGGGTTAAACTAATTTTCTTATTAAACCCTGTTGTGAGATATTTTTCAAAAGATGTGGTAGAAATACAATTCTAAGGATTTTGATTCCTCATCTAAAAAATAACAAGAAAACACCTAAAAATTCTAAATTAATCAATTTTAAAAACACTCTATTCTACCCTATTAATCCCTATTTCCATATCAATAATAGGTTTAGTCATATAGGTTTGAATCATTCAAAGACTATCCCATGAGTGACATTAGTCAAATTATAAACTAGATCATTACATGCATCTTCATATAGTATATTTCACCTTAGTGTACACACTTTACCCAATATAGGAGAGAAATACATAATTTTGAGGCCCTCCTTAAAGTATTATATATTTATGCAATGGCCATTAATACATGGGTATTTAGGGAAACTCGACACCATGAGCACACTAACCCATTTTTGAACAAACTCATTCCAAGGGTGAATAAGGGTGAAGAACTAGGGTTTGATCAATTATCAAAGAGTGATAGCCTATATCCAATGTCTAAATATATCCCAAAAACATGTGATAGATAACCTAGAATGGTGAATTTAGTCATCCATATCTAGTCATTATTCTACACTAGAAACCTACATCATAGTTAGATACTAGCATTAATGGTATCATCTAGAACTGATGGTAGTATCCATAACTATAGAATTATAATTTATAAAATTTGAAAATTGATCTAAAATACTAATCTAACCTTTATTTACACTTTTTTCTAGTTGATATATGCATATGCATAATAAACTAATTCGGTAATATTATTTCTTATTTATTGCAATATCTTTCAATAGTCATACTTTATTATTTTTATAAATCTCAGTTGTATAAATTCATAATATTGTTTATCTAAGTTTTTTTTATTAATTGTCCTACTATAAATTTTATCACCCTTATGTTATAAATACTATATTTCTTAACTCTATATCCCCCACACATCTAAATTTAGGGTTAAACACTTCTTGACTCTTCAAATTTCAAAAATTTCATTTATTTAATTCATGTTAGATTTCATTTCACATATGGACATTGATTTTAGCATGTTTTATTGTAAGTTTACATGGTACAAGTGGTATAATTGGATATTTATCTCAAAGACAAAGTGTATTTTACACATTAGGGTACTTATATTTATCCTTTTATTCTAGCATTATTCCACTTTCAATATTAAAATAAAATGGAGGAATTTGTAGACACTAAAATTTGGTATTTTAAACTTGGAAATGTCAATATTGGCCTATTTCTACCTCACATGACTTGTTCATACACATATATCTATTGCACACCCTTATCTCCTATCCAAATACTTTATATTGGTTTGACCTTCCCAGTTTTCCATAATCACCTACTATAATTCCATAATTTGTGCTTAATATAATTAATACTTTAATCATATTATGTCTTGATCATAAGATCACTATTTTTTTCCTTAGACACCTCCATCAGATGTGGACCCCCTCTATTTAATAGAATCATCCATATTTATTAGAGATGTCCATGTGTATTATAAAATTTGTTTAAAAAAATAAAGTTGTTTTTATGGGTCATCCTATACATTCACATGTCAATGGTATGAGAAGTTACCCAAAGAATCATCTAAAATTACATAATAGGTCTAATCATATTTCCCTATATAAAAATAACTTATCAAGAATCTATCTGTTAATTGCACATTCAAAATAACATACCTAAAGTTCCCAAATTATAAATTAATCACATGGAATAGGACCTATCTAATTATAAAGCATCTAAGCCAAGTAGGGTGTTTAAAAAATAAAAAAATTATAATTAGAGATGATCCTTCAATTGATTTTTAAAAATACTAAGGTTACTTACAAAAATTAATTGAAATAATGATACTTGAGATCTAATAATATTAAGGATGATCATAATTATTTTATGTATTTAATATCTTTGGTTCTCTTAACTTTTGGAATTTTCACTTTCCTAAATTTAGGTCTTGAATATGGATTTGAAATGTGGACAATGAAAAATACACACATATGTATTAAATATTTTTGAAATACCTGCGACTACTAAATATTAGATACAGGTATTTGAAAATTATCTACTAAAATTATGCTTCCCCCATGTAAACCTAAACACCTTATATCTTATCTCTTTTTGGAAGTAATATATGGTTAGATATTTAACATCATAAGAATGTGTGGTAGGCTACATAACCATTTTAGAATTGCAATGGTATTTCAAAAGTATCTATGACTAGTAATATGGTGATAATCCACCCTTCAAAAATAAATTTATTTCATTCTCTTTATTCTTCTCCAAATTTGTAAATATCCTCCTTTGAGTGATTTGAATGGATAATTCTAATTCTATGCCTAGGCCAGATCACATATCTCTATGATGTCTTTGAGTTTATATAAATATAAAAAACAAAAATGGGAAGAAAAATAAAACCTAGCTATATCTCTATTAGATATCATGTAAAATTATTTGTCACATTCTTACAATTTGAATTTTTTTTACTATATTATATGAACATAACCTAATGCCAAACCTAGGACTTGAATAAGAGAATATCAAGCTAGGAATAAAATTATAGCTATATCTAGCTAGTAAATTCAGCCATAAAATGTTCATTGATGTAACACAAACATATGAAGCATATATAAGTTTATATTTATAAACCAAAAATAATATGGAGTCATTGAGAATGAATGAAATTAAATATTTATTATAAATGTTAAATAGAACATAGAGGAGAATGGCTACTATTTTTTTAGATTAATTAATTATGGTATTGAATGGGTCCATAACCATCTAGGACACAATCAAAGGTCCAAGTATATATAGCCTAATCTAACCCTATGTTAATATATATCCAAATATAATCCTAATAAATGGTAAAAATGGATGTGTATATATAGTATATATCTCTTCCTACTAAATGGTGGAAATGGATGTGTGTATATAGACAAATATAACCATAAACCTTTTTAAATGTTTAGTCAATAGGGTCATCCTAATTTGACCTTGTATTATTAATTGATACAATCAAGTTAGGTCCTAGTCTAGGTTGGCCAAGGCCAACCTAGACCCGTAACGTGTAAATATTAATTTTAATACAGGGTCAACCCAGGATGACATTGTATGATAAATATCAAAAAGGGTTTTTGGCTTAGGTAGTGGCTAAATAAGAGGTGAAATGCTTGGAAGAGTGTGTAAGGGAAGTGCCAAAACTTAGGGAAGTGTATAGGATATGGTTTTGTAGATATAAAGTGGTGGAAAAAGGGACAAAAATCCTATAAAGCACCAATAACTTGCCCACCTCTTTCTTAGTGCACCCTTTAAGGTATGCACTCAGAGAGATTGAGACTTGATGGGTTCTTACAAGAGAGAAATCATAAGTAGTTGATAAAGTTTGAAAATATTATGTGTATACAATGAGCATATGTGATCCAATATATATATTTTTGGCCTTGATTCCTAACTTATAATCCTAAAATTGTATCCTTAACAACCTACCATTCTTTGGAAAAATAAGTGTTTTAGGATGTAGGTGGGGGATTATACAACTGAGAATGAAATTATGAATTAATTAGATTTGTGGGAAGAATATTTTTTTTCGCTAACCTATTATTATTATTAGGCATATTACCTTAATTAAATTGGTTAGGAGGGACATGGTGTTTATTTGGATTTAAAGATGAAATGTAGACTTGTTGTTGTGTGTAGGAAGAATTCATTATCTTTGAGTGAGGAGTTGTTGATTGGTGGGAATTCATTCCAAATTATAAGAAACATTTTATCTATATGGAACTAATTGTTATGTACTAGACAAGACCTGGTGGGTATTAGAGAACTTGATTAAATTTATAAGGGTTGTGTTGGGGGAGATGCAACCTAGATGGGATATTTTATGTCTTAGTAAGAAGTTGTTGGGAATGAGTTGAATTTTGTAATTATTGAGGATGGATTTTATTAGATGATATTTAGAGATTCAAGTTAATAGGTATTTGATGGAAATTATAAAATGTTTGTTATGAAATTTTAATAACCTATTATGAGAAATATACATGTATATTTTACTTGGGAGTGATGGATGTCTCTAGAGTAGGGAATGGATCAACTAATGAATCTTTAACGTGATGATTAAGAGGTTAATTGAACTTTGTAAGTGGAGGATAAAAAACTAGAGTGGTAATTAATAAATCTATAATATCAATCAACATTTTAATAGATTATTTCAATTTGGATACAATGGTAGGCAAAACTTGGGGTTGGGCAAACAAGTAGTTCTTTCCCCTTTCTATATGTTTCTATAACTTATAGTGTGAACAAAATTATTGGACCATGGCTAGAGGATGGTAAATCATAATTCTACTCTATGATTTTAAGTGTTATGTGGTTGAGATATCTAAATATTACATAAGTTCTCTAGAGGATAATCAGGGGGAGCCTTGTCACCCATATCTAATAAGTGAAAGAGAGATTCATATCTATTATCAAACAAGTCTTTCTCAAATTGATCTTGAACTATGTCATAATTAAGTGGAATATATTTATACTCAGGTTGATGGGCCTCCATATCATGTGAGCTCATATAATCCTATTGATCACAGGGATAATTTGTTTGGTATGTGAATAGATTTACATAGTGTTATTGATTTTGTGTCCAATCATCATCATAAGCAGCATTGTAAGCCTTGTCACTGCTCATGTATTGAGGCATGTTGGATATTATTTCAAACCAAGTAATTTGACCCAAACTCAAGTTTCTCAAAATTTTAAATTTGGCTAAGTTACCAAATATGGTTAAATTATCTCAAGAATTTGTAAGTGTAAGTCTATTTTAAATTAGAGTAGAGTAACTATATATAATATGAAGTCAAGGCTAAAATCCAAGTTTGTATATATAAGTCATCATTGTCTTGACAAATTTGTAAATAAGTTCAAAATTTAGGTTGTAACAAGATTATACCATTTGAGTTGATTTGAAAAACTAGAATGTTTGAATGTAAGGATAAAAGGTTTTGAATTGTAAACTTAAACTTGGAATAGACTTAGACATGAACAAGAATTGACATGTGATTTGGAAATGAAAAGTAAATGCTTTGAATTAAACAAGCTTGAATTGAATTTTAGAGTTGGTAATGTAGTTACTGGTGGTGTTCTGATCCCACCCTTATCTCAAAATGTTTGTACATGAAAGACATCTTTAGGTGTTTTTACATTTACAAGCCTACACTAATGAATGTTTTATGGTTGAAAGGTCCCATTCTATAGTTTTCATAGGCTTACTAGATGGTCCTGATATACCTTACAATATATGGACATAAAAAAATATGTCAATTAGATGTCAATATTTAATGGGTTATTCATGGGAGGGTCTTTTCCCTTTGAAACCACTTCATTCATAGGATTTTAATGAAGTTATACTAGAAAAATCAAGTTCTAAAGGGCATTTCAACTAAATTACAACTAATGTAGCCTTGATTTATATAACCTACCAATAAATATGGATAGTATGAATGCTAGTTAATCAAGTTCCAGTCACCACACCCTAAGTTCTTGTGATAAGGTGATGAACTCCACCCCACATAGCCAAAAAGAAAAGGAAAGGTATTATCATTCTAATTTATAGGAATTCAAATAAGGGTAAGTGAAGAGCATAATAAGCAAATCTCTTAGGATAAATCAAGTGATCACCTCAATGTTTTTGGGTTACCCTACCAAGGGGAGAGCATACTTTTGAAGGGATCACATAAGCACACAAGAAAACACTTTAAAAAATAACTAAAGAATGATGAATATAATTGAAAGTGTTTTTATTGCACCAAATAGAAATATGATTTTTTTTTAAAACACTAAAGGAAATATGAATGAATAATATTTGTTTTTAATAGATCACCACACCCTTTTAAAATCTATAAGAAAAATAATGTGAGTATTTTTTCTTGGTGGGTATTTATCAAGTGAGGGAGGTCAATTTATACATTTCAACAACTCTCAACTTTAACACATAGAGGTGAATTCATTATTTCATTGGGCCAATTCATTATTTTTTAAGAACCTACATATAACACATAACAAAGCATGGAAAAACATATATAATGGTCAATTTTTTTATTATCAAGTTCAATCTCATCAATCATATATAGGATATTTCACTGATAATATATCAACTTTATTAAAATAAAAGTCAAATTCTCTAATTGATAGAAACATAAAAAAAGTGTTATATGTATGAGTGAAGTATCCTATATAAGGGTTGATTTCATCGATTTGATGTTTTATTTCATCAATATTTGGGTCAATTTCATTAATTTTTTAGGTCAATTTATTTAAAATTTCAATCAATTTCATCAAATATAAAACCTATACAATATACAGAAAAAAACCAAAAACATAGAATAAAGACATTTTCATCGATTATAAGATCATTTTGGCTAATTATATATAAATTTCATGGAAATAAAATTCAAATTTATAAATTAGCAAAAAACAATGTATATAATACATGAGAATGAATTCACTGATATGAGGGTTGATATCATCGATTTGATGCTCAATTTGATTGATTTATTTATTAATTTCACCAAATATAGAATCTATACAAAATATATAAAAAATCTAAAATACATAACATAGACATTATCACTTATTACAGTGGTGTTTTCACCATTTTAGCAATGACATTTTCACTGATTCATAGATACATAGTGCCAAATTCATCATTTTTACAAAACAAAGTCACCGATACATAGAGATAGAAAATAGGGATGAAATTATCATAATTTAGCCAAAAAAATATAGATTTTTAGCAAATAAAAATTGAAATAAAATCTCAAAAGAGAGTGTGGGTTTCAATGATCCCATTGAATGTGTCATATGTATCCATAGGAGTAAAAAAGGTTAGTTATTTCCTTCATTAGTGAAAATATCAAGATCAAAGAAATGAAACAACCACCTTAATATTAGGTCCTCATGAGCCAAATCAAGGATGAATAAAAAACCAAATATGAATACAATAATGTAAATTATACCTTCCTTTGTGGATTCTTCACCTTGTCAAATGTAAGTGGAATGTGGCTCAAAATGTAGTATCAAAGGGTATTTACCAATTTCATATTTGAAGAACGAAGCATATCCATTTAAGAAATTTGATGAGTAATTTATAAGAATTCAAGTTGATGCACAAGGTACCTCTATTAAATAGCAAGGCTTCACTATAAATCTTGAGCATGAAATATGAAGAGGGGTGCCTCTTTATTTATAGGTAGGGTGACTGAATGTGATCCCTCCATCTTGCCCTTTATATGGAGGGTGGATAACTCAACCCAAGGCATCACATGGATCATGACATAGATATCCAATATGAGCTATTCATCTTATCCAAGATCAAGAGTGGAGGATTTTCCTTAAAATATCCTAATGGGGATTAATACAATCCATTAATATTGCATGCAAGATGGAGGGTGGTTAATTCCACTCCAAAATATCTTGAAGAATGAAATGAGAGCCCTCCATATTATTTCCAATATGGAGGATTTATAATCCTTAAAAATATCTTAAAAGGTGGAATGAGGACTCTTCATCTTGTCTCTAAGATGGAAGGTGGATAATCTTAATTAGAAAGTGCCCCATATGAGGTGGAAAAGGGAGAAATTGATTTAATAGGAAATTAGAAATTTCATTTCCATGTAATTTACATTTAGAGGAATAATTATTTAAAACTAATTAAAATGAATAATTTATTTAATATGATATTAACATTAATTTGGTTGATTTGATTGAATAATAGGAAAATGATTAATTGATCCAAGAAAGGGAGATGACTAGTGATGACTAGAAATATAACTAGATTGGTAATTTAATGATCTATTACTATGAATTAACCTAATAAGGGATAACCCAAGGTGAAGTTTAACCTATTCATTAGATGCATAGAGGAAATTAGGATGAAAAAATGATATTATACCAATATCTATATAATTTACAGGAAGTCATTCCATTTTATAATTTTGACATGCAAGGTGATTAAAATGGAGTATCTACAATATCGACCCATCATATTTTAAGTAGGATTACACCATTGTAAATAAATATGGTATGAAATATTTTCCCATGCCCTATTATTTCCAAAGGCTAGATTTGATTGGTGGGAGGCAATCATTGTTTACATTACCACTTTCTTAAGGTTTTTTAGTAATTAGTTACCTTTCTTTAAAAAATGAGTAAATGATAACTATATCATATAATTTAATAGGTAATATGATGAATGTAACCCTATTCTCTTAATAAATCACTTAAAATAGAAACAATAGATGTGTTTCAAATAATAAATATAATTAATACTCAATATGCTCACAATGTTTAAGTCTAGGCTAGAATCTACAAGTTTAAGGTAGAAGATAGTTTTTAAGGATTTTTTTTAAAATACTAAGATATATAAACTTTTTTATTCATATTAATGTCATTAAAGATGATGGATACAATCTTAATAGTCTACAAAAATCCTTAAAGCCTATGTTAAGCATTACAAATATGTATTTTAAGGGGATGTTACTATGCATAAATGCATCACTATGGTGCCCTAAAATATCTCCCTATTCAAATAATTTCATGTGATATGCATCTATATTTATGAGAAATTTAATTATTTTAATTATATGGCTCATGAAAAAATCCCAGTAATTGATGGTTTTCCTTATGAGTTCTATCAAGTTTTACGGGACTATGTTGGGCTAGATTTTCATAAAGTTTATACTGAAGCCATGACCAATTTATATTTAGTAAAAATAATTAAAAATTTTAATATTAATTTCATTCCAAACTTATAATACCCAAATATTAATGCCAATTCTAGACATATCACCCTCCTCAATTTCTCTTACAAGACTAGTGCTAAAGGTTTGGCTTTACAAACCAAATATCTTATTCCTTTGGTGATTAGGCATGAGTGAACATGATTTATCTAAGGAATATTAATTATTCATAAAATTATAGAAGACTATTAAGGTATGGAATTGGATCATCTATCCTAATATTATATATCTTTGTTATAATTAATTTTGAGAGATCTTATGATCAGATTCAGTGGCCCTTCATTATTTCCATGTTGCAAGACCTTAACTTTGGGATCATATTTTTGTAATAAATATAAACCCTTTTCAAATATTACTAATTTTTAAACAATAAATGGCCATAAATATGTGAATTTTAGTTTATACACATCTATTAGGCATAGTTTCCCATAAGCTCCCAATTTTTATGTACTAGTTGTCAAAGATTTTGGATACTTGTTGTGTAACCATTCCACAAGAGATATTATTAATGTAAGTTCCATTCCTAATACATATAAATACTATCTCATTAATTTCTACTTTGTTGATGATTCTTTTCTCACCATTTGGGATGAGAATGAGGTGGTCAATAAAACTATGGAATGTTTGCATATTTTTTGCCTTGTCGCAAGGTCTAACATCCAATGGGAAAAGATTAACTTATATAAATATTCCATTAAAACTTAGCCTAATTGATTTTAATATGACAATTACAAGTTGATATCACATGAAAATATGTTTAAGTTATTTGAGATTCCATTTTATTTCCAAATCTCTCAAGTGGAATTATGGAGATATGTTGTTTAGTGGGTTGAAAAAAACCTTTCTTACTAGATAACAAAACCACTCTCCCTTACAAGAAAAATCTAGATACACATAAAATTTTAATAAAAAAATGTGTATTATTATTCTTGTTGGTCCCTTTTTATGTCTCATTAAAATATTCTAGATAAGATACATAAATACTTCATATGGGCCAATGTTGAAAGGAAAAATGTCTTTTAAAACAATTAATGGAAGCTTCATTACAAACCCAAATATGTTGAAGGATTGGGTTTAATTAATATTCAAAATAAATAGATTCTAATATGTGCTAAATGGGTCCCTCAAATCACTCAAGGTAATGAAGCATGGAAAATACTTATCATTAATTTCATAATTTTTTTTAGTTTGTATGGAATAATGGTGTGGAAATTATTAGGGTTTCATAAAATTTCTTATTGCTTTAGTGGCCATTAACATTACAGGCACCTTTATTTCTAAGATATATTACAAAACATGGGAAACTATTAAACTTTGAAATTTTTATAAATTGGATCAACTCATAAGTGGGTTTTATATAAATACTCACTCTATGTGATGGTTTCAAATTATAAATCACCATGGAAATCCATTCACAAAAGCTACAATTGTTAAGGCTCTCAACTTATTATAAAAATAATTTACAATATTTTTGATTTCTTTGACAAGATAAATATGTCATAGGTACCCTAGCCTATACTCAAACTAAAGTATGGCTTCAAATGTGAATCCTTTAAGTCTATTTTTGAATTCAATATGGATGTGCTTGAAGTTACATTATGTAAAATTAGAGTTAAATATCCTTCCCAATGGTGGAAAGATTTGAATTAAAATGTCTCTATTAATTTTCTTCAATATAAATCCCAACTTGGTTATCAATGGCTTTCTTCAAAAAAAAATTTAAAATTATTCATATACGATAGAACCATAACAACTCTTCTTCCATAAATATAAAAAAAATCTATACTATTTGGTTTGCATTGGTTAAACCCAAAATTGCTTACTTTGCATGTTGTATTTTGTACCATGGTATCTATATTAGGGATAAACTATTAAATATGGGGATTCCTTCTCTAAAATACCATTATTATGTTCAAATTTAGTCACCCAAACACATAGTTGGTTCAATGTGAGATATAAATAGGTTTGGAATTAGATTCACTCCTTTTTTAATTCCTTCAAGAGAGAATACTTTTCATCAAATACAATCTTTATTAGAGACTCAAACATGCTCCCAACAAAGTTTAAACAAATATATAACTTTTTCTACATTAGTATTCTATTTTATATTTGAAAATATATAGATTATGTTGTGTTTAATAAAGAGAATTTAGGAAATATTTTTTCTACTGCTAACAAATTTTCTACTATATCTAATATCATGATGTATATCCAAGTAAAAAATTAAAATGTTTCTCTAGAGATGGTGCACATTTTCACCCTAATTGACCACTAGATAATACCCCTAGTAATATTAGTAGAGTGTGTCTTAACTCTCCCAAACATAATTCTCTAAGGAGACTCCAAGGGTGGAGTGAAAAAAGAAGAGGACACCATATATCATTAAGGTACTCTATGTTTTAAACTATTTCACATCACAACAATCTCTCTCCTTTTGGTAGATATAGAAGGTGGTCATTATCTTAGTATGCTAAATATGGACCTACTTGTTTTGGGCTTAATTGTATGGATGGGTATGGAAAAATGCCCCATCTTAATTTGGATATTTCACCTCCTCAATGTTTCATAGAGGAAGAGAGTGGAGAAAGAAATGAAGAGAAAGAGGGATGGGATCCCATACCTGATATTATGCAACCCTAGTGGTAGTTAGGGAGACAAGCTTTATTATATATAACCTCCACCTCCTTCCTTAGGGGGGTTGCTAATGTTGTTTGCTTAAACAATTATCATGGCATAGTGTTATTTATGGTATGTGTTAGAGCTTGTTACATGTGGATTTTATATAATGCAATGTTTTGGATTTATTTTTTTAGCCTTTATACTTATTAATTTATTATTGGGTTTGTTAAAACCTATTTGATTTATATAGTTCCTTTTTCCAAGGGAGTGTTTCCATACCACCCACCCTTTTTGATCAAGCATGAAATTATTTTTTAATCTAAATATATATTAACATGATTTCAATAAAAAATTCAATACAAAGTAACACTCCCTTGAAAACTTATTATAATATTCAAAATATACATTAGAATAAAAATCATTGAAAAATAAAGAATTACAAGGAATATTAAAGTGGTAGAGATTGTAATATTGTGAATGATGCCTGCTAGACAAGAACAATGAGTAATGGTAATTAACAATTGTACAATAATACCACTAGATATACTAGTGCAAAAATATATTGTGAGTGAAAAAGTGTTGTTAGACATGGGTTGAGTGTTATTGCCTAAGAGCATTTCATAAGGATGAGTGAGGGTAGAGACCCATTACAAATGTAAATGCATTAAGTAAAAGAATTTAAGTTTACAAATATTAAATATTATCTAATAATATATGTGCCAAACCTTATAAATCAACATGATGGATAAATTTTTAAGGGATAGTTGTTATACATGCCCAACAACCATCATAAAACAACATGGAATTGATGTGGATGTAATCACTACTAATTTTTTTAAGAGTAAATTTTTAATTCATTATGCTAAGACTTTCCAACTGAACAAAATGTCAATTTCGTGCTCATAATATATATTCATATACATGGAATATCAAGTGGAAAAACATAATTGAGATAAAAAAAAATATATACAATTGGTAAGGAGTAAATGAAGCCAAATGAGTGAGTTCACCTTGTCCTGATATGCAAATTATTACTTTATATATTTCCACATTGTGAGAGGGAGGAATAATACCTACCATCCATGAATCAAGTTTTATATCTTAATAAAATGCCTATAGATCTATACATGGAATAAATGACTTACATGAATATAAAATAAAGTTC
The DNA here is from genome assembly GCA_037957365.1 of Torreya grandis. Lineage (NCBI taxonomy): Eukaryota > Viridiplantae > Streptophyta > Pinopsida > Cupressales > Taxaceae > Torreya > Torreya grandis. Next base: position 1,350,467 of record JARHVA010004724.1, on the reverse strand, counting down.
TTATTTGACGTGCACCCCACATGGATTTGGCACCTAAGGAGAGGAAGTTATTATTAAAAATAAAAATAGAACATGATAATCACTAGTATCAATAACTAAGGATATGCCTCATACCAAATCATGTTGGGTCATATGATCTAAAATATCTTTATTTATTTACTTTGTTATGTTAGCAAGTTAAGAATAGATTTTTTAGTAAACAATTTGTTAATTTATTTATCTTACAGAGTAAAATCATAAGTTAGTAGGTCTAGTTATAACTTCTCAAGAAAGATTTATAAGCTTTCACTTATGTTTAAATGATTAACCAAAGATAATAGATTATTAAATTTTATGTGTGAAAAGATTTATTACAATGCAATTATTATCTTATTCATCACGTTCTTGGAGCCATCAGTGGTATCATATCCACATGAATAAGGAGAGTGAGGTTATGTATGTGAATAAAAAGAGAAATGTTTTCCAAGTGAATAATGGAGAGAAAGAGATTGGAATATATGGCATTTGAAAGTAACATTTGAAGATAATTATTATTATTTTTTTACCTGAGAGATTCATAAACCTACTTTTTATGGATTTTTTGGTCAAAGTACAATCACTTATACTACATCTCTTGAGACATTTTATGTTGTACAACATTTATAAACTAATGGTACAAATTTATATACTACAAATCATTTTTTTAGTGTTGAAAATACAAAATCCAATTTATACAATTTTAAAATTAGATTCCCTAGTTTGTGAATTGTACAACCCACGTATAGTCAAATTTAATTTTAATGTAGTAGCATGTTTTTTAATTTAGTTTAAACCATTATTTTTCTATCTGTTATGGATTTCAAACCCTTGTACGAGTAATAAATCCACTTATACAAATTTTCATGAAGTTGTGTGATCAATAATGTAGTAATGTCATCTCAATATGATCTAAAAGTTTTTTTATTAACTATTAAAATTTTTGAATCTCTTATAAACCCTTTTGAATTAGTCTTGTACAACATTATATGACATTGGGAGAAGTTTGAACCTATTATGAGCCACATATGGCATCCGCTAGCAGCATGACATCCCTGGTAATGGCATGAGAGAAGGACAAAACCATATTTTGATCAAGTATAAAGTTTGATAAATACTAGGGTTATATGGGGCCCACAAAAATTTAAAGCAACAATAAGTTTTTTTTCTCATAATTTTTCATGTGTGAAAATAAATACATGAAAAAGTAAATTTTTTAAAATTTCTCCACACATAAAAATCAAGATTAAATAACAAATCTTCTATTTAAAATTTGTAAATGCATATATAGAAATTGGTAAATCATATTTTATGAGTCACTTGCTAAGAAATGGTCAAGAGTTCAAACTTCTAAAACTTTCATTTTGGTCATAATTTTATCTCATCCATCATTGAATAGCTTGTATAGTGACACATTTTTTAACAAATCGCTATTTTTAAGGTGGTCATGTGGCCAATTGATTTATAGGTTTTTGTATGTTTTAGACACATTGGAATGGTCAATTATAATATTTGAAACTTATTTGTATCATTTTAACAATAAATGTATTAAAAATTATGTATAGAGGTGCATTTTAGGTCAAAACTGACACCTTCAAAATGAAAAGTTTTAAAATTTCATCCCACATTTGTATTATTAGAGAACATATCATCCTTTACAAATCCATCAGGATACTTATGATTGATGAAGTGTAAGTGTCACACTAGACATTGGAGGATCTATTGGAGGTAAGAGGACTATTCCCCTTCTCTAGTTATTTATTCACTCAAATTTTGGGTCAAATGTTTGAATGGTAATTTTGGTAGCCATAATATGCTTATTTCAGTTCTAGTTTTGGATTTTTATCCTTGATATTCATGACATGGATTAGACATAATTTTTTGATTTTGTTTCTCTCGTTGCATAGCTTCTCACCTTTCACTTGATAAGGGGAGAAAATATAGCATTGATAGGTCCTTGATCAATCATCGATGACAATATGAGATGATAGGGGTTGGCAACACTAAAAGTGTTGATCAAAGGTCATTAATGTTTTTTGGACATCATGGAGATGTGCCATACATAGAATAGGTTGGTCACTTTAATGGGATTTTGGGTAAAGCCTTATGTAATTAGATAGGCCTTGATTGTATTCTACTAAGTATGGTATGATGATCATAGGGGATGAGTAGGTCTTAATTGTGTTCATTAGCCTTTTATGCCACAACTCATAGGTAGGTATTTTGTATGGATTGACATCAGTTTTGGTAAATACCAAGATGTATATTACACCATTTATAGTTACATCAGAGTTTCTTTGAAGACATCAAAATAATTACTCTAGTTATTTCATCTTATATACCCCTTTGGATCAATGGGGAGTTTGTTGGGTTGTATGATCCAAAATATATATTTTATTTAATTTTTTATGTTAGTAGGATAATAATAAAGTTATTAGTAAGAAAATTAGTAAGTTCATTGTATTACGGGGTAAACCCATAAGTTAGTTGGTCTAGTTATAAATTACCACAAAAGCTTTTATAATCTTTCACCTATATTATAAATGATTAACCCAAAATAATACATTATTAAATTTTGTGTGTGAAAATATATATATATATATATATATATATATATATATATATATATATATATATTACAATGTAATTGTTATCTTATTCATCTCATTCTTATATCCATCAAATCAATTCAATAATTACCTATAAGTAGTGAATACACATCTTAATAAAAATAAAAATGTAAGTCCTAAAACCTAATGAAATATGATATTTTTGACATTATTAAATTACATGACTATAATTCTCAAAATTATTCATCAGAAATCTAGGTCTTATAAGAGGAATCCCTAATAGTTGTAACCTAGGGCAGTCTCTATAAAAGGCTATATACTCATCCTAACGCTACCTAATAATTGTATGGAAAATGGGAGAGAAAATAAATATTTAAATCACACAAATTTGATGTTCTAAGATTAATGTAACCATACTCAAATTAAAAATAACATAAATAAACATTATATTCCCTTGAGTTTAATATAAATAAACAATATTTACTATGTGAAAATGTAAGAATCAAAGTTGAAATTATAACTCATAGATCAGATCATCTACATGAAACATTAGGGTAAAGACATAAATCAAATACAAAAACCTATTTTTTATACAAAAATACACTATACACACAACCCCAAAGGATAAAATACTATTAAATTTTCATAAAAACATAAGTAAATGCCATAAATTATTCATGATCAAAATGACCAATAAATAGAAAGAGAAAACCAAAATTAAAAAAATCCAAAATCTCTAAGCTCTCACAAAAAGAATGATAATGTTTATTATAAACTAATGTAAAGGGAAATGAGTGTTCCACATGAAAATACTAACCACTAAAAAAGAGAATAGAAACCTTAAGTGACACTTGGAAAATCCTCATAATAACCCTAGGTGGATTATCTTCTTCCTTTGATCAATGAATAACATTGTTTGCTCACTATATTTTTACCTTAATTTGGATTATATAACCCCAATTAAGATATAAATTTGAATGTAATTCAGATTGTATAAAATTAAAATTAAAAACAAACCTAAAATTAAAGTACTAGAATTAATTTGACAAGTGGCATGTACTGAATATAAAAAATACCAAAGAGATCAAGGTTTTTAGCTTTTCTAGTTTACTGATTAATTGTGATTGGCTTTTGAAAATTGAAATGGGTTGGAAGCATCTAATGAGTCGCTAAGATTTGGAACTAGTTTTTTGTGCACATAGGGTCACTAACATTATGTTGGATTGATAACATTGAAAATAATGGCTACATATTGATGTTATTTTCCTAGGATATTTGAAGGCTATACTATACAATCCTCTATGATTTCCTAAAATAGATATATATGTGTGATGCTAATGCCTGAATATATGTGAAACTCCATAAATTTTCCTTCTTCTCCTTGAAAACCTATGTCCACTTGTGCATGTATGAAACTTATAAAAATTTGGGAAGTGTAATGGGCAAATCTGACCTGAATGTCTTGCATTGATGATTAATCAATGTTTATGTATCCAATACTCTAAAGAGGGTAGTTAAACCACATTTATTTCATCTCCTTAGTGTTAATGTGAAATTATGCTCATTTTTTATATGAATTCACCTAATAATATATATTTTAAAACTCAATAATGTTCTCTCTTGAATTGGTTTGGTGTGCTTCAGGCTTAGACTACAATTTATCCTAGTGACTAATTTATGAATTGGGAATAATAGGGAATTTTTTCTCAAATTGAAATATTATATACATTTGTACCAAATGAGTTTAGATTAGTGCTAGATGATAATAACTTGATCTTTATTTTGATTCAAATGAGTCCATTTAGGTAATTTATCATGCCATTGACATGTTAGGCAAATATCCTAACCCGTAGAGATTTAGATTTGAAAAATACTTATTTTTGGGTGAGGTATAATAATGTCACACTCGGGATAATTTTCTTGATGACACTTTCTAAGCATAAAGTTTTTCTTTAAGACTCAAGAATGCAAATTTGATGATATAGAGACATTTTAGTAAGATATTTGGTTTGATAAATACTAAGAGGTTCTTATAGGTAATTGACTTCAAAACATGAGGGTAAAACACATAGTGAAGCATGTGGATGTGAATTAAGGAAAATAAGATCTATTTGGAGACACACAAGTTATATAGGATAAATGTGGGTAAATATTGACATTTCCAAGTGTCTAACACCATATTTTAGTGTCTACAAATGCCCCTCTTTTATCTTAGTATTGAAATGTAAAAAGTTTTCTAGAGTAAATGAATAAATATATTCTTGAGTGTGTACATCACACTTGGTATTTGGGATATGGATAAAAATATACAACTTTCCCCAAGCAAATCCTAAAAATAAAAATGTAGTGATTAATATCCATATGTGAAATCTAAAATATGAACTATAATTGAGATTTGAAATTTAAGATCAATGAAGGAGTATAATTATATTTGGGTACAACCATGTTAACATGTAACTTTTTGGATATGATTATTTCTTTTTTAAGACTTAAATAATGGTTCCTCATCTTTAACCATTAGAGAATTGTGGATCATCAAAGTCTAATTTTGTGTAATTATGCAATCATTTGGGTTTGGAAGATAAATGCCCCAACCCTCATGAATGTATGGAGTAGTGATGTTGAGCATCATTGAAACTCAACCAAACTAAGTCAAGTAACTAATATATCCTTGATCTTGTACCCTAAGATGGTAAGGTGGGAACCACATTTTAGGTTTGCTATGAGTAATTCCATGACCATTGAGTGTTATTGAACCTCAATGTACATTAATTTAAAAAACATGAATTTAACAATGTAGATGGACTTATAGATTCAAGGTTGATCACTTACTAATGCCATCAAATTATATTTTCAAATAAAAACTATAATATTGCTCATTGTAAAAAGTGTAAATGTGCATGAATAAGCATCATACCTCACCAAATTGGTGCTAAATAATATAGAATGTTATGCATATATATTATAAATCTAATAAATTATATCTCAAATAGATTTAAATATTAAAAATTGATATTTTTTTTCCTATAAACTATGTGCACTTGCATGACATATGCATTAAAGTATATTTGAATCTATATTTTGTAACTCATGTATCTGTAAAGTTAGTGCATATGCATGGTATATAGCCTAATAATTTATACCAATGGCTAAATATATATCACATATATCAACCATTATGATGTTTGAATCACTCTAAATATATGAAACCTATATTCCTATTCCAAAATCTGAATTTCCTTCTTAGGGAGGCTTGTATCTCTATGAAAAACCCACTAAAATTCCCTATTTTTGAGATTAGGGATGTTTCTTATAAGTCAGTCATCTAAAAATAAAAATTTAATTTTTTCATGCCATGTATAAATATGTAATTATGTATAATCATGTAAACATGTGGATAATATTTCATTATAATAATGTAATATGTCATTAAGGAATGTATGTAACATATGTAATGCAAAACATATAAGTATCATGTCAATACAGATGTATCAATTAGGCACATAATAGTATTTTACCCTAACTTGGTTTTATAAATCCTAATATGATAAAAAATAGAATAATAATTTAGAGTAACAAATATGGAATTCAATCATACATCTAAATATAAAATACTAAAATTGATTGTAATGATTTGACAAGTGGCATATGTTAAATATAGTAATTAAAACAAAGAGATGAGTGCTTATATTTTAATTTTAAATCTATGACTGATTTATTATGGAAGTGAAAATTAAGGTAAAGTAAATCTATGATTCAGTTAATTTAAAAATTGTAATTTTGTTTGTGTAGGGTTGGTTCTATCAAATTTGGGTCAATATCATCAATCAATACTAATGTGTGTTGGTCAATAATAACTTATAAAAAGTGAGGTATTATGAACATATGGTAACCTTCAACTATATATGTAGGATTTGTATGTTGGATTACAAGCCCTAATGATGTATGCAACTGTAAAAATAGTTCCTTTTATCTTAAAACCCTAGGTGTGCTCATGAAGGATAAAAATTAGCTAAAAAATAAGAAAACATAATGGAATGATCTGACCCCAATCACCCTCATTTGATGATTGACTATTATCTAAGTATCATATACTCCAAGGAGGGAAATTAATCCACACATAACTATCCCACATAGTGTTATTTTTTATTTATTATCCTTCACTATATTTATACAACTAATGATTTGGATTTGGAGCTCAGTAATGCTTGGTTTAACTTAGATTTGCAAGGTTTTAGACTTAGACTGTGACTGATCTTAGTAATAGATCCAAAAATTTAAAAGATTGGGATATATTTTATTAATATTTAATAGTTTATATATGTGTGCCCAATAAGTGCCCAACCCTTTTTGAATGAGACCTTGATTATTTTATATATGCATCTAACTAGGTAATTTATTATGCCATTGACACGCTAGGTATATGGGTTAAACCTAAGGAAATGTTTGGTTTTAAAAGGTATTTATTGTTGGGTGAGGGTAGGTTATAAATATATGGGGTTAGTATCGACTGATGGTACTAAATAAAACTAATGGATCCAACTTACGTAAATATAGGTTAAACAAAGGTATAGAGATGTCTATGTTGAATATTTGACAACTTTGAAGTAGACAACGAGTCTTACATAGGTGTGTAATACTATAATGAAATGTTGAAACTCATAAGATACCATGTAAGTGTGCGATAATGGTGGATTAGGACCTTATTTTTATGCTCAATTCATGTGTGGTAAATGTGTGTCAAGATTGTCATTGCCAAGTATCGAATACTATATTTTAGTATCTAAAAAATCTCCCATTTTATTCTAGTAATGGAATTTATAAAATAAAAGGATAATATTTACCTAATTTTTTATAGAAAACTTTTTTTTTCGTATGAATATCCAATTTTTTAGGTCACTAAAAAAACCTGAAATCATGTGTAGTCAATGTTCATAGATTTAAAATTTTAATCTATGGTTGAATTTTTGAAATTTAGAGAGTAAGGAAAGTGTAAACCTATGTTTTATTGAAAACTATTTTTCCTTTGAAATGTTTTTGAGATGATGCTTACTTGTTAAAACATTGGATATTTGTATGCTTCCTTATTGAATCACATGGAGATTTAGGGTGACCGTGCCCCAAATTTATGTAAGTACGCAAGTTATTGGGTTGGGAAGAAAACATGTCCCAACCTTAATGAATGTGGGGATTAGTACACAATGCATTAAAATTTTAATCTAAGGTTGTTTTTTTGAATTTTAGAGAGCAAGGAAAGTGTAAACCTATGTTTTGGTGAAAACTATGTTTCCTTTGTAACTTTTTAGAGATGATGCTTCCTTGTTAAAACATTGAAGAAATTTATGCTTCCTTATTGAATCACATGGATATTTGGGGTGATTATGCCATAAAATATTATAATTATGAAGTTTATTAGGTTGGGAAGATAACATGTCCCAACCCTAATAAATATGGGGATAAGTACATAATGTAATAATCTAAATAACTATGCTTGTAAATAGGGAACCACATGATGGGTTCAGTCAAATAAACTGAATCATCTATTGATATGGATTATATATTCAATTGTATAGCTTTTATCAATTTCACTCAATTTATCTCCATGTAAACATCATGCTTGATTAAAAAGGAATGAATAATGTTCACACCCCCATCATGAAAGCTATATAGTTTCGCTCAAGTTATATCAATATATAAAAAATGCATGATAGAAAGAGAATGAATAATGTTCATGCCCCTAAAATTATTGAATACATAATAAGTGTGATGTGAAATGATAATCATATTCCATTGAATTATAAACTATGTTATTTTGAATGTGCATGAACTAGTATCATGACTCATTAGTCTGAAAGAGTGTATATGTCCATGAACTAGTATCATGGCACTTGAAATTAAATCAACTAATATAGAATGCATTGCATCTATATGTTTAAATTGAAAATTTGTATCTCAAATGTATTTTTATGTATAAATTTATGATTCTTATCCCTATAAAATATGTTCATATTCCCATGCATATGCACCCAATTATGTATGATCTATGCTCACTTATTTTTAAAAAAGTGGATAACATTGAATATTCATCTATAATTTGAATTGATGTACTAATATTTGTCATGTAATTTAACCTTTTGATATTTTGATCAGTCTAAATCTCTAAAAATATATACTCTTATATGATTTTATGGTCACAGAGGCTAATGTCTCTATGAAAATCCCACTACAATTTCCCCATTTTGAGATGAGGGATGTGTCCTAAGAGTCACTTATCTCAAAATAAGAGTTAATTATATCATATCATGTGTAAATATAGCATCATGTATAATCATGTGAACATGTGGAGAGTATGCCATTATATTAGTGTATATGTCAATCTAGGCATGCATTCAACACATGTAATGTATGGCACATAAGTGTCATTTATAGATAGATGTATCAATGAAATGCACATTAGTCAGATCACTAAATAAGAATATATAGTAAAAGTGCATGATATAGATCATGATACCCCTCAATTGTCAATGTCATAAATGAGGTAAAGGGATGCTATAAGGGACATGAATATGCCACAACAAATAAGGTTAAGTAAATGCACAAGAGACATAAATATGTCATAAATAATGCACATCAATGGTGTTACATTAAGAAAGGTCAAGTGCCACACTCAAGGGACATAAATATGTCACGAAAAATGGAAAATATATATACACAAAGGACATAAAGATGTCAAAAAATAAGTCTAAAGGGCCACACATAATAGATAAACACAAATAATCCTATCATGTAAGAGAGTAACAACATTAACAGAGCATATAATGAGTAAACTAATATACACTATTGATATGTATCAATGTCACATCATAGTATAATGATATATCCATATAGCACTATGTAAGATATGAGTAACTAGAAAGAAATGCGTAAGTGATATAGGTAGCTCAAAATAGTATAAAGTTAATATAAATAAATAATTTGAAATAGTGAAACTTATGGAATAAGATGTCCCTAGTATCAGTATGGCCATTAGGTAGATAAAAGTCTAATAATATATCCATGTGTAACCTGTATGTCCTACATTGTACTCATATACCATGAAATGTATGTGTGTATGAAGATATTATTACATCTAATAAACTTGTGATAAATATCACATGCAAATAGTGTAATCTATTAATCATGTCATTCATAGGTCTTATTTTTTTGAAATATTTTAAATATTTTTATATTTTTTAGATATTTGAGGTTTGGATTATCCAATAATGTTGTGGAATGATCTAAGGTGTTTCTCATGATCACATTTACCTTCATAAAATGGAATCTTGGGAGTTACAAACCCTATTTTTAAATGATAAGTTGTTATCTTTAGGGATAAAGGGTTATGAAGAAAGGCATGAGAATCCATAAAATGACTAGATATAGATGCACATTTCTCTAGTTTTAACACCTTGACATGTAAAAATATAATGATTTTTTCAAAGTAATGTGTAATAAGAGAGGTTGGTGGTGAAACATGTGTAGTCATGATGGGAGGGATAAAGGTTACCTGTGTAGGAATATGAATGGAAATATATTTGAGGCCTCATGTTTTCCCCAAACCTTGGGTGTATGTCACATATATCACTAGAGGTGTAGGCATAGGAATATTAATTTTATTATAGTTTAGAACACCTAAATAATTAATATCTTGAAAGGATTGGTTGATAATAGTAAAGGGATATTATTGTTGTATTTGAGATGTAATAATCTTATATTGGTGTCCAAACTTAGACGCTAGGATCAGTTGGATGATTCTACCCATGTATTTAGGATATTTATGGATTCCATGGTGAAAATTATATAAGGCTCTAACTTAGTCATAACATAATAAATTAATTTCATTAGGATCAATTTTATCTATGCCTTCATAATTATCTTGATTAGTATGTTCATTATGATTATCTTGATTATCATGTTTTAATGGAAATATATCAATATAATAATCTATTTGCACATACTCATCAAAAATTACATCATCAAAATAAGAATAAATAATCTTTGTATCCATTTTATGTGAATTAGGATAAATCTAATTATGTTCTATATGGGCCCCACTTAATCTAACACTACATCTTAGAGGGACAATGAAACTATCCTTCTTGGTTGGCATAGGATGAAACCATGCAAGTATGTACGAGGATAAGGCCTGAGGTGAAATATTTATTATCTTTTGTATGGGGAAATCAAATATTATATGTGAAACCTAAGATAGAGATTTGAAACCCTAGAAGAATGAAACCCTAATGGAAACCTAGGGTTTGACATGGTTTGATATGTGTATGGGTTCACAAATATATTTTATCCTATTTTTGTTTTAGATAACCTAATAGGAAATAAATAGTAAAATAATTCATATTAATAAATATGAAATATAAACATCCATATACATGTAAAATACTAAAAATGATTATAATGATTTTATAAGTGGCATATTTTAATATAGTAAGTACACCAAAGGGATGAGTACATAGTTTTTCTAGTTGAATGTCTAAATGTGAATGTTTCTTGCAATTGAAAAGTAGGTTAAATAAGACTTGTTATTTATTTCACTCAAGAACTATATTTATATCTTTACAGGGTTAGTTTCATCAGAACTTAGTTAGTATTGTTAGTTAATATAGACCTATGCTAGTCAGTACTACATGTATTGAAATAATAGAGTGTGTATACATTTACCTTTTATTGTCTATATAATATTTGTATGTGAGATCCCAAACCTTGTGATGTGAAAAAATCTAAAAATTAGTATCCTTCAACTTAAAACCTTATGTGTGTTTGTGAAGGATAAAAACTTGAAAAAATATGAAAGTGTAATGAGTAGAGCTTACCATGATTACTCTTGTTTTATGATTGATTACTTCCTATTTAGTTGATACTCTGAGGAGGGATATCAAGCAACATCTAGTTCTCCCACTTAGACTCATTATAAAATTAGGTTCATTCCCCATATGTATGGAGCTAATGATTTGGATTTGATACTTGGAAATGCTTGCTTTGAATTGGATTTGGAATGTTTTAGACTTCACTTATGATTTCTCCTAATGATAAATTTTCAATTTATGAAGAATGTACAATAGTGTATATATATGTACCAATAAGTGCCCAGTCCTTTTTGAATAAGACTTTGATTTGTTTATATATGAGTCTAATTGGGTAATTTCTCATGCTACCAACACACTAGGTAGATGGGTCAACCCTAAGGAAAGGTTTGATTTTAAAGGTAGTTGTTTCTAGGAGAGGGTTAGTTTTGACTAGATTGGGTCAGTATCAATTGGAAATACTAACTAACATAGATGGAACTGACCTATGTATAAGTGGACCGAATTGAAGGTTTGGATATCTCTATGTAAGATATTAGACATGTTTAAATAGACAGTGAAGTTCTTTTAGGTGTGAAATAGTAGAATGAAAGGGTCAAACTCATAAGATAACATGTTTGTGTCATATAATGGTGGATTAGGGCCTTATTTGTTCACTCAAGTCATGTGTGCTAAATGTATGTCAAGATTTCATTTTCAATTAATGAATACTAAATTTTAGTATCTATAAGTAGTAACCATCACTAATATAATAAATTAATAACAATACATGATAAAGAGGTGCATGATATAAATCATGTCATCACATGAAAAATGGTAGGTGCATGATATGAATCATAACACTTGAAAACAAAAATATCTTAACAAGCTCAACATAAAATTCTAAATTAATCCAGACATAATCATGCATGTCATACATAAGGCTAATGGATAGAAATAAGGAACATAAATATGGTATAATAAATAAGGCAAATGGACTAAAAAGGGATGTAAAGATGTTGCAAATAAAGTAAAATTTAATGATACATACACAAGGTTAAATTTTGCACAAAAGTAATATAAACATTTCACAAACAAAAGGAGAAATCAATGTTGCACACATAAGACTGAGGGCCACATGATATAGATAAGTAATGACTAGTCTATCATACAAGATTAACAACATTAATAAATAATAAAATACATGAAAACTAGTCTATAATATCCATGTATATCAATTTCACATCATATTAACATAGTATACCCATGCTTCATTGTGTAAGATATGGGTAACTAGTAAGACATGTGTAAACAATCTATAAATCTCAATGTGGTAAAAAATTCATAGATAGATATAACTTTTAATAGTGTGACATGTGGAATAAGATGCCCCCAGTATTGACATGGACACTGATATAAGAGATTCCAACATCTATGTGTCTATATATGATCTATTTATCCTAAATCATACTCATATATAGTGTAATGCATTTATGTACAGAAAATAAAATGCCATATACCAAACATGTGATAAATAAAATATGTAAATAGTGTAACCTAGAAATCATGTCAATTTTAGATACCGATTTTTGGTTTTTTAAAATATGAGATTGATTTTTTTTGAATTTTTGAATTATTTAAATTTTTTATTTATTTTTTAATTATCTTAAAATTGATGTTCATAAATCAGTCAATAATTCATCCTTGTTGACATTGAATTCAATATCTCCTAGCTTGTATTTGAGATTATGTAATTACATTGTTGTTTCTTCTATTATCTATGATACCATCTCTGATTGTTCATATTATATACTTGTAGTTATCTTTGAAGCCTTTTTATTTTTTTGGGTATAATTTACATCTTGTTTTATCTTTATTGTATTTCATTTATGTAAAAAATATATGTATTGATTTATTATATTCATTTGGACCCCACCTATTACAACCATAGTTATCACAATTTGAATATCAACTGATGAGTAGGAGGCATGACCCATGTGTATATATAAAAAACCTTTAGTCTATAATAAATTGGTATAATAATAGGTTTGATGGTGTAATATCCATATCAATTAACTATTATTCCTTGGTTGAATGTGGTATGTTCATCACATTTGATGACCTTGGCATATGTGTAAATTTGAATTTTATTCCCCCTTGTGTAAATAATTAAACATTTTTGGATTTATACTAAGAGTGTTTAAATAAATTTAATTTAAGCAAGATTAATTTTAAATAATGTAGGATAAATAAATCAAATAATTTTTTTTTTGAAAATGCTTCTATATAAACTATGTGAGTGTTTATTGGATCAATGTTTTGGGTCACACTTTGTGAACCATCATCAGGATGAGAATGAGAATATAATAGTTGACAATTTTAGGTTTAGGTCTATTTATTCATTAGATTTCATAATGGGAATGGAAAAACATAACATAAATTCAATTTAGTAATAATAAATAATGTGTTTGGAATTGAGGTGTCTCAACCTTGATAATTCAGGACACTATTCATAATTTACCATTCACAAATCACTATTCATGAGTCACTATTCACAAGCTACTATTCATAGTCACCATTCATGTGATGAGTTGGTAGTGGTGAGTTGGAAATGATATGTAGGTGCTGTGGTGGGTGATGCAAGTGATGATGTGGATTGTGGATGAGTTGGCATGTCCCATAGAGGAATATACATGAGATAAAGCTAATGTGAATGGAGTGGAGCATCTCACTCCACTAAGGGATAATTTGGTGTCTTTAGTGATTCATATGATTTAATTTTAGGTGAAAAATGATAAGGATGTATATGGGGCACACTTATTATTTTCCCTCTTAATCTTGAGTGGGGGACAAGTCAAAAAGGTGAGTGGAGCACTAGTTTTGGAAGTATTTAAAAGTGGAGGATGATTTGTCAAAGTGGATGATCCACTTTTGACCTATGCACAAGATAAAAAATCATGCCACTATTAACCAATAGTGATCCCACAAAGGGTGGTGCATTTTTTCCTTTCTCATGAAGTTACTCCCTCATTCATTTTTCCTTATCATTTATAAAATTTATAAGATTTCTCTCCTTTGTAGAGTGTAGAAGTTAAGCTTGTAAGCTAGTAAGCTAAGATAAGATTTGTAATCTAAGAGTTGTGTAAGACACTAAAGCTTTGAACAAGTTCTTCTCATGATTATATCCTGGTGATACTCTTATGAAGGCTTGCTTTGTAAGTATGTTCTAACTATTATTTGATTGTTAGTAATATATTTAGTTGATTTGGAGTGTGGGTTTTTTCTCCCAAAAGGGTTTTCCCCTTGTAATCACTTGTTATGGTATGTTGTTATTTTTAGTTGTATGTATTTTCTTATAATTCTATAATAAGTTCTATTTTTTTTTTAATATTCTCCTCTTGAGGTTGTGTAAGGAATTGTTTTTTCTATCTCATATTCCTTTCATAATGCAAATAACTATAAATAAAAAAGTAAATAAATAATAATAAAATATTAAAAATCAATATAAATACATAAATTTAAGTTAAAATTGAAAAAGGTAAAATACTAAAAATTGAAATAAAATAATACAAAGGTATAAAATACAAATAAAATAGTAAAATAATAAAATGAGAGTGAAAAACCTAAAAAACACAAATACAAAATAATGCCTTTGAACCAAGGTGAGAGTAATAGAAGTAGAGATAAATTAAAGAATAAAATAAAAGTATAAGTGGAAAAAAATTCAAATAAAATTAAAATTATTTGATAAGTGAAATAAAAAAGTAATCACAATTATGATATTAATAATTAAAAATTAAAAGAGTATATATAAAATAACCAAAAAGACCTTAGACCAAGCAAAGTAAAGTAAAAATAGCTCAAAATGCTAGAGATTTAGAGGCAAAAACTCTATAAATCCAACAAATTATTTTACATACTAGCTTAGGACAAGGAGACCTAAACACAAGGACATGAGGAATAAGAAGAAAGTTAAAAACAAAAAATAAGCAAAAAAATATTGACTCTAAATTGAGGTATTTAATACTAATGATTAAAACAAGGAATACATTAGAAACTAAAACCTAGAGAGAAAAAAGAAATGAAAAAGAGCTCGTAAAAATGAAATAGGGTAAAAAAAGAGGAAGGGATATAAATAGTAACTATGTCTAACACCCTAACAACCTAAACCCAAGAATGAAACTTGGACTCAAAGAACACTAAAAATAATAATTCAAAAAACTTGAATGAGATTTACTTATTGGGTTTTTTTTAGTGAGGTAGGCTAAAGGTTTCCAAGAGTGGTTTAAACCTATTTCTACATATCTATCTAAATTATTCTCATTGTAAATTTCAACCACTTCTCTGATATGATGTTTCAAGAAGTGATCTTATATATTCCAAAAGTCACCCATATTAACATGCCTCAAGTTTGTATATGTGACATGGTATATATTATAATCAATGTTCGAAGGAGGAGTAACCCCCTGTAACTATTATTTCATCTCGCCCACATTCTCTTTTATGCCTTTCTTCTTGGGTTTTCCAAAAAAATTGATACAATAAAAATAAAAAGGTGAATAAAAGAGAGGTGGAGGTAGTTGGTTTTTAGGTATTCAAAAAATTCTTACATTAGATATATAGGGCTACTGGATAAATTTTAGAGTCTAACATATCGAGAGTAGATGATATCAAGTAGGTCAATAAATCTATCATTAGGGTTAGGGGACTACTAGGTAGGGTATTAAATTTAGAATTAGGGTTAGGTAACTATAAGGTAGGGTATCAACTTTGGTGTCAAGGTTGGGGGTCTACTAGGTAGGATTTAAGTTCTAGCATTGGGGTTTGAAAAATGTTGAGTAGGGAAAAAACATTATGGTGAAAAATGACTATGAGGAAGAAGAGGAACTCCAATAATGGTGAAGAGAATAAATAACCTTAAAAACCAATCATAAAAAATTGAAGGCTATAAATAATTAAATAAGGTGTCCTTACTAAAAATTCCAAGAAAAATGACCTTCAAACGAGATTTTTTTTGAAAACATGACTTAAAATAGAAAAATCTAAACATAGAATGAAAAATTGAAATGAAAAAATGAAATGGGGAGGTTAGATTAAATATAAAGGGTAAAAATACCCCCATACATAACATCCTTCATTAATGAGGGACAAATTATAATTTGAGGTCCAATTTATAGCCATTGAGTTTAATAGTTACATATCAATCACTAGAGTCCTTGATGAATGATTGGTAATTATTAGATCCTAACAAATGTTGAGCACTTGTCAGAGTCCAATAGATATAGAGCAGTCATCAGAGTCTAATGACCTACTAAGTAGCCAATAGATTATGATTATTATTAATTAGTTATTAGATTCAAGTGAATGCTCAATATTTATCAAGTTTTAATGACTACAAAATATTCATCGAAGTCTAATGCCTACTCTGCAAGTGCCCAACTCTAATAGCTTTTAGTAAAAAATGTCTATCTTTAATTTTTTCCTTTTTCATCTATAATTTTCTCCCTTTTACTTGATTTTTGATAAAATTAAAATGGGGTCTCCCAACTTTCATAGGATGATGAAATTTGGGGACAATAATAGGAATTAGACTTGTATCTCCCTATTGGTCATTAAAACTAGATGTGATGATCTATTTGGTCCTCCCACTATAGTAACCTTGTCATTTTTTTTGGGTGGTTTCAAAAGATAAATATCTCTCTAACTTTACCTCCTTTCAAAACACTAACCATCACCTTGACACCCCCCCCCCCCCCCAACTTTTTTCAAGACCCATTATCCTTCACATTTTTCCAATTCCCTTGATTATTCCATCACAAGTGACAATGATATGAGGGATAACAAAAATGTTTTTTCATCTCCCATTGATCCCATAACTCTTATTTATGATCCATCTCAACTAGGATCTTATTTTATCTAAGCCATGATCAACTCTACTTCCCATGACTCGATTGATGATCGAGAGTCAAAATTAGTAGTTAACTTATCTAGTCTACCTCTTAGCCAACATTATTTAAATATTAAAAAAAAAGGTTGGGGTTTTATGATTGCACCTAATTTCATCCCAAGAGAAGTTTTTTTGGTTGAAATTGAAATTACTCTTAAAATAACACAAATTGAAACTACTAAAGAATTAAGATAAGACTGTCTAGTTTTATTAAGGAAAGCTAGAACCACCACTCCTAACATATCTCAGGGAGAATCAAATGCTCTAGAAAATATCAAATCTAATGATAACATTATCATCACTAAAGAAGACAAATGTAATGTAATTGTGGTGATGGATAGAGCTGACTATGAGTTTAATATGTTAGACCATCTTTAGAATAGTGGTAGTTATCAAAGATTATCAATAAACCCTATCTCAAAAATTGCCAAAAACATTAGAAAAGCTATTAATATATCATCCTTGGATGATAATTTGAAGAAACATCTCATGCCAAATAAGGAAATCTCTCTTAGGATCTATGCCCCCCAGGATTAATAAAGAGAAAAACCATTTAAAATAAATTGTTGATACAATAATTCTCTCACTTATCCCTTAGCCTCCTTTATATCTATAAAAAATAAACCTCTAATAGGAAAAAAATCATCTTTCATTGAATACTTTTTAGATGTTGTTGACTTTGTTAAGGATAAGAAGGTCTCTAATGAGAATATTTTATTAAGTTTCAATGTGGTGTCTCTCTTCACTAAGATACCCATTAAAGAGACTATTAGAGTGGTGGGCACACACACTGATGAAGAAAATAAGTATTTAATTGAGTTATGCTTTAAGTCAACCTTTTTTTATGTTTAGGGGTGTGATCTATGAAAAACTTGAAGGAGTGGAAATGGGTTCACCTCTCTATCCAATTGTTTCTTATTCATGGAGTTTTTTGAAGACTTATCCCTCTTCTATTTCCCTCTTAAACCTAAGTGGTGGAAGGGGTACATTGATTACACCCATGTAAATTATCCCCATGGTTTATAAAAATTAGAATAATTCCATCAACATATTAATAATTTTATGGATAGCATCCAATTTACTAAGGAATTAAAACATAATGGCAAACTTCCCTTCCTCGATGCCCTCCTTTCTATAAATCTCGATGATGAATTTTATTAAGAAGTATTTAATAAATAAACTTACACCAACCTCTATTTGCATGCAAAATCTCATCATCACCCTTCCCAAAAGACCGGTGTATTAAAAACTCTAGAGACTAGAGCATTGAATTTTTTTGATAAAGACCATGGAGATGAGTAAATTAATCACCTTAATATAGTTTTTAAGAATAATGGTTATGATAAAAAATAGATAATAAAGATTTTCAATCATTAAAATATTATTTTATGTGTCCCCATGTTAGAGAAAGGATTAATAATATGGCAGTTTATCTTTCATACATTGAGGGCATTTCCAAAAAAATATCTAAGATCTTCAGAAAGAATAAAATTTGGATTATCTTTATTCCTCCAAAAAACTCAAAAAAGTCAAGTCTCCCAAATATTTCTTATAACCTTCTCTTCATAGTGGAGTATACAAAATTGATTATTTGAGTGGATTATCTTAAATTGGTGAGACTAATCATTCAATTATAACTAGAGTCTTAGAACATGCACCAAATGTCAAAAATGAAAGAGTCATTAAGTCAACCCTGACACAACATTCATTTAATACTAAACATCATGTTTGTATTGATAACACCAAAGTCTTGGTTGTAGAAGATCACTTCCTAAAACATTGTCTTAAAGAAGTAGTTACAATTTTCAAGTGTGAGAATAATTAAAATATTGATATAGGATAAATTTTAACTAATCTTGGAAACATTTAGTCTACATCACTAAAAAAACCCAATAGGTAGATCTCATTCATATCTTTTGAGCTGTGTTTCTTAATGGTATTTGAGTCTATGTTTCCTTCTTGCATTTAGGTTATAAGGGTAATAGACATGATTGCAATTTTTATTTCTTCCTCCTTTTTTCCTCTATTTCATTTTGTCGATCTCTTTTTCATTTCTTTTTTCTCTTTGTTTTAATTTATAATGTATTCCTTGTTTTAATCATTAGTATTAAATAACTCACATTTAGAGTCATTATGCTTATTTTTTGTTTTTAACTTTCTTCTTATTCCTCTTATTGTGCTTATTTTTTGTTTTTAACTTTCTTCTTATTTATCTTGTCTTTGTGTTTAGGTTTCTTTGTCCTAAGCTAGTATGTCAAATAAATTGTTGTCTTTATAGAGTTTTTACCTCCATATCTTTATTGTTTTGAGCTATTTTAAGTTTACTTTATTTGGTCTAAGGTATTTTTGGTTATTTTATATATACTCTTTTATTTTTTAATTCTTAATCTCTAAATTGTAATTATTATTTTGTTTCACTTATCAAATGATTTTAATTTTAATCAAAATTATTTTCACTTGTATTTTTATTTTATTCTTTAATTTATTTCTACTTATATTACTCTTACCTTGATTTAAAGATGATATTTTATATCTATGTTTTGTGGGTTATTCACTCTCATTTTATTATTTTATTTATATTTTATACCTTTGTATTATTTTATTTAGGTTTTTAGTGTTTTATTTTTTTGCATTTTAATCTAAATTATATGTATTTATATTAATTTTTATCTTTTATTATTTTCTATATACTTTATTACTTGTATTTTTTTACATTATTTTATTATTATTAACTTAATTTTGTGTAATGTTTTTCCATTTCCATTCTAACTTATAATGAATAAATAGACCTAAGTCAACTATTATCAATCATTATATTCTCATTCTCATCCTAATGATGGTTCATAGAGTATGACCTAAAACATTTATCTAATAAACACTCACATAGTTTATCCAAAATCATTCACAACACTCTACATGGACAGTGGAAATATTATTACATTGAATTAAAAATTGTAAAATTCAAACATAAAAAAAAATATGTTGGTGAATTGGCATTCTAAGAATCCTATGAACACTAGCATGTAGGCTTGACAAGTAGCTTATAGGACCTAGGATTCTAGCCTAGGTTTTTTGGATTGTACAAAGGGGTAGAATGTGTAATTAAAATAAATGAATCTTAAGAAACCCATGTAGGCATACAAGGAATTACTTTCATGTGTAAAAAAGTGGGTTTACTTGTGCAATTAAACCCACATTGTACTTGTAATAAAATTAAGTAAAAATGTAAGAAGTATGGGGATTGTAAGAAAATTTAATGACATTGTAATAAGTGTGCAAGGATGGGTTTAATTTTGTAAGTAAACCCACATGGGTGTGTATTAAAAAAAATTAATGCTTTTGTAATAAAATTACCCCTTCCATTAATGAATTTTGGTGGAGCTTTTGTGGAGAATTTTTCTACTTAATTTTTGATCTTTTTCTTGTTTGAGGGTTGTCCATCTATTATTGGGAACTTGTTGAAGAAGGAGCTTGAGGGGTTGTATGTGAGAAGCATTCTTGTTAGAGTTTTGGAAACTTGGAATTTGTTTGGAAAAGCGGTGGAGAGGAGGAAGGCTTCTCTACTTAATCTTTGTTTTATCATGTAATTTTAATAAATGTATAAAGAAAAATCTATTACTCTAGTTTCATTTTGAATGGTATTTATTATAAGATGTAAATTTAGAATAGTGGTAGGTGTAAAGTGAGTTGAAATATATATATATATATATATATATATATATATATATATATATATATATATATATATATATATATATATATATATATATATATATATATATATATATATATATGGCAAGTTAAAAATAATAGGAATGGAGAATTTTTCTTTGTGATATCTCGATATCCCTCCCTCTTGTAAAATATTTATCTCATAATGGAAGATTTATCTTTTCTTTTGGAAAGAATTTTATAGTCCCTCACACTCTTCTCTTTACTTAATACATAATTAAAAAAGGGAATTTTTAGGGATGCAATCTAACTATACCCACATAAATATAGTAAATAGTTATTTTAGAAATTGTTAAGATTATATTATTTTTAATAGTTTTATACATATAAGCCTAAATTTGTACATATGTTCAAAGAATATTTTTTTGTTGGGATATTGTGTTAAATTTTATGTTCTCTTTATATGCTTCAATATTTTCCTTTATTGGAACTAGATTTGAAATCAAAAGTATAAATTTTATATATATAACATTTAAATAATTTTAATTAATCATAAAAAAGTAAATAAATAGATAGGTTGTACTATGAGATGATTAAATCCAAAACAAATCTAATAAAGGGACTTCTTTTCTAAGTAGGACATGTGTGTATGTGTGTGGGTATGTAAAATAAAATAAAAATAAAGCTTATAATGAAATTATATATATATATATATATATATATATATATATATATATATATATATATATATATATATATATATATATATATATAGGGTTGGCTAAAGGACTCAGTTGGTCATTTCCTTAATAACAAGATGAGAATGGTACCCTTGGATACACCCATTAAGGGGTAGAGGAAATGCATAGTCACACAAACTCTGTGGGTGTCATGAGTGGGATGTGATACGTCCACCTACCCATTTTTACCTTAATTAATTTAATTCATTATTTTTATAAATATATATTTACATATATATGTGTATATACATATGTATACACATATACATAAATATGTCCTATTATCTTAAACCAAGGAACATATAATTGTAGTTGTACAAAAAATACATATGCATATATATTTAATTATAAATTAATATAAGTATTGTATATGGTGTGTGTGTATATATCCTCTTCCTACATTATGACATTGAAACTCTAACCTACCAACATAAAACAAAAACAAAATGAGGAAATGGATTAGTAAAATAAATATAAGAGGACAAAGAGGAATTGACCTAGGATATTCAATACAATAGTTTTAATATGTATGATCCAATGGATAGGATCATTTCTCTAGTTTAGGGAGGAATTTACATTTTATTAATGTTTGAATATGTATCATAGGTTCCTAGAGTGTTTAAGAAAAACTTCTCATTTAATAATTCTAAGAATTCATTGCATGAGTTGTAGGTTGTGATAATCCTGTTATCTATTGAGGGAATAGAGGTAGAACAAGTGCTTATTTCATAATATTTATAATATTTGGTGGTTGGGAGCCACCATGGAAAAATAGTAGATCTATGCAAAATATGAAGTATTCTATGCTAATTAGAGTGAATTATGATCAAGATGTAATCTAAGAACTAATCCAAGATGGATATTTATAATGATAATTAAACTAGAGTGATTTGGTTAAAACAGGATCAAAAATAAAGTTAGGGCATCAATAAATGTTATTGATATTCATTCTAAACATCATGAAAAAATTTAGATTTCATCTATACATACACTTAGCTAATGTGTAACATGAAATAACATGAACTCAAATCCTATCACACATTAGGAAAACTCCTAAGGAAGGTGGAAATAATGCATATAAGAACTTGGTTCACTTTAAAGATTTACCCCTGTAAGCAAACAACATTAGCCCAAATGCAAGAAGAGTAAGAAAATGAAATAAATCCAAGAAATTTTAGTCAACCTAGCATTGGCACAAGTTAACAACTCTATAATGAAAGGTACAAACCAAAAATTCATAAAAACCATTCAAATATGGAAATTAGAACAAAAAAGTGTGAGAGAAGCCATGATAACAATGAGCACAAGTAAATACTAGACAATCTTCATAGAATTCCTTGCTTGTATTCATTTCTCAAAGTTTACAAAGAAATTTAGCTCTAATAAATCCCTCCTATTTACAATTGATAATGCTCCTTTTATAAGATGCAAGGAAGCTTGTTGGACAGTCTTAACCAATTAAAAAAGTATAGGTGTAGGGACAACTATCCTTTCCAAAAATGTTCTAGAAATACAATAGACCTTCCCAATGGACTGATCTATAGGTAGTGTGTTTTACAAATAACACATGCCTTTATAAATAGAATATTTCACGTTAAAAATAAATAATATTTAGTTATAGGAAGAATATTCCTAAGTCTCTTAACCTTTGGGATCCCTATGTTGTTTCAATATCTTCATGGTTCTTCGATGCTCTTGGCCTAGAGTAATCCCCTTCTCTACTTCTAAATTCAAAATATAATGATATGTCTCCTTAAGAAACACTCTTGTAAGTTGTCATGGTGTATTAGACTACTTACTGGTGGGCCAAAAAATTTAGGCTCTCCTTTGCATTACTAGGTTTATAAGGTCTCTAATTTGGCATATTTAACCTATGTGGCTTTGATGTGTCATTTACATGGTGTATCTATAGCATTATAATCATCCTTATATAAAATATGATTGTTTCCTTTGAAAAACTAGCTTTGATCTTGCACGTTGGATCTATTTGCACATATCAACATGGTTCTTAGATCTTTAGACAATTTGGATACAAGTAGCTACCTTAAAATTGACATTTGTATGCCTATCATTTGATGTTCATGTTAAAGTATTTGATGGGCATGTGGCCATCAATTTTAAGAACATCATTGGGACTATTTTCTATCTTAAATTTGATGTCTATGTGATCATTAATTGATATATGTGTGAACGTCATTGATGGGTGAATGACCATTAATTTTAAACACATTTTTAAGACTATTTTCCAAGCTTACCACTTATCATTTTTAGGTTGATCCTATTTCCTATGTGTGAAATGTGATGAATTTTTTATGCTTATATGTACTTTATTATAGGCTCCCATGTATTGTTTGATCTATGTACTAGGCTCCCATAATGGTGACACTTGTCACCCCCACAGAGCTCTATAAAACCTTTGAAAATTTAATGTTGCATGCATCATTTGATCAACTATACCAGGCTCATATAAACTATAGATCTTAAGAACATGCTTCAGCTTTAACTCTTTGGTCAGGGCTTGACTTTTTAATGCTTGTCACACTTCATTCGATAAATCTCATTCGAACAAACATGAATCATTGATCCTAGAAATAAGAATGAAAGTTAAGATCGAGAGCATATATAAATAATTTATTATAAAATATTTAAGCTAAGTTCTAAACATATTAAAGGGACCTTGTGAATTTAAAGGGACCAAGGCATAGAGACTTTAGACTAAGGTTAAAAACCTAAAATAAAAGGACCCCATGAATAACAAAGACATAGCATAAAGTATTAGCCTAAGGTTTTTATCATATTAATAAGTATGATAAGCCTTATGATAAGACTTTAGGATAAGCCTTATAACAAAGGGACCATATGATTATTTAGACCAAGCTAGGATAAAAGGGAACAAAGGGATTATAGGGCATAAAAGAGACCAAGCATAGGATTTTTAGCCTAAGTTTTGATTGTGTTGAAAAACATGACCAAACCTTAGGATAAAAATTAAACTAATCCCATGGTATGATTAATTTGTTCCCACTTAAATTTAAATAAAAATCTCTCACCAAAATTAGATTTGAATTAAAATGTCTAGGTAAAACATTAAGCTAGGGTTTCAAAATATGAATTTAATTAATCAATTATAGACCAAGGTTAGTAAAATATAAATTTAACAATGAAGCACAAAACCCTAAGCATTTTCATTCCCAAATGGGCTCCATTAAACCTCTAACCTAAAACATAAATATCTAATGTTAGTACTTTAGATAAGATTAAACTAGAACCATGAATAAACAAGTTAGCCAGACCATGGTGTGGATGATCTTAAAATAAAAATAATGTGAAATAATACTAATGACATTTTTATTAAGTGAATCTTCAATTTCAATGTACTAATTTGCATAATTTGACACATGGGTCCCCATTTTTTAGAAATGGGGGTATGTTGACCTCAATAAATGGAGTGAAGCTTCTCCTATTGATGCCTGAATATGTATCAAAAGTGCCCAGAGTGTTTAATAAACACTTGTCATTTTATAATTATAGGAATTTAGTGCATGAGTTATAGGTTGTGATAATCCTATTATTTATTGATGGAATAGAAGTAGAACAAGTGAATATTTCACAATATTTTTAATAATTGGTGGTTGGGAGCCACCATGGATAAATAGTAGATCTATGAAAAATATGTAGTATTATATGATAATTAGAGTGAATTATGATGAAGATATAATCTAAGAACTAATCTAAGATGGATATTTACAATGATAATTAAACTAGAGTGATCTGGTTAAAAAACGAGCAAAAGGAAAGGTAGGGTAGAAAGAAATGTTGTTGATATTCATTCCAAACATCATGATAAAGTTTAGATATCATCTAAACATACACTTAACCAATGTGTAACATTAAATATCATGAGCTCAAATGCTATTACACATCAGATAAACTTCTAAGCAAGATGGAAATAATGCAAATAAGAACCTAGTTCACTTTAAAGATTTACCATTATAAGAAAACAACATTAGCCAAATTGAAAGAAGAGTAAGAAAATGAAATGAACCTAAGAAATTTTAGTCAACCTAGCATTGGTACAAGTCAACAAATTTTGAATTAAACGTGCACACCTAGAATTCATAAGAACCATTCAAATCTGAAAATTAGAACAAACAAGTGAAAGAGAAGCCATGATAATAATGAACATAAGCAAATATAATAAAATCTTCATAGAATTCCTTACTTGTATTCATTTATCAAAGTTTAAAAAGTAATTTGGCTATATGAATTCCCTCCCATTTACAATTAATAATGTTCCTTTTATAATATGCAAGGAATCATGTTGGTCAATCCTAACCAATTAAAAAAGTACAGGTGTAGGACAACTATCCTTTCCACAAATGTTATATAAATACACTAAACCTTATGTTGAGGTCGACATACCCCCATTTTTGAAAATTAGGACCCTTGAGATAATTTAAACCTTAACATTGAAACCATGGTATGTTTTGAATATTATTAAAATTTGAAGATCATCCACTTCGATAAAGTTGGCTTACTAATTTATGGTTTTACTTTAAGCTTGCCCAATGTTGCTAGTAATTGTTCTTCATATATTATGGTTTTAAGTTTCATGGGGCCCTATTGAATTAATCATGCTCAAAATTTTCAAATTAACTCTATTCAGGCTTCATTCTCTGAAAGCTCTCCTTTAAAAAACCCTAGCTCAAGCCCTTGGTTTAAATTTACATTTGGCAAGAGAAAATTAGTGGGAACATTTCAAATTACTTTGGACTTAAGTTTAATTTTCATGTTAAGTTATATTTATTAAAACAACCAAAATTTAACTTGAAAGTCCTCTTTGGTCCCTTTTATTTTTCCCCTTTATTTCCTATTTTTGGTTGAGTTTAATGTTCATATTGGTAGGGTCATTTTATTTTCCTAAGCATGGTACCCTTTATTAACTATTTAGCCTAAGTATTATTTCATCCCAAGTCCTAGCTTAAATATTGTTGATGCTTAAAATTGTGTTGTTTCCAACATCAACAATGGGAAGTTTTAGGAATGTGGGACTTTTGACCTGAAACAACCTTTAGATTTTAAAGAAGTTGGCTCTTCTTTATCTCAAGTGTATAATGAGGAAAGGGATAGGAATTAAACAAAAACAAAAATGCAAC
The DNA here is from genome assembly GCA_037957365.1 of Torreya grandis. Lineage (NCBI taxonomy): Eukaryota > Viridiplantae > Streptophyta > Pinopsida > Cupressales > Taxaceae > Torreya > Torreya grandis. The sequence continues at coordinate 1,323,530 of JARHVA010004724.1, read as the reverse complement.
AAAATAAAATCTAACTATGGCAATGCACCTAAATTTAATTTGACCCTTAATTCTAAGCACAGTGAAGCTATCTTTAGGATTCAATTACATTAAAGAGCAAACAAGGCATGATCAATGTAAAACATGAAAATAGATAGGATCAAAGGCTCACAAATTAGACAATTTTGTAATAACACAGAAAATATCAAGAAAGGCATAGAACTCAGTCTTCTTATTTATTTTCCAATCACATAAAAGGCACAAAAACATGCATAGTTATACAAAATTTCTAACTCAAGAAAATAGAACAAAGGCAAATGACATTATTGGCTACAGCAAGAAAGTCTAAAATCTCTTGATAACAATCTCTCATAGAAAATTCTCTCTATCTTTTGATGATACTTTTTCTGGTGATCTCTACACCCATATTTTTAGTATCAAACTAGATCTAGATTTCCTACACTTTCCCAAATTAATGGTCTAACTGAACTCTAACTGAACTACAAGTGTCTAACAAAAGATATTTCCCTGATCTGAAACATTTCATCTCCCTACAAGTTCATTAGCTGAAATAGATACATAGGATGCTTCCCACTATGAAAATGAGTGAGGACACTTGGTCGTATCCACTTTCTCACTTGAAAACCATCTCATTATTTAGGTGACACTAGAAAATGACACTTGGTAGCTTCTGTGGCACTTACAAAAAACACATGGAACTTTTCGCGTAACTTATACTCTTTATATGTCATTGCGTAGGAGTGTTACATCTTTGAAATCTATCACAGTCCACTACTTTAAAAATTTTAACAACCTACAAAAAATGGGACCCACAACACTTCTTGCCTAAAAAACTTCAAAAGGGTAATAGGGACAAGTGTCACTTTTTGTGTATCTTTAACAAAGAACACGTGGTGGCTTCCATTTTCTTTAGCTAGGGACATGTGGTGGCTTTCGTTGATCTTTAGCTACACTATAGAAACATTTAGGACTCATTTTAGATTTATACAGATGGTGACACTTGGTGGCTTCCACATTCTTTAGCTAGGGATACATGGCATCTTCCATTGCTTTTAGAAAAACATATTAAAACTTTTCACAGCTGCCACTTGGCACCTTCCACTTGCCCTTGAGAAAAGCTTATTAAAAGAAGCTTTTGAAACTCAAAAGAAATTTGAAATGCAAATGCCAACACTTGTCATGCTCTGATGAGTTACCACAGGACATGTGGCACATTTTGAGCAACTTACATAAATTAGTCTCAGCCACTGACACTTGGCAGCTTCCACGTGACATTGATACTTAGACAAAATTTAGGCAAAAGAAACTCGTGCCCATGCTCTGTGTCAAAAACTTCACTGCCTCAAAACTAAAATGTGTAGGGACAAAACTTGGAGTGCACAACTGAAAATTAGAAAATGAAAAATGTAGTCTTTTACTCTATAGTTCTTGGCAACCCTGAGGACTTTTGAGCCTGCTCAAAAAGAATCCCAAAAATGGATTAAAATGTGATAAAAATCACAACATTAGTAAGGCTTTCTGATAAGCAAACCACTCATCATCAGATAATCCCTACTTATTTTTCAATTCATGGAAGGCTAAATCAAGATTGATGATATCCTTGTGTGAAATTTTTTGCAAAATATGAATTATAGCCTTTAATTTAAATTCAAGCTAGGAAATTGGAATCAAAATAACTTCTACTTTAGGCACTGATGAATCATCTCTTAAACCCTAAAAGACTGCCTGATCATTTTCCCTGGCTAACAACAAAGGTTTAATCTCATCAACCATCAATACTGTGTTGCTATCAGGAAAAGGGGAGGGAAGTCCCAATTGCACCAAATCTTTAATGTGTTGATTCATGTCTTTGATTTCTTCTTTCACCACATCTAAAAGCTCTTTGCATTTAATTGCTATGGATTTGCAACTAAGAACTTCATTCACTCTTGTGGCAGTGATCATTTTGTCACTAATCCCTGCTATTGATAATGTTCCATCAATTGCATCATATAGCTTTTGTAGCAGCATTTGAGAGTTAAACACTCTTAAAGAGATAGTGGATAGAGTGTCTTCAATTGAAGTCTCCACCTTTTGGCATAATTTTTGTGCATTTAGCAGAAAGGTTAAAGAGGGTCTGAGCTAAATAATCTCCTCAGAGATTCTTTTTCATATTGACACATAATGGTCCTTAATCAAATTTAAAACCCCTACATTCTTTGGCCTATTACCCAATTGAAGTGTTAATTGTTTCATCATTTGTCACTTAGCTTGAAGTTGGGCCTGTATAGTAATGGTATTGTTCTACTCATTCAATAGCTTCTGTTGAAGTTGAGGGACATGTAGCAGGCTTTCCTCACATTTTCCTTGTAATGTTGCCTTTTCTCACCATAAGGCTATCACTACATCTTTCACATGCATCAGCCCTTCTTTCAAATAATCATTTTGGGCCTAAATATCTTGATGAGTCTAAAAAGAAATAGTATCTTGAATTTTTTTATTAAGACTCTCGATTTCATTATTCTTGATTTTGATCTCTGTAGTCAGATTGTTATAGTTTGCTTTCTCCTGAGCTAGATCAACCTCCATCTTCTGTAGCTTCTTTGATATTTTCAAATAATCATTAGCTACTGCATAAGTGGATTCATTTAATATCTCAACCCTATTTTTTGGTCTAAAAAGGGACATGTCTATAGCCACTGCATTCATTGTATAATCTTCAGGTTGTATCTACTCATTTGGTTGGATTACATTAGGTGATAAATGGGTCACCGTTAGTTGCTACTGGATTGGGTCAAATTGTGACCTCATATGTGGTGTAGCCAGGGCTTTATTATATTTGATCCTTTTTTTCTCCATTTAGGCTTCCCTTGCATTCTTAGTAGCATCTGCTTGAGTTTGGAAGGTAGAAGGAGAGGCAATGTGCCCACCTACAAAAGGATAACCTTGTGGCAAGCCATATGGAATAGCCAAATATTGGGTAGGGGCAATTTCAGGAGCTAATTTCTTTGGGATAGAGGGGGGGAAATGAGGCAATGATATGGCCTAAGTATGGATAGATGGGGAAAAATGAGAAATGAGCATAGTAGAGGTGGCAGGGGATATTATTTGGCTCGATAATATCATCACCCCTATAAGAGAAGAGAGAGATTAAGAAGAAGAAGGAGAAACAACACTTACCTGATGAGCAACTGAGGTACTCTATGGTTGGTGTTGTGAGGCTTCTACCCTCTCCTCTAAATCAAGTTGAAACCTTAGCCTCTTATGTTTCCTTGGTGTTTCTTCTTCTAGCTGTGTTCCCTTCTCTTCAACATTTACCACTGCTACTAGTGGTGATTGTGTAAAACTGGGAACCCCAAGGGCTGACACTGATGGAAATGATTTTAGTGGTGAAGATACCACACTCTTTTGTTTTTCAATGGTACTAATATATTGGGGCCAAATAGTTACAGTGACTGTAGTTGAGGTTTGCCCTGGGGTCTGCAATATTTGACTGGATTCTACTCTGGGTTTTGACTCTCCACCTTGTGTCTCCAAATTGCTTGTATCAGGGATAGAGATAGGAGACAAATGACATTCATCCTAGAGTTCCTCCCATTTCTCATCTGAATCCATATTCCCAAAAGAGTGAGTTGTCTCACAAATCTCTTGCCTATATTTCTAATAGGCTTCTATTTTCTCAGTGTTCCAGTCTTTGTTCTTTAATGCTCTTCTTAAACCAGAAGTCATTCTAATTTTAGGATAAAAATCCCTTTACTTAACATAAAAAATTTCCCATGGCCTATCTTCTTGAAGGGGAAAATTTATCAATTCTACATAAAAATCAGGAATATCTTCCCCAGGATTTCTTCTATTTTCCCAAAAAAGACGGCCCTCATGCACAATTCTAGTAGCAACCTTATTATTCTTGACCCATGAAGTTATGAAACCATTTGGGTCATATCCCCATTTATCTTCAATTAGAAATAAACTCAGGAAGGCTAGCTTTCTTAGCAACACAAGCTCAGCATCTCTGACCTCTAGGGCCATGTTGTTTGTTACCCATGGAACATCATACATTTTCTTCTTTTTCTTACCCATGTCATATTCATTATCCACCATAGACACTTGCCTGGTGACCTCTAAGAATGCTAACCTAAGGGTAAAAATCTTAGTTAGCAACATGGGTTCTCCACTAAAACCATGGACTCTAATAATAGTGTCATGGGATCCAAAAAAGTAATCATAAGGAATAATGCAATTGGTCATAAGGCCTGAGACACTTGGAGTCAATCTATTTACAACCAGCTTTAGGCTTAGATGAAAAAAAGTAGGGGCAACAAAAAGTTCCCAAAATTCATATGGGTCACTGGTTTTGGACAAGATATGTGTCCATGTAGACACAATAATGGTCTTACGTAGACTAAAGCTTGGGTCATACATATTTAGATGCATGTGTTGGGAAAAGATGCCAAAATTTTGATACAACATGAGATGAAATAGATAAGAGGAATACCTAAAAATCCCTTTAGATTTGAATTAGGTAACTTATTAAACCATTGAATATGCAATTTTCTCAGAGAAATCAAACTGATACTTCTGAGTCTTGTCAATAGTTTTTAATCTGAAGAGGATGGCCATTTATTTTTCATAGACAGTTATATCATCTTTCATTTTGAAAATAAATGCCATCATAGAAAGTGCCTCTTGGCTGGCCTACACAAATTGTGCTCTTGATATTTGTAGTGTCGGCATAGTGGTATCATCATCACCTAATTTCAATTCTAATTTTATAAACCTCAATTGAGTATTGACATTTGCCCATGTTTTCTGCATTTTGGCAATGGTGGGAAACGTGGTTGTCTTGTCATGATACAAGGCTGACATGTCTCTGATAGCCTTTAGTGTAATTTGCACAATGAATGAACCCTATTATATGGTATTTGAGGGTGCATGAAACAATTCAGCGCATATTTCAACCAAGTCAGGGCATGGATGCACACCTGGGACAACGAATTGTGTCAGTTGGGAAGTCCATATCCTCATTGCAAATGTTTTGTATTGTCTAACCTTGGCCCTCTGAAGACATCTTTGATGTGCTCCTTCTCTTAGATATTTTTTATGCTTGTGAAGGATTGGGTCCATGATTCCATTTACAAAATCTTTCACCTTTGTTGGGTCATTTGCATAACCAACTTCAAGGACTCTAGTCTGTGGATAGGTCTTTAAGGGTTGTGTAGGGGCCGAAGAATATGATTTTCCTGTGAGAAACTTATCAAGGGATTCATAAATCCTAGACCCTTGTTATGAAGACTGTGCCCCCTCAATATCTATATCTATACTTGGAAATAGTGAACTATGGTAACAGGAATGGAGCTTTGCAATAGGGAAGGCACTTTCACTAAGTAGGTTTGCTATGAACTGAAAATTTAAGTAATATGGATTTTCTAGTACATGCAAGAATGTTTGAGACACTGTTAAGCTTTAACTCTTGTTATGGTGTATTTAACGACCCATCAAGTCTCAAAATGGCATTAAAACTAGATAATTGTTAGCAAATCTTACTAAATCTTCATGGGACAATGAGTTAGACACATCATGAAAGTGGCTACACAAGGTACCTTGGGGAATTTAACGATTTGGGAGAAGTTTAATGTGTCGAGAGTTTTGAAAGTTTTGAAAAAGGCTCTGAGCCATAGCTACATGTTTAAAGAACACTTATTTAAAAGAAAGAGTGGGAAATAAAAATGGGAAAACAAAGCAACAAGGAAAAGGAAACTATCTAACTATAATACATTAACCATGTATCTTTGCCTCCCTCCTAGATCAAAAGAAGAATTTTTGAAGTCTCCTTCATGGTGAGATGACTTATGTTGCCAGACAAGTGGCTAAATGGGATGAAGTTCTGGTGACTTGCTCTTCATACATGCCACCTTGATTGGCCTGCATCTGAGTGGATCAGAGGAAAACATGCTTCCAACATATACATACTCTTCTTGTTCTTGAAAGCTTGTCAAATGTTGGTTCTTCATATTGGCATGTCTCATCAAGAAATTGATGGCTATTGGCTCATCACCATAAGCCCTTTGATATACATCATTTATTGGCTTATCTCCTTTTGTCTCAAATTTGGGTTCCATTGCATGATCATCCTCTTTAATGACTTTTAAAATATCATTATCAAATTCACCAACCTCTTGAAAGGATAAGTTTGAAAGCTTGTAGCAATTTGGCATATTTATTTGAATCTCAATGTTGTCTTATCCATCCGTAACTAGCTCATAGCCTCTTTGAAGAATAGAATAACCTACCCCAATGACTTTAAACAAGTTGTTCAAATCATGATCAAGGAAGTGTCCATGCTCCTCCATATCATCTTGTAAAGTGAGAAGAAAGTCAAAAATTATCTCTTCCTCATCAGAGATTAAGGCATAAGCTTATGACTTCCAACTCAAAATCTGGAATTCATGTTGAGAGACCTGAGGATTGGTAGAAGAGGTATCTTTTGGCATTTCTTCCCTTAAAACATTTGGGATTTTATGATCTCCATCAAATATGACATAAGTGCCCAGACCAGTGGATTCATAATTTCCATATGGGTCACTTTGCATCATAGCTAACAAATGATTATTTTCCTCTTCTTGATCATGTTCAGTCCAGTCACCTAACTCCTCAGAAAAAACCCTTTCTACCTTATTCAACATAGCATGAGTTGCCTCTAATTTTGAGGTTGGTTCATTGGTGATGTGATCCTTAGATAGTGGTTCAGATAGTATTTTCATCTTTGAACCATATTTGGTTCTTAGGATGAGGTGAGACCAATCAAGTGACATATATCCTCCTATCTTGGTTGTGAATTCTATGGATAAACATAAGCCAAATACAGGGGGTATATCTATGACTAACACATCTTGATTGACAATTATATTAGGACAAGTATATAATTGCCATGGGAGTTGTTTAATTCTCCCTATTGTTTGCACTAATTTCCCATCTAGCTACATAATTCCTCTAGTAAGTGGCTCATACTTTATTTTTAAAGCATTTGCTATTTGCTTAGGCATTACCATAGTACTAGCCCCTGAGTCTATCATTGCATTATGAAAAAATTTATTTCCAAATATCAAAGTCAAATAGAAGGGCTCTGGTTTGGATTTACTTACCTCGGATGTATTGCTCAAAAGGGTTATTGTCTACAGATGAACTGTGTCTTTGAGATTTTCTTTATCATTAGGTCCTTCTTTGGTGCCAGTATGTTTAGGCACTGTTTGGCCTTGCAGAGATTCTTGTAATAATGTCATTTTCTCAGGAATAGCTAATATGTCCCACATTAACACATGTGCTAGGGTTCTCTTCAGTTAATCCACCACATTCACTGGTCCTAGTGTTTGGGTTCTTGGAAAATAAGGGTACCTTGTTTTTTCTTGAACTTGTCCAAGAACTACTTGGTTCTATACTAGCTAAGGCACTTCTTGTCTAGCAGCTATGTTTTGATGACCTTGAAATGGATTATTCCCCATAACTTCATTATTTTCAACTTCAGGCTATTACATCATTCTTCTCTTTGATCTAGTATAGTAATCTGATTGTACTATTGACTTCTTGGAAGTGGAAGCTTCATTCAAGAATACTGATCCTTCATCCTTAACCCATGAAAACAAAGCATGTTTAGGGGCTATTTATTCTTGTTGTTGTAAGGACATCCCTTGCATCTGAGCCATCAGGACTAAATTTTGCATACCAGGGGATTGGTAGGCTTGAGTGTCAGAAGTACTTGCAAATTGTCCATCCATTCTTCTTTTCTCTGATACCTTTAGTTGTAGATTACCCATGGGACAATCTATAGGCATATGAGCATTATTACAAGGGAAACAAAAGGCATTGGTTCCATCTACATAATTATTCTACCCTTGAACAATCTCCCTATTTGGATTAGGGGGAATAGTCTGTGAGGGTGTAGGGACTGCAACTAATTGGTTTACTGGCTGAGGGTTATTTTGCCTTTAAGAACCCTGATACTAGTTTGGCTATGGTGGAAATATATTTCCTTGGTAGCCTTGATATTGGGGTTTAGGATAAGGATTTTACTGTCTTTTTGTGTTAATTAACTCATTAGAAAATGTCCTTAAGATGTTCTTGATATCATCCATCTCAGATGACTGGGCAGGGACAAGTTCTTTAGCAAGTTGTTGAGGATATGTGTACAAGACACAAGTGGGGATATGGAATTAGGGGCTTCTTGAGGCAAAGGTAAGTTAATTTCTAGAAACATGGGCATGGGAAGCCTTGGGGGCAACTTTCTATCATCTATTAAATTATTTTCAGCTCTGACTGCATAGTCATAAGCTTCTAGCAGAGTCTGACCTCCAAGTGACTGAATCATTACTGATATGTCTAAATTTAAAGCTTTAAGATAAAATACTATAGCCATACCTAGTAATGGTCTTGCTATAGCAGGAATCCTTTCCCAAGTCTTTTGAAATCTTGAATTGAAATCAATCATTGCTTCTTGTGGTGCCCTTTTGATAGTAATCAATTGTTGCAACAAAGAATATTTATCAACCTTTTCTTCAAATCTTTCAAAGAAAATATCTCCAAGCTGATCCCATGTAGATATTGTATTTGGGGTCAAATATCGATACCATTCTAGAGCCTTCCCTTTAACAGAAGCTGCTAACAATCTTATAGCCACATTTTCTTGTGTGACCACATGTATAACACATACATCAGACACATCCTGAATATGTTCTTCAGGTGTTTTGAAATCTTGCCCAATGAATTTGGGTAGAGCTTTTAGGGAATTTATTGGAATAGGGTCCCAAGTGGCTAGTGGTATTGGGAGAATTAGAGGACTGCCAGTGTTCTAACTTGCATAATTCCTTAGGGGTATAGGTGCTCCCATATTTACTCTTGGTATTGCTATAAACTGATTGACCCTTCTTCTTGGACTAGTTACCAATGGTGGAAAAAGAATAATTAGATTTATAGCAGATTAAGATCTTGTTACTGGTCCATAACTCTGACTCCTTGTATCTCTCTAGTTCATACAGTCTTGAAAGAAACTTCAAGATGGTGTCCCCTAGGCATGCCAAAAACTGTTGATGCTTAAAATTGTGTTATTTCCAACATCAACAACAGGAAGTTTCAATAATGTGGGACTTACGACCTGAAATGACCTCCAAATTTTAAAGAAGCTGGCTCTTCTTTATCTCAAGTGTATAATGAGGAAAGGGATAGGAATTAAATAGAAACACAAATGCAATGAAAGAAAATATAAATATGGAAATGTGCCTAAATTTAATTTGACCCTTAATTCTAAGCATAGTGAAGCTATCTTTAGGGTTTAATTACATTAAAGAGCAAACAAGTCATGATCAATGTAAAAGATGAAAATAGATAGGATCAAAGGCTCACAAATTAGACAATTTTGCAATAACACAAAAAATATCAACAAAGGCACAAAACTCAGTCTTCTTATTTATTTTCTAGTCACATAAAAGGCACAAAAACATGCACAGTTATACAAACTTTCTAACTCAAGAAAATAGAACAAAGGCAAATGACATTACTGGCTACAGCAAGAAAGTCTAAAATCTCTTGATAACAATTTCTCACAAAAAATTCTCTCTATCTTTTGATGATCCTTTTTTTGGTGATCTCTGCACCCATATTTATAGCATCATACTATTTCTAGATTGCCCACACGTTCCCAATCCAATGGTCTAACTGAACTCTAACTGAACTGGAAGTGTCTAACGAAAGATATTTCCTTGATCTAAAACATTTCATCTCCCTGCAAGTTCATTGGCTAAAATAGATACACAGGATGCTTCCCACTATGAAAATGGGTTAGGACACTTGGAAGTATCCACTTTTTCACTTGAAAACCATCTCATTATTTAGGTGACTCTAGAAAATGACACTTGGCAGCTTCTGTGACACTTAAAGAAAACACACATCACTTTCTGCATAACTTATACTATTTATATGTCTTTACTCAAGAGTGTTACATCTTTGAAATTTGTGACAATCTGCTGATTTGAAAATTTTAACAACCTATAGAAAATGGGACCCACAACACTTCTCACTTGAGCAGCTTCAAAAGGGTAACAGGGACAGGTGTCACTTTCTGCATATCTTTCACAAAAAACACATGGTGGCTTCCATTTTCTTCAACTAGGGACATGTGGTGGCTTCCATTGACCTTTAGCTAGACTATAGAAACATTCAAGACTCATTTTAAATTCCTACAGATGGTGACACTTGGTGGCTTCCACTTTCTTTAGCTAGGGATACGTGGCATCTTCCATTGCTTTTAGAAAAAAATATTGAAACCTTATACAGCTGCCACTTGGTGCCTTCCACTTGCCCCTGAGAAAAGCTTATTGAAATAAGCTTTAGAAACTCAAAATAAATTTGAAACATGGATTCCAACACTTGTCATGCTCTGCTGAGTTACCACGGGACACGTGGCACGTTTTGAGCAACTTACAAAAATTAGTCTCGACTGCTAACACTTGGCAACTTCGGAGTGACTTTGATACTTAGACAAAATTTAGGCAAAAGAAACTCATGCCCACACTCTATGTCAAAAACTTCACTGCCTCAAAACTAAAATGCGTAGGGACAAAACTTGGAGCGCACAACTGAAAATCAGAAAATGAAAAATGTAGAGTTTTTTACTCTACAAATATCATGCATCTTGCATGATTTTATGGCCTATTCTTCATCATGCCTCTTGATATAATGGAGTGAAGAAATCTTGATAAACTTGAGCATTTAATCCTTTAGACCAATCATGTACGAGCATCTAAATCATTATCAATGGCTTACACCTCATTAGGACTAATGATATAATGGATCAAATGCAACATTGAAAATTCAAAAGGCCTAAGAAGCCCCACAGAGCCACCACATGGTACTCCTGCATTGGAATGCAATAAATTGACAAGATTAAATTTGACATTCACATAACCATCATTTGACATCTATGAGGCCATCATTGATATCTACATGATCATAAATTCTAAGCCCACCAAAACTAGGAACTTCACAAGATTAAATTTGATATTCACACAACCATCATTTGATGTCTGTAATGCTATCTTTAATGTTCACAAGGATATCAAATTTAAGTTCTTCAAACATTTTACTTAGACAAAAAGATCATGTGTTTCTATGATTTGAAGGGGCCACCTTGATATTATGCTTTAAAAAATTAGAAAAAAATGCTTTAACCTAAGTATTTTTATGTTTATTAATATGAAATATACTTATTTAAAATCATTTTAACCTAAGTCATTTGTATATCTATGTAATGATTAAAGTTATCACACCTTGCAGGATCAACAAATCATGTTTCATCAAGCCCAGATGATCTGATGGCACAAAATAATTGATGACCTTTCAACAAAGCTCCAAGAGCTTGTGGGCTCAACACATGGTGGATACTCATTCAATATGTGACTAATATAGGAAGTAGATCTCAAAAATATCATGGAGGTTCCAAGTAGCACAACCATGAGGTTAGACACCAAGATAATCAATGACATGTGAGGGCTTAGATCATGATCAATGCCCTATTTCAATCTTTAGATCTTGATTGAATGGTGAAAAACAAAAGGTAATTTTTAAATGCCAATATCTAGTGCTTCAAAGGAATTTATGAAAATTTCCATGAAAATTGATAGATAGATACCAAATAAGCACCATGCAAACATCTAAAGGCAAAGGTCAAAATCAAATTTGAGGCATGTATGAGCCAAAGTCTAAGTAAGACACCACCATTAAAGCCTCAAAAGCCCTAAAAATTACATAAAATGCCTTAAGTAAACTCAAATTGATCACAATAAATCTAAAAGAAGTTCAATCATGACTTGAGCATGAAAGAATTAACCTAGAGACCATTTGTAATCCAATTATGAGAAATTCATAAGTTTGGTAGCTATGGTAGCTCAAAGGAAATAATTAAAGGATGAGATAAGATTGTATCTATCTATAGATAATGAAGGGAGGGTCTTCAAAGACACTAACTTGGATACTACAAACTTGAACACTGGAAATAAGAATTGGCCTAAGGTCTTCTAGACCATTAAGGAGATGTAGAGCTTCACCAAGGAAGAACAAAAGATTACCACAATTAATAGGAGGTATTATGACCTAGTTCCAGTCCAAAAGGCTAATCTCCATCATGTTGTTGCTAAACTAGAGGTACTCCATTGCATTGACATCCTTGATCTAATTTATATGGATTGTATAATTAGACATGATTGGATTATTCATGAGGGAAGATCTAAGAGAATTTTATATATTTCCCCACTTGCTTTTGGGAGATACTAAAAATTGGGAAAACCCCATGTGGACTTGCCCACTATCAAGGAATGGACTGGTAAGACTGACTTAGACACCATACATAGGCCTTGGTTACTCTGGGGGAACCATGTAATTTGGGACTTGAGGGAAGAATCCCAATTTCCCAATTTAGAAAAGGAATTAGGGTAATTATGACCCTATTAAATAGAATATCTCAGCCCCTTCAACCACATATGTCAGTAAGAGTTGGGTGTCTTATGTCTGCTTCATGGTAGAAAAGGATCTCACTCCTCTAATTAGAGAGATGATTAGCATCCACCTAGGGAGATAATTTAAAGCTATCAAGAAGAAGACAAGTAACTAGTTCTTTATGATGTCTTATCTATTAGATGCCCTACTAGCCTCCACCAAGATCCCTCACATCAAAAATTGGTCACATGGGAAGATTCACAATATCCCACCATTATTAAAAAATACATATTTTTAAATATAGACACCACATGTGGTTTATTTGTGATTGTTTTTATCTAGCTTTAGTAGAAGCCATTATAGGGTTCTCCATGCCCAAGACTAATCCTCTAATAAAAAACATGTAGATCTAATGGGATACATCTAGTTGTACCCAGATTGTACTATGATCATAATTAAAGGGATTTTGATCTAGCCTTACAAGTAACTCATTTATGTTACCACGAAGTTATTAGATCAAGAAATTCATGTCAACTTCTTCATGGTGTTGATGGAGTGTGCCAGGAGAAAAGGAAATGCCTACTCCATCCCTTTACTTTGATAATTGGTAGAACTATTTTTCAATATTAGAAACATGTGGATACCATTTCTAGGCACATAAACTATTTTGGATTTTAGCTAGATGACCTAAGGCATTAGGATCCTTATGATATCATGGCCAAGCATTTAAAGAGCAAGAAACTACCCAAATGTATTTATGAACATTAGCTTGGTCTTTATGATACTCTACACATCAGGGCCAATAATTTTTAAGAAGTACTAGTTAGGTTCAAGAAACACAATGTTAGACTTGAACATATACTAGCTGTTAAAGAAATGCCACCAAGGGACATATGGCAAATGGGACCTCTTCAATACCATTTACTGTTTAGACCTTCTATGCCACCTTAGGAAAAGCCATAGATGAAAGTGCCATAACCACAAGCATAGGTTTCATAAGTTCATGGGAAAGAGAAATTATAAGAGAGGTTGGGTGAGGGACCCTCATCCTCAACCCTGATTCAAAGACCAACATCTCCCATTAAGTACCTAGACATGATTTCCCTAGATCCTAATGAAATAGTAGAGGATGCAGTCAAAGTCCTTGCTAAATCATATGGCTCTAATGAAGAGGAAAAATAAGATAAATAATCCCAAGCCTAAGTAAATGAGGTTGAGTAAGAAAAATGGAAAGAAGTTACCCTAGACCTAGTCCCAGTGGCACCGTTAAATAAGAGAAAGGTAGAATTGGAAATTATCCCAATTGGATAAAAGAAGCCAAAGTTGAATTTCACTCACCCCATAAGTGAAGTTAACTTGTTTAGTGAGGAATGCCCCATTCATGGACTGAGCATCTCTAATTGGTTCATCTATGGGAAAATTTAGAAGATCCACTCCTTACCCCACTCATGGACCCTAACCCAAACTATCAAAGTTGATGTGCATGATGACATCAAGTTATGGATAAGAGATTTGATGAAGGAGGAAGAAGAGAGAATAATAGTGACCACTATAGGGTTAGATAACAAGCAATTGGATGCTCTAGGATAATCAAGTAGCATAAGAATCAAGGTCCTAGAACCTCCTATATACATAAAACAAGCCACCAAGGTCCAATTCAATCCTAAGACAACAAGATTAAAAAGAGTGACAACTAGAAAGACCACGGTGGGAACTGTATAATTCACTTTTCAAAAGGTAAAGCCATTTGTATGCTTAACTCCAATTAGGGGTCAACAACCTAGTGAGCATCCCATCCATGTAGAGGATATTAAAGAACTGACTGAGTCTCAATCAACTCAAGTTAGATCTGGCATCAAGGGGATGAAACAAAGAATATCTAACCTAGATAAAAAAATGAGGATTTGAAGGCATAGGCTATCTTATTAGTTCTTGAGGCAATGGTCAAGATGCTTGAGCAATCCTTTTTTGATATATTTGATGTATTAAAATCAATAAAACTAAGGCAAATTGTATTGGTGTAATAGAACATAGTGGCTAAGGGTCTAATAAGCCAATGTAAATATTCATAAGACAAAATAGTAGGATTAATCAACATCTAGGTTGGAAGGCAAATTCCTAGGCTCAAAATAATTAGTTTGGGACATTTGAATGACATTATGGGAATTGTTGTTGAAAAGATCCAAAGTTTGAGTACATGGTCACAAGAACTAGAGAGAATCCTAAAAGATGATGAGGAAATAATAGGGAGGATTAAACAACTCCTTGGAACCATGGTGACTAACCCTACATAGTCCATTTTCTTAGGCATCATTAAAGATGATGAGTTCAAACATAGGGCCACCTTGGTAATGCAAGAAATAAGAAATAGGAGTCTAGTTTGGGTCAGATAATAGTGGTATCCTAGATATGATCCTTAATGTAGGGGAAAAGGATAGTTGAGGCTAAGAACATCAAAGAGGCCATGATAAAAAATGATAGAGAATTTGATGCTCTGGCTGACAATAAGGAGTATCTTTTAAAAATGTCTATGGAATTATAACTGATTAATGAACAACAACAGAGGGCTATGAACATCCTCCAATAGAAATAAATGAGTTATTAATCACAAGGCCCACCAATTAATTAATATTCCATTTTGTAAAAGCATTGTAACATTTTGAAAATGGAATATTCCATTGTAAAGGCATATGCTAGTCTATTAACATATTTGCCTCTAGGTTAGTCTATTTTGGACAGGCAAGTGTAGTCTAGAACTTTATAGAAAAAGGTCAGTTATCCTTACTTCTTGTATATTTATATCTTACAATTAACTGCTATACTACCTTGTCCTCTTATAAAAGGTAATACTACCATTTTGTAAGTAGAGGGAATTTTGAGAAAAATTTGTATACTTTGAGTAGTTAGTACAATCAAAGAATTTTGAAAAGATTGTCCAAATTTGTTTCCGTCAAATGTTACATGGATTTTATCTCAATTTATAGTCTTAAGCCTTAAATTTGAATGGTTTATATGAATTTAGAGTTGCATATTTGATTATAGGGTTGCTAATTTATGCTTATGCTAGATTATTTGAATGATCTTGAATTTACATCATTTTATTTGCTCTGAATTAAAATTTGCTAATGTTATTTGAGTGTGGTAGAAAATATTTAAAGTAAATTTGGTTCTTACTTGTACTTATTTATATCATCCTTGGAGGTTTTCCTGGTGTGTAGTGAGATCTAAGCTTATGATATTTTTCACTATATACTCGTTAAATGCATAATCAGTTATAAATGAAAATTTGTCATAATGTTTGATGCTAAAATTAGCAATCACTTATTCTCTTTTTGCCTTACCCTTCCATTTGCTTCTTTTTTAACTAGATCACTTTAGTTCATATTTCATTGTAAATGTCCATTTAGATTAGTCTATAGTTTAAGCTTTGATCATAATTCACTAGTATTAGTATAGATACTTACACTTTGCAAAGATTTAGTCCATGATGACTCCCAAACATCAATTAATATAAATTTTTTGGAATAGTTAAACATTGTTCTATTGTTATTTCACCATAGGTAACATAAGTTGTCAAACCTGCTACTCGTGCTCTGAATTCCTAGAATTCTAAAGTGAGAAGTGTTCTTTAAACACTAAGGACACATGTAATACATTTAGAGGCATCAAAAAGTCTCGCTAGTGTTAGATGGAGGGTATCTTTGTGAATTGGTTGAATCCTTATTAATCTTAGTGTTTTGATCTAAGATTGGTGTTATCTTTGTACTTTTGCATAATTATTTTCTTAGAAGTGTAAAGATCATTGATCCTTGTGGTGTTTAACATATATTTGTGCTTCATTTAGACAAAGATCATGGTTCTTTGAAGTCTGATGCTTAATCTTGGTAAATATGGCTTAAGATATGAAAATCCATCGTAGTTGAGGTTAGAATATTTTTCTTTGATCAAAGATTAGTATATTTTTCATAGATCTGGGTTTATTTGAGCTTAGAATTATAAAGATAGACCATATTTGCATAATTAGACACATATTTGAGCTAGCTTAGTTAAATATTGATGTCCTTTATTGTTCTTTATATAATTCTTTACATAATTAGCTTAATATGTAGGTTTAATCCTTGTTCTTTATAAATATTAACTTGACACATTGTATTTCAAATAGGATATTCAATCTTCAAACTAGAATTGCTAAAGATCTAAACAAGAACACATTCAAAAACTAAAGAACCTTTTCTTGATATTGAAGTCCATAGAAGATCCAGGTGAGATAAAGTTAGGCATGGGCATTCCAAATCTTTGCCAACCTCACCTCTTTAAGGTACCCCTACCTTTGACCTTAGTCTAGGTATGGCTTAATTGGGATATTCTTTAATCAATGTACCAAGTGTGGTACATGATCTCCCATGTAACCTTACAAAATACTTGCCAACATTTAGTCCAATTGGTATATTAACTACTGAAGAGAACATTAAATATTTTAAAGATGCTTTAAGGTTGCTAAATGTCATACATGAAGATGTAGCATGCAAATTGTTTCCCTTTAATTTTAAAGATGTTATATATGAATGGTTTCTCAATTCTCATGACAATTCTATTACTAGTTGGGATGGTTTTACTAATGTTTTCATAGACCAATTTGGCAAAATTGTTATTCCATGTGTCATATACCACCATTTCAACACCATCAAGAGGGACACAAGTGAGCCCATAAGTTCCTTTAATGTTAGTTCTAGAAAATGTATAGTAGGATCTTAGAACCTTATAAACCTGATGAGGTTTTAGCTCTAGAAATCTATAAGGATGTAGTGGATCCTATGATTTTTATATTTCTAAAAAGGTCTCTCCCAACTATAACTTCATTAGCTAGGGCTTATTTTAAAGTAATGATCATCAATAATCAAATGCAACCCTAAGTAAAAATGGCCTACGCTATCCAAAATATCAATCCACATTTTCCCATTCTGAACATATTCCACAAGAAAAATCATAATGTTCCATCCTTAAATCAACTCCCAAATTTTAATCAATTACCTTTGAGTCATACTACTCCTAATCAAAATTTAAGATTATTAAGTCATCTTGATACTAAAGGATTTAATGCAAATGATCAAATGTCTTTAATACTAGTTACTAGTTCTGACAATAACTAGGTGCACAATTTTGAAACACCTAAGATTGAGAATGAGTTTAATCTAAAAATGGTCCAAAAATTAAAAATTGATTTCCTTCAATTACAAAAACAAGTTTGAAATAATGGAGAGAGATTTGGTAGGAACTTCTCATTCCAAAGGTTTAATAGGCCTAATAATAGGTTTTAGAATGATAGTTTCCATAATAATTAGAATAATGAACCATCTTTTAAAACTAGGACTATGGAAATTAATCTTACTAATATTACTTTGCCTGATTATTTTAGGGTGCATTATATAACCAAGCATGGAGATATTGATTACATTGAGTTTTATAAGTCTTTTGAAGCTTTCCAAGAAGAGTTAGACACATTTTAATTCATCCCTGATAAGGTTAGTGGTGTAGGTACTTCAAGGTCCAAGCCTACTGATCAAACTTTCATGGTTGAGATGTTTGATTTCCCTTTTCAAGAGGACAATGAACCTTATGATGTCCTTTAGTAAATACAAGCCTTACAATAATTCTTGAAAAAGACTTATCTTTTGAATAATAGAGAGTAGAGGAATCCCTTTAATACCTCAATGCCTCCAAATAACTTTGGAAATCCTCTAGACACGTCTTTAAGTAATGATCCAAAACCACCCAAAGGGAGTACCTCTAAGCATAGTGTTGATGTTCCTAGTTATTCAAACAAGACTAGTTATAATATTGTTGCGGACATGAAAAAGATAAAAGATATCACATTACATGAATTGACATAGATCATAGAACAAAGGGACCTCTTGCTATAATTATTGTCAAAGAAATCCAACAAACCACCCAAAGTTGACAATGCTAATATGGCTATGCACAAAGGTAAGACAAAATCTCCTCCTTTCATACTCACAGTTAGGATGTTCAATAAGAGTTTGCATAATTTTTTTATTGGATTCTAGTACATCCACCAATATCATGATAGTAGGTTTTACAAACAACTTAGATTGACACCTATTAAGTCTGATAGAGTTGTTACTCAATTATACAAATCTAGAGTCAAGGTGATTGGAGAATTATTAAATGCCCATATGCAATTTCCTCTGAGCCTAGAGTACAATAGTTTATTGATTTATAAGTTGTTAACAATCTTGATTTTTATGGGATATTATTAAGCAAAGAATGGACCAAATCTCTGAATGGCTACATCTCCATGGATTGTTCACATTTATGGCTATCTTGGAAAGGAGTTCCAAACCAGATTAGGGTTGAAAGAGAGCCAAGAATGAAGCATATGATCACTAAGTATAATGATATCAATGAAAGGGTCAACATAATTGACTCAAAATTAGGGGTTTCACCTTAGATAATTTAAAGGTATGTAATCCAAAGAGTACTCATGTTATGCTTGGGCTATGGAAGCTACATTTTGATGGTGCTAGGTGTAAGGCTGGATGGAGTAGGCATTATTCTAACTAACCCTGTTAGTAATAAATACCATACTTCTTATAGGATCTACTTCCCATAAACCAATAACCTTACTGAATATGAGGCCCTAATTTTAGTCTTATAATTTACCATAAAAATTAAATTCAAATAACTAATAGTCTATGGTGACTTGAAACTAGTAGTCAACCAAGTTAGAAGCCAATATCCATGCAAACTCTCATACCTCAAGAGAAAAAATTGAGTCTTTTGATGCCTTTAACATTGTCTCCATCCCCAAAGAAGAGAAAAAAGCTACTAATGAGTTGGCATCCACTACTACTAAACTCATGCCTGACCAAGACTCACCCAACTTTAGCATTGAGTTGATACATTATCCTTTGATCCTAGATAATGTGAATAATTTTTAGGTATTTAGTGATGATCAAAAAATATTTAACTTCATGACTATTTAAAAAGAATTTGATGCTTAGATTATTGATAAAAATGATGAAAATACACTAAGGGAAGGCAAATTTCATGGTAAAGTCATTCAATTGAATGAAAATAAGATCCCTAAAGGGATGATTGCCTTAGAGAGACTATTTGATCAAGACAAGATAAATTAGGTTTCTAAGGTTCCTAAATTAAGTGGGAAGGATTACAATGTTGTTGATCTTGGCCCTCAAGATTAGCCTCAGCTGGTTAACATTGGAAAAGCTTGCACTAATGTTGAGAATAAAAAGGACAAAGAGTTGTTAACCAAGTATAAGGATGTCATAGCTTGGTCTTATGATAAATTAAAGATATTTAATCCAATATTCATCACCCATAATATACCTCTTAAATAAATTTGTAAACATTTCAAGTAAAATCAAAGGCCTGTGAACCCTATCTTATAACCAATGATCTTCAAAGAGGTCAAGATATTGCTAGATGTTAGAATTGTGTTTCCCATCAGGTATTCTATTTGGGTGGAAAATTTGGTGCCAATTAGGAAGAATAATGATGAGATTAAACTATGCATTGATTTTATAAATTTGAAAAAAGCATATAAAAATGATAATTATCCTCTTCCCTTTCTTGACCATGTAATAGAAGCTATTTCAAGATCAGCCATGATGTCTTTTCTTGATGTTTTTTTAGGCTACAACTAGGTGTTGGTTGACAAAGAAGAAAGGATAAACATAGCTTTCACAACTAAATAGGGCACCTTTTCATACAAGAGAATGCCTTTTAGTCTAATAAACATAGGAGTTACTTTTCAAAGGGCCATGGACCATGCCTTCTAAGGTCTGATTGGTAAGTGTATCATTATATACATTGATGATCTACCCATTTTTTTATAAAAATAGGGAAGATTACTTTATAAATTTACAACAAGTATTTGAGAGATGCAGAAGGTATGTAATCTCCCTTAACCCCAAGAAAAACATATTTTGTGTTATTGAAGGTAAATTTTTGGGTCATGTCATAACTAAAGATGGGATCTCCATAAATCCTGAAAGAATGGAAGCTATATCTAAGATAGAGCTTCCAAATAATAGAAAAGAGTTAAAATCATTTTTTGGTAAGATGAAATTTGTAATAAAGTTCATTTCTAGCTTTATAGAGATTGTCAAGCTATTAAATGACATTCTAAATAAGGATGCCAAAGTCTCATGGAATGAGGAATCTAGGAAGGCATTTAATGACATAAAAGAATCTATTAGTCAGGCTCTAGTCTTGATAAGTCCTAACTTTTTAAAGGACTTATATCTCTATTTTTTTTGCATCTGACCATACTATGGCTATAGTTTAACTTAGAATGTTGATGGATGTGATCACCCAATAGCCTTTATGAGTACTGAACTTAAGAATGTTTAATTGAATTATTCATTGATTGATAAACAAGCATATGCATTAGTTAAATTAGTAAAGAAATGTAGGCACTATATCCTTAGAAATAAGGTGCATGCTATTCTACCTGACCTTACCACAGAACTCATGCTAAGCTAGAATGAGATTGGAGAACGTAGAGGTAAATGGATGTTAATTTTGTAATAACATGTCATAGAAATGAAAACTGTAAAGCTTGTAAGGTGCCAAGGTCTGATTCAAATGATTGCTAATACCAGCCCTAAGCTAAGTATTATGCAAGTTGACTAGTAAATATTTCAAGCTAGTGAGTGGTATGATTCCATCATTTATTTACTGATTAATGATACTTGTCCTATAGGACTAACCAAGGAGTAAAAGAGGGCCCTAAGGCGTAAGTTAGCTCATTATTTGATCAAAGATGGGGTTTTGAACATACAAAACTTTGAAGGGGTATACCTAATATGTGTCTCAAAATAATAAGCTACCCAAATTATGAGCACCTTTGATGAGAATTTTAGTAATGGGAACCCATATGGGAAGACAACATCCCACAAGATCCTTAGAATTGGCTACTATTGGCCAATTGTTTTCAAATATGCTCATATGCATGTGAGGGAATATCAATCATGACAAATATTTAACACCAAAGAGCCTAAGGTAATAATGACTTTAAAACTAGTCATGGTTGATAAAACCTTTACACAATGGGGGTTAGAATTTTTAGGGGTAATCAACCCCATTTCATTAGAAGGTCACCAGTATATCTTAACTATGATAGATTATTGCACAAGGTGGACTAAGGCTATAGCCACCAAAAAATGTAGGATGGAAGAAGTGATCAGTCTCTTATAGGAGAACATATGTACCAAATTTGAAACTCTAGTGTCTTTGGTGTGTGACAATGGATCCAAATTTATATCCATAGAGATGACAAAATGGGTGTATGATAATGGCATTTTTCTTAGTTTTTATCCAACTAATATCCCCAAGTAAATGGATTATCTAAGTCTACTAACAAGAACTTAATAAAAGCAATCAAGAAGTCTACTACAAACAAGCTCAGGACTTGAAATATGCTTCTCAAGTATGCCCTAAGGGAAGATAGGATAAGAATCAAACAAGCCTTGAAATCATCACCATTTCTATTTGTGTATGGCCAAGATCCTATCTTCCCTCACTCTCAAACTGCCTACATGTAAATTCATGCAAGAGTATATAGAAGAAGGCCAAAATATTGTAAATTCAAGATTGCTAGAATAATCCAAATGGAAGATGCATGAGAAGAAACATGTTCTAATTTTATCAAATATTAGACCATAGTGAAGAAGTGGTTTGAAAAAATATCAAAGATCAAGGTGTTTAGAAAAGGAGACTTAGTTATCCTTTGGGACAAAGCATCTGAGCCTAAGGGCAAGCATGGAAAGTTCATATCTCTATGTATTTTCACCTATTAGATTATAGACACACTGTGAGATAACACCTTTAGACTCAAATACTTATAAGGAGTAGAGTTTAGACTACCACCAATGGGTAGTACCTCAAGTATTACTTCTCTATTGCTCCCCCTAAAGTCTTTATGGAATAACTCTATAAGATGGTTAGAATTAGCGTAGGCAAGCTAATTAGTTTCTTTCATTTATTTCCTTCCTATCCCTTATTTTTACATAAGAATGTATATATCTATTTATTTCTTTTTGTTTCTTGATTTGTTGCTTTTTTGTGTGTTTACTTTTGTTTCCTTGCTCCTTACTCCTAATAAATCCTTTTGGACAACCCAACTCAAAGCTCATTTAGCTTGCTTGAAACTCTAAATTTCAAGAATCTAGGTATGAACCTCATACACATGCTATACATGGGTTTGAAATGTGAGCCTAATGTTGTGATTTGAAGAAATTAGTAAAGACCAATGGAAGAGGCCAACTACTCGATGAGAGCTTAAACATTGTTTTGACCTAAATTTGTTTTTAATAAGATTTGCACTTGTAGGATGAAAGATTAATCTATTGAGACACATTCATGATTGTACTTAATAAACATCCTTACCTAGGAAAATGGTTACAACCATATGTGATTTTTTAAGGATCAAACACTTGACCAAATCCTTAAACCTAGCTACCCTAGTTCCTAACCTTTCTGAAAGCATAAAATATCTAAAAATACAAAAAATAAGAATGCAATGCAAAATCAAACTATTTTCAAGTATAAGTGATTATGGTAATCTCCACCTGGGTTATGGATGCCTAGCTGGTAGTGGAACAAGGCCATGAGTAGAGATAAAGGCATCTCTATTAAGGATATGTGTGTTTGGATAGTAGCAGAGAAATGCCCAAGCCTTCCTTGAATTAGAAGCATGGTTCTTAAATAATATCCAAACATGCTCCAAGTTAGTGTTAATAACTAAAGATATGAAAACCTGTAAGTTGCCCCATGAATCCCATGGAAAATAGTAAGTGGAATAAAATCACACACATAACATGGCTATGTATTAATGTTTTATCCCAATTATAAAAGTGCAAGGTTTTTTTCAACCATAAAATGATCTAGATAATGACAAATATCAAGTGGAGTGGATGACTTAGTTATTTTTCTGAACCAGAGTCTCTAAGTTCTAACATATTGCTATGTTTCCTCTAGAAGCCACCATTATTGAGGTCAACATAACCCTAATTTTTGAAAATCTGGATCCTTGAGATAATTTGAACCTTAACCCTAAAACCATGGCATGTTTTGAATATTATTAGAATTTAAAAATCATCTACTTTGTAAAAGTTGGCTTACTAATTTATGGTTTTACTTTGAGCTTGCATAATGTTGCTAATAATTATTCTTTGTGTCTTATAGTTGTAGGTTTTATGTGGCCCTATTGAAGGGATCATGCTTAAAATTTGTATATCAACTCTATTTAGGCTTCATTCCCTAAAGGCTTTCCTTTAGAAAACCCTAGCTCAAGCCCTTGGTTCAAATTTACATTTGGAAAAAGTAAATTGGTAGGAACATTTCAAATTACTTTATAATTAAGTTTAATTTCATGTTAAGGTGTAGTTGTATTTCTTAACTTGACAAAACCTTAACTTGAAAGTCCTAATTGGTCCTTTTTATTTTTCCCCTTTATTTCCTACATTTCTAGCCAAGTCTAATGTTCATATTGGTAGGGTCCTTTTATTTTCCTAAGCATGGTCCCCTTTATTACCTACTTAGCCTAAGACTTATTTCATCTTGGGTCCTAACTTGAATATCATGTATCTTGTAGGATATTATAGTCCACACTTCATCACACCTCTTGATCCAACAAATTGAAGAAATATTGATGAGCCTGAGCATTTAGGTCTTCAAACCAATCATGTGCAAGCATCTAGATTATGATTGATGGCTCATGCCTCATCGAGATCAATGATCCAACAAAGTGAATACAACATTAAAAAGTCAAAAGGCCAAAGAATCCCTATAGAGTTACCATGCAACACTCTTATATTAGAATGTATGAATTTAATGAGCTTAAATTTGATGTTCATATGACCATCATTTGACGTATGTGAGGCCATCATTAATGTCTGTGTGAGTGTCAAATTTAAGCCCACCAAAACTAATAACTTCATGAGCTTAAATTTAAAATTCATGTGACTATCATTAGATGTTTTTGAGGCTATATTTGACCTCTATGAGGTAGTCAAATTCAATCTCTTCAAACATTTTACTTAGACAAAAGGAGTGTGTGTTTCTATCATCTGAAGGGGCTACCTTGATATTATGCTTTAAAAACTTAGCATAAAATTATTTAACCTAAGTATTTTTGTGTTTATTAATATGAAATAACTTAGATAAAAACATTTTAATCAAAGTCATTTATATAGACATGCACTTATTAAAGTCCTTGCACCTTACAGGATTAATGGCTCATGCTTTGTCAATCTAAGCTGATATGATAGCATGAAATCATTGATAACCTTTCAATAGAACTCTAAGAGCCCATGAGCTTGAAAAATGGTGGATACTCTTTCAATATGAAATTGATATAGGAATCAAATCTTAAAAATCCCATAAAGGTGCCAAGTGGCATAACCATGAGGCTCGATACCAAGATAGCCAATGACATGTGAGGGCTTAGATCATGATCAATGGCCCACATTGATCCTTGGATCTTGATCAAATGGTGCAAAGCAAAAGATAATTTTTAAATGGCAATACATAGTGCTTTGAAGGAATTTATGAAAAATTTCTTGAAAATTGCTAGAAAAATTCCAAATAAGCACCATACAAGCACAAGATGACAAAAATAAAGATTTTGTGTGCTCAAAAATGCAAACATATAAAGGCAAAGGTTAAAATCAAATCTAAGGCATGTATGAGTTGAATTCCAAGTAAGCCACCATCATTAAAGCTTAAAAACCCATAAAACTTGCATAAAAGGGGCCTTAAGTGAACTTGGATTAATCATAGTAAATCTAAAATAAGTTTGATAGTGATTTGAGCATGAAAGAATTAACCTAGAGACCATTTGTAATCCAATTGTGAGAAATTTTCAAGTCTAGAAGCCATGGCAGCTCAGAGGCAATAATTGAAAGATGTGATAGAATTATATCTATTTACAAATAATTAAAGGAGGGTATTTAAAGACATTAACCTAAACACTGTAGCGTTAAACATTGATAATAACAATTGGTCTTAGATCTTCTAGAGCATTAAGGAGATGCAAGCCATAACCAAGGAAGAATAAAGGATAGACACAGTCAGCAAGAGTTATTATGACATAGTTATAGTCCAAATGGTTAGTCTCCATCATACTACTGCTAAACTAGAGATAATATAATGTATTGACATCCTTACTCCTATTTTTATGGATTATAGAATTGAACATGACTATATCATTCATGAGGGGAGCTTTAGGATAATTACATATATTTCCCCACTAGATTTTAAGAGATACTACAAATTTGGAAAACCCCATGTGGAATTGCCCACTATCAAGTAATAGACTAATAATAATGACTTAGACACCATTGTTAGGCCTTGATTGCTCTAGGGGAACCATGTAGTTTGGGACCTTGAAGGAAGAATCCTAGTTGCCTAGTTTAGATAAGGAATTAGGGTAATTATGACCCTATTAAATATAATATCTAGAACCAATTCAACCTCATATGTAAAAAGAGTTAGGTTTCTTATGTCTACTACATGGTATAAAATGAGCTCACTCCTCTAATTAGATAGATGATCAACATTCAACTAAGAAGACAATTTATAGTTATCAAGAAGAAGACCAGTAACTAGTTCTTTATGATGTCCTATCTATTGGATTCCCTAATAACCTCCACCAAGATCCCTCACATAAAAAATTGGTCACCTGAGGTAGATTCAAAGTCTCCCACCATTATTCAAAAATACATATTTTCAAATATAGATACCACATGTAGTTCATTTGTGATTGTGTCTATACTACTTTAGTATAAGCCATTACAAGGTTTCCCATGCCCAAGATTAATCCTCTAATCAAGAAATATTAGAGATAATGGGAAACATCTAGTTATACCTAGATTTAGTATGATTAGAATTGAATGGATTTTGATCTAACCTTACAATTTACCTATCTATGTTCCCACAAAGTTATAAGAGCAAGAAATTGCATGTCAACTTTTTCATGGTGTCAATAGGAAAGGCCTCCTCCATCCCTTTCCTTTGATAATTGATAGAATTGTTTTCTAAGATTGAAAACATGTGGACACCATTTCCAAGCATAGAGACTCTTTTGGATTTTAGTTGGATGACCTGAGGCATTAGGTCCTTATGATAGGGTGGTTAAGCATTTGAAGAGAAAGCAATTACCTAAACATAGATTGATTGTTAATTAAAAACCGCTAGGGGACATATGATAAATGGGACATGTTCAATACTTTTTGCTACCTAGACCTTCCAGGTCACCTTAGAAGTAACCACAGATGGAAGTCCCATAGCCTCAAGCATAAGTTGCACAAGGTCATGGGAAAGAGAATTTAGAAGAGAGACTTGGTGAGGGACCCTCATCTTTAACCCTACCTTAAATACCAACATCTCCCATTGAATACATGGACATGATTGCCCTGGAGCTTGATGAAATAATAGAGGATACACTCAAAGTCCTTGATGAAGCATATGGATCTAATGAAGAGGAGGAGTATTCTAAAGAATCTTAGGCCCAAGTAGAGGTGGTTAAGAAATAAAAAGGGAAATAATTCACCCTAGACCTAGTCCTAGTGGCACCATTAAAGAAGAGAAAGGTAGAATTGGTAATTGTCTTAGTTGGACAAAAGAAGCCAAAGTTGATTTTCACTCACCCCACGAGTTAACTTAGCTTGTTTAGTGAGTAATACCCCATCCATGGACCAATCATCCCTAATTGGTTCATCTATGGGAAAATCCAAAATATTCTCTCCTTATCCCACTCATGGGCCCTAACCCAAACTAGAAATGTTGATGTGCATGATGACATCAAACCATGATTAAGGGATTTAATGAAGGAAGAAGAAGAGAGAAGAATAGTGACCACTATAGGGTTAGATATCAAGCAAGTGGATGCTCTAAAATCATCAAATAACACAAGAATCAAGTTTTTAAAACTTTCTAAGTACACAAAACCAACCACCAAGGTCCAATTAAATCTTGAGATAGAAGGATTATAAAGAATGATAAAAAGAAAGGCCATGGTGGGAACTAAAGAATTCACTTTTCAAAAGGTTTAGCCATTTATATGCTTAACCATAGTTGGGTTTTAGTAACCTGGTGATCATCCCATCCATGTAGAGGATATTGAATAATTGACTAAGGCTCACTCAAATCAAGTTAGAGCTAGCATCAAGGGGATGAAACAAAGAATATATAACATGGAAAATGAAAATGAGGATTTAAAGGCACAGGCTATCTTATCAGTGCCCAAGGTAATGGTTAAGATGCTTGAGGAATCCTTATTTGATATGTTTGATGTATTCAAATAAATAAAAATGAGGTAGAGTGCATTGGTGTAATATAACATAGTGGCTAAGGGTCTAATAGCCTAATGGCAAACTTTATAGGATAAAATAGTAGGATTAATCAACATCTGGGTTGGAAGGTAGATTCTTAGGGTCAAAACAATTAGTTTAGGATATTTGAATGCCATTCTAGGAATTTTTGTTAAAAATATCCAAAGTTTGAGTGCATGCTCAGAAGAACTAGAGAGACTCTTAAAAGATGATGATGAGCTACTAGGGAGGATTGAACAACTCCTTGGAACCATGCTGACTGACCCTACACAACCCATTATCTTAGGCATTATGAAAGATGATGAGTTAAAACATAGGGGCACCTTGGTGTTGTAGGAAATAAGAAATAAGAATCAAGGCTAGTCTGAGGTAGACAATACTAAGATCTTATATATGATCCTTAATGAAATGGAAAGGATAGTTGAGGCCAAGAACATCAAAGAGGCCATGATAAAAAATGATAGAAAATTAGATGCTCTAGTTGACAATGAGGAGGAGTATCTTTTAAAACTAGCTATGGACTTAGAGATGATTAATGAACAACACTAGAGGGATATGAACATCATCTAATAATATCAAGTGATTTTTTAGGCATAAGGACCACCAATTAATTTGAAATAATGGAGGATACCCTCAAAGTCCTTGCTAAAGTATATGGATATAATGAAGAGGAGGAGTAAGATGAAGAATCACAAGCCCAATAAGAGAAGGCTAAGTAAGAAAAAAGGAAAGAAGTTACCCTAGACCTAGTGTTAGTGGCACCATTAAAGAAGAGAAAGGAAAATTTGGTAATTATCCTATTTGGACAAAAGAAGCCAAAGTTGAATTTCAATCACCCCATGAGTGAAATCAGCTTGTTTAGTGATGAATACCCCATCCATGGACCAATCATCCCTAATTATCTCATCTATGGGAAAATTCAAAAGATTCCCTCCTTATTCCACCCATGGACCCTAACCCAAACTATCAATGTTGATGTGCATGATGACATCAAGCCATGAATAAGGGATTTGATGAAGGAAAAAGAAAGAAGAATAGTGACCACTATAGGGTTAGATAACAAGCAAGTGGATGATCTAGAATCATTAAGTAGCATAATAGTCAAGGTCCCAAAACCTACTAAGTACACAAAACCAACCACCAAGGTCCAATTCAATATTGAGATAGCAAGATCAAAAAGAGTGAAAACTAAAAATTCCATGGTGGGAACTAAAGAATTCACTTTTCAAAAGGTTGAGTGATTTATACGCTTAACTCCAATTGGGGGTTAGAAACCTAGTGAGTATCCCATCCATGTAGAGGATATTGAATAATTTACTGAGGCTCACTCAACTCAAGTTAGAGCTAGTATCAATGGGATGAAACAAGGAATATATAAAATGGAGAAAAAAAAAGAGGATTTAAAGGCACAAGTTGTCTTATCAGTTCCTAAGGAAATGGTCAAGATGCTTTAGGAATACTTCTTTGATATGTTTGATGTATTTAAATAAATAAAACTAAGGTAGCATGCATTGGTGTAACAAAAATAGTCATTAAGGGTCTAATATCCTAATGACAAGCTTCATATGATTAAATAACAAGATTAATCAACATCTAGGTTATAAGGCAAATTCTTAGGGTTAAAACAATTAGTCTAGGACATTTGAATGTCATTATGGGAATTATTGTTGAATAGATCCAAAGTTTGAGTGCATGGTCACCAGGACTAGAGAGACTCTTAAAATATGATGAGGAGCTAGTAGGGAGGATTGAAAAACTCCTTGGAACTATGTTGATTGACCCTACATAGCCCAGTATCTTAGGCATCATGAAAGATAATGAGTTAAAATATAGGGCCACCTTGGTGATGTAGTAAATGAGAAATAAGAATCAAACCCAGTCTGGGGTAGACAATAGTAAGATCTTAGATATGATCCTTAATGTAGGGGAAGGATAGCTGACAAAATTGATAAAAAATGATAGAGAATTGAATGCTTTGGCTGACAATGAGGAAGAATATCTTTTAATATTAGATGTGGACTTAGATATAATTAATGAACAACACTAGAGGGCTATGAACATCCTCTAATAGTATCAAGTGATTTTTTAGGCACAAGGCCCACCAATTAATTTGAAATAGTGGAGGATGCCCTCAAAGTCCTTGTTAAATCATATGGATCTAATGAAGAGGAGGAGCAAGATAAAGAATCATAGGACCAAGCAAAGGAGGATAAGTAAAAAAAAGGGAAAGAAGTTACCCTGGACCTAGTCTTAATGGCACCATTAAAGAAGATAAAGGTAGAATTGGTAATTTTCCTAGTTGGACAAAAAAAGACAAAGTTTATTTTCACTCACCCCATGAGTGAAGTCAACTTGTTTAGTTAGTAATACCCCATCCATGGACCAAGCATCCATAATTGGTTCATCTATGGGAAAATGCAAAGTATTCCCTCCTTATCCCACTTATGACCCTAACCCAAACTGTCAATGTTGATGTGCATGATGACATCAAGCTATGAATAAGGGATTTGATGGAGGAAGAAGAGAGAAGAATAATGACCACCATAGGGTTATATATCAAGCAAGTGGATGGTCTAGAATCATCAAGTAACACAAGAATCGAGGTCTTAAAAACTCTTAAGTACATAGAACCAACCACCAAGGTTCAATTAAATCCTAAGATAGTAGGATTAGAAAGAAAGACAACTAGAAAGGCCATGGTGGGAACTAAAGAATTCACTTTTCAAAAGATTGAGCAATTTATATGCTTAACTCTAGTTGGGGGGTTAGAAACTTAGTGAGCATCTCATCCATATAGAGGATATTGAATAATTGACTGAGTCTCACTTAGTTCAAGTCAGATCTAGCATCAGGGGGATGAAACAAATAATTTATAACATGGAAAAGGAAAATGAGGATTTGAAGGCACATGTTATCTTATCAATGCCTTAGGCTATGGTCAAGATGCTTGAAGAATCCTTATTTGATATGTTTGATATATTAAAATAAATAAAACTAAGGTAGAGTGCATTGGTGAAACAGAACATAGTGGCTGAGGGTCTAATAACCTAATGACAATATTCATAGGATAAAATAGTAGGATTATTCAACATTTGAGTTAGAATGTAGATTCCTAGGGTCAAAACAATTAGTCTAAGAGATTTAAATGCCATTTTGGGAAGTTTTGTTGAAAACATCCAAAGTTTGAGTGCATGGTCATAGGAATTGGAGAGACTCATAAAATATGATGAGGAACTATTTGGGAGAATTGAATAACTCCTTGGAACCATGCTAACTGACCCTACACAACCCACTATCTTAGGCATCATTAAAGATGATGAATTAAAATATAGGTCCACCTTAGTGATGTAGGAAATAAGAAATAAGAATTAAGGCCAGTCTAGGGTAGATAATAGTAGGATCCTAGATATGATCCTTAATTCAAGGGAAAGGATAGATGAGGCCAAAAATATCAAAGATTCCATAATAAAAAATGATAGAGAATTGGATGCTCTAGTTGACAATGAGGAGGAGTATATTTTAAAATTGGTTGTGGACTTAGAGCTGATTAATGAACAATACCAGAGGGCTATGAACATCCTCTATAGTAGGAAGTGATTTTTTAGTCACAAGGCCCACCAATCAATTAATATTCCATTTTTTAAAAACATTGTAGCATTTTGAAAATGGAATATTCCATTGTAAGGGCATATGCTAGTCTTATAACATATTTGCCTCTAGGTTAGTCTATTTTGGAAATGAAAGTGTAGTCTAGAACTTTTTAGAAAAAGGATAGTTATCCTCACTTCTTATACATTTGTATCTTACAACTGACTGATATACTACCTTGTCCTCTTATAAAATACATTACTACCATTTTGTAAGCAAAGGTAATTTTGAGAAAAAATTGTATACTTTGAGTAGTTAATACAATCAAGGAATTCTGAAAAGATTATCCAAATTTGTTTGTGTTGATTGTTACATGGATTTTATCTTAATTTATAGTCTTAAGCCTTGAATTTGAATGGTTTTTATGAATTCATAGTTTCATCTTTGATTACAAGGTTGCTAATTTATGCTTATGCTAGATTAGTTGAATGATCTTGAATTTGCTTCATTTTATTTATTCTACATTAGAATGTGTTAATGCTATTTGATTGTGGTAGAAACTATTTTTAGTAAATTCAGTTCTTACTTGTACTTCCTTATATCATCTTTGGAGGTTTGCCTAGTGTGTAGTGAGATCTGAGCTTATGCTATTTTTCACTATATACTAGTTAAATGCATACTCAGTTGTAATTAAAACTTTGTCATAATGTTTGAGGCTACGATCAACATTTACTTATTCTCTTTCCACCTTACCATTTTTATTTCTTCTTTTTTAACTAGATCACTTTATTTTAGATTTGATTGTAAATATCCATTTATATTAGTTTGTAGTTTAAGCTTTGATCATAATTCACTAGTATTGTCATAGATACTTACACTTTTCAAGTATTTGGTTCATGATGGCTCCCAACCATCAATTAATATAATTTTTATGGAATAGTTAAACATTGATCTATCGCTATTTCACCATAGGTAACATCAGTTACCAAAACATGTTACTCATGATTTGAATTCCTATAATTATAAATTGAGAAGTGTTATTTAAACACTAAGGACACATATGATACATTTAGAGGCATCAACACTTTCATAGTGGACTCATTTATAGGTAGTGTGTTTTAAAAATAACATATGCCTTTAAAAATAGAATATTCCACTTTCAAAATGGATAATATTTAGTTATAGAAAGAATATTCCCAAGTCTCTTAACCTTTGGGACCCCTGTGCTACTAAAAGACCTTCATGGTTATTTAATGCTCTTGGCCTAGAGTAATCCCCTTCTTTGCATATGAGGTCAAAATAGAATTCCATGTCCCTTTAAGAAACACTCCTATGAGCTATCATGGTGTATTATATTGCTTACTAGTGGACCCTGGATCAAATTATCTTTAGCCAAATGATAATTCAAGCCATCCTTCTAACACAAATGAAGTTCCTCCTGTTAATCCTTGAATATGTATCATAGGTGCCTAGAGTATTTAATAAACACTTCATATTTTAGAATTCTATGAATTCAATGCATGAGTTTCAAGTTGTGATAAACTTGTTATCCGTTGATGGAATTGAGGCAAAATAATTGACTATTTCACAATATTTACAATATTTGGTGGTTGGGAGCCATCATGACCAAATAGTAGATCTATGTAAAACATGAAGTATTCTATGCTAATTATAGTGAATTATGATCAAGATCTAATATAAGAACTAATCTAAGATGAATATTTACAATGATAATTAAACTAGAGTGATCTGGTTAAAAAAGGAGCAAAAGGAAAGGTAGGGATGAAAGAAATATTGATGATCTTCATTCCAATCATCATGACAAAGTTTAAATTTCATCTATACATACACTTAACCAATGTGTAACATGAAATATCATGAGCTCAAATCCTCTCACACATTAGGCAAACTCCTAAGGAAGGTGGAAATAATGTAAATAAGAACTTGGTTCACTTTAAAGATTTACTCATGCAAGCAAACAACATTAGCCCAAATTTAAGAAGAGTAAGACAATAAAATGAACCTAAGAACTTTTAATCAACTTAGAATTAACACAAGTTAACAACTCTATAATTAAAGGTGCACATTAAGAATTCTTAAGAACCATTCAAATATAGAAATTAGAATAAACAAGTGAGAGATAAGCCATGATATCAATGAACACAAGCAAATACTAGATAATATTCATAGAATTTCTTGCTTGTATTCATTGCTCAAAGTTTACAAAGTAATTTGGCTCTAAGAATTCCCTCCCATTTACAATTAACAATGATCCTTTTATAATATGCAAGGAAGCATGTTGGTCAATCCTAAACAATTAAAATAGTACAGGTGTAGGGACAACTATCCTTTCCACAAATGTTCTATAAATACACTATACCTTCCCAGTGGACTAATCTATAGGTAATGTGTTTTAAAAGCATCACATTCTTTTACAAATATAATATTCCATTTTCAAAATAGACAACATTTATCTATAGAAGGAATATTCCTAATTTTCTTAACCTTTGGGACCCTTGTGTTACTACAAGATGTTCATGGTTCTTTGATTCTCTTAGCCTAGAGTAATCCCCTTCTCTACTTCTGAGGTCAAAATATAATTCTACGTCCCCTTAAGAAACACTCCAAGTTGTCATGGCATATTAGAGTACTTACTGGTGGACCTTGGATCAAATTATCTTTATCTAGATGATAATTTAGGCTCTCCTTTGCATTACCAAGCTTGTAAAGTCTCCAATTTGGCACATTATACCAACATGGCTTAGATGTGGCATTTCTATGGTGTCTTCATGACATTCTACTCATCCCTATGCAAAATATGATTATTGCCTTTGAAAAACTAGCTTTGGTCTCACATTGTCTAATTCATTTGCATGAATCAACGTGGTCCATAGATATTTAGATTATTTGGATCCAAAAATCTATCTTAAAATTGACATCTACATGCCCATCATTTGATGTATGGGTAAACATCTTTGACAAGCACACATCCATCAATTTTAATCATGTTATCAAGACTATTTACTATCTTAAATTTAACATCTACGTGACCATCAATTGACATCTGTGTCAATTTCATTAATAGGTGCATGACCATCAATTTCAAACACATATTTGAGACTATTTTACAAGCTTACCACTTATCATTTTTGGGTTCATCTTGTTTCCTCTATATGCCATGTGGTGACTATTCATTGCTTCTATGTGTCGATGCTTCTAAATGTACCATAGATGCTTCTAGTGTTCAAAAAACATTACTCATTTTAGAATTCCAAGAATTCAAGGCATGAGTTACAAGTATTTGGAAATTATGATGCTTATGGTGAAATAGTAGTAGAGCAAAGTAGACTGTTACACAATTTATATTATTTGGTAGTTAGGAGCCACCTTGGTTTGGCCTTGTTGATATCTTCCTAGTCAAAGGCTGATGTTATACTAAAATAAATGGATATTTATAGTGAGATTTAATCTACAGTGAGGATCTCTATAAAAAATGAGAAAAGAGGAGAGGGTAAGGCAAAAAGGAAACAAATGTGATTGCAAGTCCTTACCTCAACATTATGACAAAGTTTTGATTTCATAAATAGACATCTAAACCAGTCTATAGAGATCAATTTCCATTACAAAATAGGCCAATTTATAAGGATAAATTGAAATTACAAGTAAGAATCAAGTTTACTTTTAATATTTTGTTTCTATATCTAAATAGTTGATGCACATCATTGATATATGAAAATTTAAAGTGAAGCAACTCATGATCTTTCCAACTAACCTAGAAAAGAATAGATTAGCAACCCTGTAAATGAATTAATGTAGTTTAAGAGTTAAATAAGCCATTCAAATCTAAGATCTAGATAAAAAATTAAGAGAAAAGCTAAAAATATCAATGTAACTAGATAAGAAATCTTTTTAGAATTGCTTTAGCTGTATTAATTGATGTGAGTATACAATTTTGCTCAAAAATCTCTCCTTTTTGTAAAACATGCCTTTATATAAAATCTATGTAGTATATCAGTCAATCTAAAAATATATGTATATAAAGATAAAGATAGTTGTCTTTGTAACAAACTATAATACATGTGTCTTTTACAATCATACTGACCTAGAAGAAATCACACTATCAAACTATCATTTGCCTTAACAAAAAAAAGTTTCTCCTAGGTAAGCCATAACTAGATTATTAAAGGTGGGACCCTTTGCTATTGGAGGATACTCATAGCTTGTTTATTTTGTTCATCCACTAGGCCTATGCCTACAACAGGCCTTATGAAGTGCTCCTCTTTTTGATAAGCTAGCTCATCAAAATCTTTGTCATTCCAAGCTAAAGATTCCTTAATGCTTCTAGCTTCATTGATCTTCTCCCTTGCATTAAATATCATGACTAATATTATGTTATTATCCTATATTTATTTTCCTTGACTCTTGCCTTTGATTTCTTGACTCATTAAAGTGGCTCTATGATGAAATTATTCATCACTGATAATTCCCAAGGTAGTGAGCTATGCAAGATCCTTCAACATAGTTCCCAAGAACTTCTCAATTTTACTTATGAGCTCTTTATCCTTCTTAATAAGTTCCTCCACTTTGTTATGCCAAGAACTCAAGGCTTGGACCTTGTCTAAAACAATTCCCAAAATGGAACTTAGGTGCCCCATGTTGATGGCTTTAAAATTTGGTATTTGCTTCCTAACCTAGATGTTAAGAAGTTAGGCAATCTTATCCTCAAAAGTCTACAACTGAGTAACCAACTCCTTGGCTAAGGTGTCCTAGTCCTCCAATGAACTCTACCTCAATTTCATTGACTTGAATGCCTTGAACATGTCATGAAATAACTCTTAAATCATCTCAATCATGGAATTTGGCATTGAGAGAATTGATTGACTTTAAAAATTCTCTTTCTCCTTCTCTAGGTTTTATATTCTTTCCTTTAATCCATGGACACCAGCCCTAGCCTACTAAAATTGAGTCTTTATTAAAATTTACACATCCTCCTCATGGTTGGGAGCCCCTCTAAGTTGTTTCCCTTCAATAGGGGTTAACCTTATGAATGGTTCCACCTTTTGAAAGGTGAATTCTTCTTGACCAACCATGGCTTTCCTTGTGGTGATCCTTTCTAATCCTACTAGGTCAAGGTTGAATTTGAATTTATTCTATGGATTCTTGAACTTTAGATTCTCTAAAACCTCCACACTTGTACTACCATAGGTTCTAAGGGTGTCAACTTTTTGGCTATCTTGAGCATAATGAATTTACATTCTTCTCTCTTCTTGCATTTCCACCATGTCCTTGATCCATAGTTTGATTTTATCATGTATATTTAAGCCAAATTCTATCAAGGCCCATAAAGGAGAGATGGATGTGACCTTTTACCACTTATCATAGATAAACCAGTAAGGGATGACTAGTCCAAAGATAGGAAACTCATCACTAAAGAGGTTGACTTCACTGGTAGGGTGAGTGAAGGTCAACCTAGGATTCTTCCTTAGATTCATAAGAACCAAGGATAGCTTTACTTTCTTTTTCTCCCTTTCCAATGGAACTAGCTCTTTTCCTACTTCTTTAGAGGGATATTACTCTCTATATGAGCCATATGTTATTGTTATATTAATGAGGGCACCCTCTAATGTCTCCTTTAACTCAATACCTATCACATTAATGAATTCCATAAAATAAGGTGGTCTCTATGGGACTACTGAAGGTGAGGGACCTTCCCCAAGTCTCTATTCCAATCTTGGTTCTTTAACTTTCTCCTTGCCTTTTACATCTTAAGGTTTTCTAGATTGATATTGTCCAACTTGTGATTCCTATTG
The DNA here is from genome assembly GCA_037957365.1 of Torreya grandis. Classification (NCBI taxonomy): domain Eukaryota; kingdom Viridiplantae; phylum Streptophyta; class Pinopsida; order Cupressales; family Taxaceae; genus Torreya; species Torreya grandis. Next base: position 1,286,296 of record JARHVA010004724.1, on the reverse strand, counting down.
GTGGGGTTGAGGTTCAAATGGTTACTCATTCAGCTCCTCATGAGTGATTTCAAATATACCTAGAAAAAAATGATATTACAAGGGGTGAAATTGCCATATCTTCCTTGAAGGCTAGTTGTCTTTGATCAGCTTGCATTCCAACTTGATATTGTAGCTTTTGATCTTGGAGAACACTTCCTTAAAATTTCTTGCTCTAATGTAGATGTCATAATTGACACTTATTTTATGTTCATATTCAACCTTTAGGACCTTTATTTCTATAATGTGGTTAACTACCTTATTCTTAGGGTCCCACATCTTAAGATCATCTAATTAGAAATCAAAATAATTTCTATGTGTAACCATGATTTCTAGCTACTTTTAGTATTTGATTAAAAACTTACCAATATCCAATGGGAGGGGATGGATTTGGCCATTCCTCTTCTCTCTCTATATTTTTTCAATGCCCTAGATGATTTGGGAAGTAATTTCTTACTTGACAAGCTTGTTAGGGACATAGACTGGTAGCCTATAAGGTTGGGTTAAGATCCCCTCTATCCTAATGATAGTTCAATCAAGATAATATCATAAATCCCCCATGGTTTCTATCTATTTATTGATAAGGGAATGAAATGTAGCATAGGAACTCCTATGATGGCCTCAACTATGGCTGGGAAAACATAATCATAGATGAATTGCATATGGTTCTTCTACTTGAATATATGCAATTTAGAATAGTAGTGATAAATTATGGTCCTACCATTAGGGGACCATTTTCTAATGTTAGGGAAGGTTATAGAGGATAGAAGGGAATAAAAAAAGAGTACATCATATATAATTTCTTGGAGGTCCATCTTTTGATGGCTATGAATTACTTAGCTAGGAAAAATCTGATTAGGTCTTACACAGGAGGGATCACTTTCTCTTCTACCATGAAATGGACATAAGATACCCAAAATTTGTTTACATATGTGGTAGAAGGGGGAAAAATACTAAATTTAGTAGGTTCATGATTATTCTAATGCCTTCTCTAAATTAGACAATAGGGATCTTGCCATCTAGGGTCTTAAAGATATCGGGTCCTTAGATTAACCAGGGTGTGAGGACTAAACCAAGGTCCTACATGTTAACCCAATCCTTCATGGTAGGGAGGTTGAGATGGGGTAAGGGGATATTGTAATAGGTCTCAAAGGCTACAAGGGAGATTTATACCACCTTCTAAGAATCACCCTTTTGACTGATCCATTCCCCATTTATCCTATAATAAACAAATATGGGTACAAGGACATCAATGCAATGCATTACCTCTAGTTTCACCATGGCATGGTGGAGACTAGCCATTTCAACTATAACCAGGTCATTATAACTTTGATTTACTATAGCATTCCTCATTTCCTCTTAGGAGATAGGTTGTAATTCATCCACCAAGAAGAAAAATTAGGACCAATTCCTCATTTCATAGATGTTTAGGGATGCTAGGTCTAGCTCTATGTCTTTGAAAATCCTCCCTTCATTATCAAAGGTTAGATAAAGCTCAACTTCTATCTTTAATTTTTGCCTACCAACAACCATTTTTGATGTTATTGAATTGTTCACACTAGATTACCAAGGGTTCTTATTATATCACTTATTCTCAAGAGCACAATTATGCTATCTTGATTGAACTGTAACCAATTAAACTGATTTGGGTCTTCTTTGTAGAGGGTTTAGGGTTTAGAGCTTCAATGATAGGAGATATTCAAGCTTTAAATTCATACATTTTTTGGATTTGATGGAGACCTTTTTCTTACATGGAACCTATATGGCATCATTCTAACCTTTTTGTGGCAATTTTCATAAGTGTCATTAGAACACTAGCCATTAGCTTTTAAAAGTCTCCTTTATTTCGTGTTGTAATATTAAGACCCTAGATTTAGCATGATCTATCGATCCAAATCCAAGTCCTCACCTTTTTTTGTCCAGTGATCTCTAGGCTTATGATCATGACACTTGGCATCCTCATAGATCTTTCCCATGCTATGTATATTATGTCAGTTATCACCTTGGTCAAGTATTAGCCATATTTTGAGCTTATAGAGATTTGAAAAGCCATAGACCCTATCATGTTGTTAGATCAAATATAGCGAGCAAGTGATTTTTGTTGATTGCTTGGCCAACTATGGTTTAAATGAAAATGTGGCATACATCCATCTCAAGATCCTAGGATGCCTTTGAAAATCCCACCTAGGCCTCACACTATTGGATCAAATACAATGAGCCAATGATAGTTATCAATCCACATGGGGTTCTGGTCATTAATTATATGCCTTTATTATTTGGGCACTTTTATTCCTTATATATAACCATTAAGGAAACATACATCTATCTCTCAAGGATTTATGCTCCTTTTCACTTTCTTATTATGCCTCATGCCATTGGATCAAATCTAGTGAGCAAGTGCAAGCCATTAAATCAATCCTAGTAAAAGTTATTTAAGCCAAAGTCTTAAGGCTAGGGTACTCCATTTGATCAAATTTAGTGAGTAAACATCATTCTTAAGATCCTACAAAGGGTGAGGGAGATAATCGTTAGAACTAAGGAGATAAATAAAAGCTTTTAGTGTAAGGTATTAAGACTAAGATCATGATGATTATTGGGGACTTAGTATTAATAACCTAGGCTAAGTTAGGTGATGAAAAATGAGACCTCATGGAGCTATACCAAATTAGACCTAAGGAACTTAGGAAAAATGAAGGGGGAAGGATAATTAAGAGCTCAAGTCATGTTTTAAAATCATGACTTAAACCCACGTGAACCCCTTATTTATAGCTTCTCTTTGTGATGAGTTTCAATTGGTTTCCACCAATATAGTTCCCTTCAGTATTTGAATTTGAAATAAGGGCCACCCAGGGTTTCTAAATATAGAACCCTTGGGTGACCACCATGGAACTTGAAAAATGACTCACACAACTCATTAGCATGGTTAGTCCAAAACAAGAAGATTAAATCACACAAGCATTCTCTTTAATAGAGTGGATAATATTTAAATTATATCAAAGACTTCTCAAAGACAAAGACTTCTCAAGGGTCATAATTTTTGAAAAAATGGGGTATGTTGGTCCAAATAAATGGTGACTCATGTGGGAAACATAGCCAAATGTTAGAACCCAGAGACTCTAGTTTAGGTCAATAATTAGGTCCTTTACTCTAGTAAATGAGGTCCATTCATGGTTGAAATAAGCTTTGTACCTAAAAAATTGAGTTTAAACTACTAGAACATAGTCATGTTGTGTGTGTGCTTTGATTTCACTTACTATTTGCCATGGGATTTAGGGAACAACTTCTAAGTTTCATAGCCTTAATTGTTTGCATTGACTAGTAGGCTTATTTAGTCATTTAAGGGGTTATTCTTTTAGTTATATAAGGCTTCAACATTGATATGATGCCAACTAGGAATCTATATACCTAATAGAGATAGATGTATCTCCACTCAAGGCCTTGCTCCACTGCCAACCATGCATCTATAGCCCTGGTGGAGATTACCCAAATCACCTATGCTTGAAAAGCTTTAGATTTTACACTAATTTTTTTGAGGTATATTTAATAATCTCAACAAGGTTGAAAACCAAAGTAGCCAGGTTTAATAATTATAAACCAATTTTTTGATTTCATAAAATCACCTGTAGTTGTCACCATTATCCCAGGCATGGATGTATTGTTAAGTGCAAAAATGGTTTTATCCTAATAGACTAAAATTTATTTTATAAGTGTAATTCTTCTTTAAAACCATATTCAAATCCCAATAATGTCTAGGTTTTCATAGAACATGGGATTTATTCATTGGCCTTTACCAGTTTCCTTGTGTTATAACACCAAGTTCACACTTTAGGTTTGTGGTCATCATATGTATTGGGGTCATACTCTAATTAGTGAAACCTTGGGAATTTTAGGGAGACAAGATATTTTGAGCACCAAACTATCTCTATAAAGACAAATGAAATCCAAGGAACAAAGTAAGAACATAGAAATAGAAGCACAAAAAATAAGAAATAAAAAAGGTAGGAAAAAAAAGGCCAACAAATATATACAAACAAGACAAGAAAGGAAAATAGAAAAGAAACTAACTAGCCTACCTATTCTAGCTTAAAAGGTCTTACAAATTTTATTCCATGAATACCCATGGTGAGGCTACATCAAATTAATACTTGAGATATACTCCTTAAAGGTATTTCAGATTGGAAGAATTACTACGAAGTGTGTCAGTGATTTGATATGGGCCAATCCTTATAGGTGTGAATTTAGATGCTTGCCTTTGGGTTCAGATGCCTTATCCCAAAGGAGGACTAGGTCTCATTGTCTGAATAATTTCACTTTTAACCTTTTGTCAAAACATATCTTGACTATGGTTTGATGCTTGCTAAATTTAACAAAGGCTTTCTCCCTTGCATCCTCCATCTGAATGATGTCTAACAACCTAGAGTTTGTAAGTTCTTGACTCTCTTCCATGTATTTCTGCATAAACATGAATGTGGGTAGCTTTAGGGTGATAAGAAAAATAGGTTCTTGACCATACACCAATAGGAATGGTGATGCCTTTAAGACTTGTTTAATTCTAATCCTATCTACCCATAGAGCATATTTAAGGAGCTTTTGTCAAGACCTAGGTTTATCTTCAACTGATTTTTTGATTGCCTTAATTAAATTCTTTTTAGTGGATTCAAAAACTCCATTTCCCTAGGGGTAATGATTTAAATAAAACTTTAGAGAAATTTCATTATCATAGGCCTATTTTATCGTTTCTATGGACATAAAATCTGATCCATTATCACACACCAAAGAGACTAGGGTTCTAAATTTGGTGAAAATGTTTTCTTCTAGGAAGTTGGTCACTTCTTCCATCATGTATTGTTTGGTGGCTATAGCTTTAGTCCACCTTATGTAATAGTCTATATCAATTAGGACATATTTGTGGCCCTCAAAATAATTAGGTTTGATTACTCCAATGAATTCCAATCCTCATTATGCAAAGGGCTTGTCAATCATCATTGGTTTCAAAGACATGGCTACCTTTGGTTCTTTGGTGCTAAATATTTGATAAGAATGACATTCCCTCACATTCTTGTGAGCATCCTTGAAAATGGTAGGCCAATAGTAACCAGCCCTAAGGATTTTATGGGTTATTTTTCTTCCTAATGTATGTCCACTACCTAATGTTTCATGGAAAGTACTCATCATTTAAGAAGATTCTTCCTTGGATACACACCTTAAATAGACTCCTTCAATGATTTTTATATATATTACTCTATCCTTGATTAAATAGTGAGAAGCTTTGAGTCTTAGGTCCCTCTTCTACTCACTTATAAGTGCTACAATATAAACACCATTAATCAATAAGTGAATCAAGGAATCATACCACTCGTTGAACTAGAAGTCTTATTCAACTTGCATGATATGTAGCTTAGGGATGGTGTTGGAAATCATCTAGACAAGGCCTTGACACCTTACCAACATAGTAGTTTTCATCTCTATATCATATTCTTATAGTACTAATATCCACTTGGCTCTATACTCACCTAAATCATTTTGAATCAACATGAGTTTTATGGTAGGGTCTAGTAATATAGCATCCACTTTTTTCTTGAAGATGTAATGCCTAAACTTATTTACTACTTTAACCAATGCACATACCTAATTTTCAATCAAGGAATAATTTAGTTTAGAATTATTTAAATTGGTACTCATAAAAGCAATTAGGTGATCATTCCCATCAACTTTTTGAGTTAGGACTGCTACCATGGTGTGATCAGAAGCAGGTGAGTACAAATAAAAGTCTCTTGAAAAGTTTGGACTTATCACTATGGGGGCTTGAATAATTGATTATTTAATGCTATTAAATGATTTATTGGACTCCTCATTCCAAGTGACCTTGGAATCCTTATTAACCATGTCATTTGATGGTTTGACAATCTCAACAAACCCTGAGATGGATTTCCTCAAAAAAATTACCTTGCCAAAGAATGACTTTCGTTATTTTCAACTATTTGGAAGCTCTATCTTAGAGATGGCTTTCACCCTTTAAAGATCTATAGAGATCCCATCCTTAGTGATAATGTGACCTAAAAACTTCCCTTCAGTAACACAAAAGATTCTTTTCTTGGGGTTAAGATAAATACCATACCTTTTGCATCTCTCAAATACTTGTTGAAGGTGTGTGAAATGATCTTCTTTATTTTTGGAGAATATTGTTAGGTCATCCATGTATATTATGAAGCATTTGCCAACTATACCCTAGAAAACATGGTCCATGGCTCTTGAAAAAGTATCCCCTACATTGATCATCCCAAAAGGCATCCTTTTGAAAGCAAAATTTTCCCACTTAGTAGTAAAGGATGTCTTCATTTTGTCCTCTCTATCAACTAGCACTTGGTTATAACCTGAGAAGCCATCAAGGAAAGACATCATGGTTGATCTTGAAATAACCTATATTCTTGGTTTAGAGAGGCCAAAGGGTAATTGTCCTTTTTAGATGCTTTGTTTAGGTTCCTAAAGTCAATACATAACCTAATTTCACCTTCTTATTTTTTACTAGAACCAAATTGGTAACCCAAGTGGAATGTTGAATGGGAAACACAATCTTTTCATCTAATGACTTCTTGACTTTTTTATATATCATGGGTTTTAGGATAGGTTTAACATGCCTCTTTTTCTACTTGAAAGGTTTACAACTTTCCTTGATTGGTATAGTATGGGTGATAACCCTTGGATCAAAGAACTTTAGATCATCATAAGACCATCCTATTATGTTCTTGTACTTGGTGAGCAACTCCCTAGCCTTCTTATTTTCCATTTTTTTGCAAGCCTTCCCTACATTAACCTATTGGGGTTGATCTTGGAGTCCAAGATTCATTGCATTGTAGTCATTCCCATTTACCTTAGGGACCTTAAGCTTCTCAATGAGTTTTTATAGGTCAAACAATCTTTCTAGTGAAACCATCCCTTTAGGTATCTTGTTATTTCTTAGGTGGATGATCTTGCCACTAAGTTCCATTTCAAGGGTATCCTCATCAGATTCATCAATAATATGAGTTTCAAAAGCTCCTGAGTTATTCATGAGTTCTAGGATCTACTGATCATCATTGAATACTTGGAAGTGGTTCACATTATCTGGGACTGAGTGACATGGTACTAGCTCAATACTAAAGTTAAGAGAATCTTAATTAGGCATGAGTTTGGCTATAGCAAAAGCCATTCCATCAACAACTTTGTTTTCATCTCTAGGGATAGAGAGGATGTTGAATGCCTCAAATGACTCTAATAAGTCCCAAACTTTGAATTTATACCTTTTGAGGTATGATAATATGAATTTATACTTGACTCTCACTTGGTTGAATACAAGTTCAGAGTCCCCACAAACTAGTAGTTTTTTGACTTTATTTTTAATAGCAAATTACAACCCCCAAATAAGAGCCTCAAATTTAGCTAGGTCATTAGTGCATGGTAATTTTAGTCTACAATATTTATGATATTATTTATTATTAGGGTCTATTAAAATGATACGAACTCTATATCTAGACTTTTATTTATCGCCATCAACATAAAGTTTCTATAAACTAGGTACAACATGAGTGTCTTGGGAACTAGCCAATTTTCTAATCTCTAAGGTGAGAACTCCTAAGTCAAAATCTATAAAGTTCACCAGTTAATTGATAGCATTGTACTCAATTATTATGTGTTTCATCCTTGGTTCTATTTCCACTCTTATCTAATTTGGGACACCTTTCTAAGGTAGCCATAGGTGTGAACAACTAGTAGACATATATCCATTTAGGGCCTTAGTCCATTCTCTACTTAAATTTAGTCCATATGCATTGGGAATGTCTAATAATTGAATGTAAATAAATTGTTTTACTCTAGGTTCACTATCTAGCTACATGTGTACATTTAATAATTCCATAATGAATTTGACCCTTGACTTGTTTAATTGGGTAACCACCTTATCAGACTTGATTGGAGTTAGTCCCAGTTGTTCACATATTCTTATAGGCATGATGTTGGTTGAAGCCCTAGAATATATAAGGAAATTGTGGAGGTTTTTACCAAATATCCTAACTATGAGAAGGAATGGGAGGGATTCTACCTTGGTTGCTTGCATGGTTATATTTGCACTATCATCCCTGGGTGGCTTTTTAGGTTTCTTAGACAAAGAATCTAACAATAAGTCTCTTTGTTCAGTAATTTGAGTTAACTCATGAAAGGTAATATTGGCCTTGATTTTCTTCATGTCTTCAACAATTTTATATCTATTCTTACTTGGTGAATCAGTATTAGGCTAGGAGGAAATCCCTTTGGGTGAATCAAGGTCATTCCTTGAAGTAGTCTCAGGAGGGGTCCCATAGTTATTAGGAGTTGAAGTGGTCAAAGGTTGCTTCTATTCCCTATTCCTTAAAGGGAATGTGTTAAAAAAATTTCAGAATGCTTGAATCTCTTCAAGAATACTCTCAAGTTCATTATTTTTTTGAAAAGGGAATTGGAAGGTTTCTACCATGTGGACTTGGTCTGAAGACTTAGAGCTAGAAGCATTTGTAGCACTATCCTTGTTAGGGACCACTTCAAATGTATTTAGTTATTCCTAAAAATCTTTAAAGGATTTCTAGAATTCAATGTAATCAATCTCACCATGATTAGCATGCACTCTATAATAATCAAGCAAAGCAATGTCTGTGAGATTAATATCCATGGTTTTGTTACTAGTAATGGGTACATTACTCTTGTTTTTGTTGTAAAATCTATCTTATGAAACCTATTTCTTGGTCTATTTAACTTTTGGAAAGTAAAGTTCCTTCCAAAACTTTCATTAGTATTACCAACTTATTTTTGCAATTAGAGAAAATTGGTGCTATGTTTTTGAAGCATCTTTAATATAAAATCATTCTCATTTTTAGGGGTCTAATACTTATGGAACTAATTATTGCTTCAACCAAAAGTGGGTATTAAGGCCTTTTGATCATTTTATAAGATTCATTAGTAGCTTGGTAACTCAAGCATCCCAGATTTTGATTAGGAGTAGCATAACTAGTAGGAAAAATGTTTAGGGTTGGGATTTGATTAAGAGATAGGGTGTTTTGGTTATTATTTAGAAAAAGGTTTAGAGTAGGAATTTGTGGGTTAAAATTGGGAATGGAGTAAGCCATTTAGCCTTGTGGTTGAATTTGATCACTGATAACCACTACCTCAAAATAGGATTGGGTTAATGAAGCTATAACTGAGATATATCTCTTTAAAAATACATAAGTCATAGGATCTACTATATCCTTGTAGATCTCTAGGGATAGAACATCATTAGGTTTTTAAGGTTCCATAGTCATGCTATACATTTTTTGGAATTTGGCATTGAAAGATCTTATAGGCTCACTAGCATCTCTTTTGATGGTTGTGAATTGATGATAAATGACATAAGGACTACTAATCTTACCAAATTGATCAATGAAAATGGTGTTGAAATCATTCCAAGAGGTATTGCAGTCATCAAGCAAATTGAGGAATGATTCATATGTGGCATCTTTGAAAGTAAAGGGAAATAGTCTATATGCTACATCTTCATGTGTGACATTTAATAACCTCAAAGCAGATTTAAAAGACTTAACATGTTCATCTGTAGTTACAACACCAATAAGACTAAATATGGGAAAATATTTATTAAAATTACATGGTAAACCATGGAATACCCCTTGTACATTAATGGGGAAACTCCCTAACCAATCCATACTTGGATGTGGTCTAAATGCAAATGTCCCTTAAATAAGATAAATTAGTAAAGACTTGGAAATTCTTCATCTACCTTTATCACACCTAGTTGTTTGATGAATTTGTAGCTCAGGTAAATGATCTCTTGTTTTTTAGCATGATCTGGTGTGAATTCTAGGTAATTCTAGCTTGAAGATTTGAGATCCTATTTAAAATATGATGTATCAAGTTAATCTTTACAAGAAGCATGGAATAGACATACACACTAGGCTAATTATGTAAAGATCTATGTAAAAATGATAAAGGACATCAAATTTCCATAAAGGTAGCTCAAGGTTGTATCCTATTGTGCAAAGAAAATTTATATTTACAAGTTGAGTTTGAGATGAACCATAATTTGTAAGGGATCACCTGATCTTTGATCAAAATAAGCCATTCTAATTTCAAATATTGTAGATCTTCAAATCCAAAGCTATATTTACCAAAATTAGCAATCATTTACCAAAGAAATATAATATTTTCCTTAATAAAGCATAAAGATATTTTAGAAACCTCTAATACTACCAATCTTTACACTTGGGATCAAATATCCATCCACAAGCATAAAGATATCACCAATTCTAGGATAATTAGCATCAATGACCCTCCTTCTAGTGCTAGTAGAGCTTCTCCTATTGATGCTTCTAAATATACCATAGGTGCTTATAGTGTTCATAAAACACTACTCATTTTAGAATTCCAAGAATTTAGGGCACAAGTTATATGTATTAGGAAATTATGATGCTTGTGGTGAAATAGTAGCAAAGCAAAGTAGATTGATTCATAAATTTATATTATTTGATGGTTGGGATCCACCTTGGTACAACCTTGTTTATAGATTCCTAATCAAAGGCTGATGTTATACTAAACTAACTAGATATTTATAGTGAAATTTAAGATATAGTGAGGATATTGTTAAAAAAAGAGAGAAAAGAGGAGAGGGTAAGGCAGAAAGGAAACAAATGTGATTGAAAGTCTTTGCCTCAAACATTATGACAAAGTTTTTGTTTCTTAAACATACATCTAAACTAGTCTATAATGTAAAATATCTAGAGCTTAATTTCCATTACAAACTAGGAAAATTTCTAAGGATAAATTAAAATTACAAGTAAGAATCAAGTTTACTTTTAATATTTTGTTTCTATATCTAAATAGATGATGCACATCTTTGATATAAGACAAATTAAATTGAATCAACTCATGATCTTTCCTACTAACTTAGCAAAGCACAAATTAAAAACCCTATAAATTAATTAATGTAGTTTAAGAATTAAATAAGCCACTCAAATCTAAGATCTAGACAAATAATTGAGAGAAAATCTACAACTATCAATGTAACTAGATAAGCAATATTTGCATAATTCCTTTAGCTATATTAATTGATGTGAGTATACAATTTTTCTCATAAAAATATCTCTTTTTACAAAAGGTAATACATGCCTTTATATAAAATCTAGGTAGTATACCAATGAGTATAAAAATATAGGTGTATAAAGATAAAGATATGTGTCTTTATAACAAACTACAATACACATGTCTTTTACAATCATACTGACCTAGAGGCAATCACGCTAACAAACTAGCATGTGCCTTAATAAAAAATGTTTATCCTTAGGTAAGCCATAACTAGTTTATTGGAGGTGGGACCCTTTACTACTAGAGGATGCTCATAGGTCATCCATGTTTTTCATCCACTAGTCCTAAGTCTATGATAGGCCTTGTGATGTGTTCCTCTTCTTGATCAACTTGCTCATCAAAATCTTTATCATTCCTAGCCAAAGCTTCCTTAATGTGTTTGGCTTAATTTATCATCTCCCCTACATTGAATATCATGCCTAATATTATACTACTATCCTATCCTAATTATCCTTTACTCTTTCCCTTGATTTCTTGAGTGACTAAAGTGGCTCTATGTTGGAATTCTTCACCACTGATAATTCCCAAGGTAGTAGGTTATGCAGGATCTTGGAACATAGTTCCTAAGATCTTCTCAATTCTACCTATGAGATCTTTATCCTCCTTAATAAGTTTCTCCACTTTTTAATGCCAAGAAATCAAGGCTTAGACCTTGTCTACAATAATTCCCAAAATGGAACTTAGGTACCCCATGCTAATGGCTTTAAAATTTGGTATTTACTTCCTAACCTAGATGTTAAGAAAATGGAAAATATTATCATCAAAAGTCTCCCACTGAGTAACCAACTCCTTAGCTAAGGTGGCCTAGTCCTTTATTTCACTCTACCTCAATTTCATAGACTTCAATGACTTAAACATGTCATGAAATGACTCCTCAAGCATCTTAATCATGGAGTCTAACACTGAGATAATTGATTGAGTTTACAAGTTCTCTTTCTCCTTCTCTAGGTTTTGGATTCTTTGATTTAATCCCTAGACACTATCACTAACCTATTTATATTAATCCTCAATTAAACTTTCCACATCCTCCTCATGGATTGGATCCTCTCTAAGTTGTTTCCTTTTAATAGGGGCTAACCCTATGAATGGTTTCACCATTTAAAAGGTGAATTCTTCTTGACTAACCATGACTATCCTTATGGTGATCCTTTCTAATCCTACTATGTCTAGGTTGAATTAGACTTTAGTCTTTATCTTCTTGAACTTTTGAGGCTCAATCACCTCCACACTTGTACTACCAGAGGCTCTAGGGGTGTGAACTTTCTAGCTTTCTTGAAGCATGATAAAATTGTATTTTTGTCTCTTCTTGATTTTCTACCATGTCCTTGATCCATGGTTTGATGTTATCATGTATATTTAAACCAACTTGTGTCAAGGCCCATGAAGGAGATAGGGATGGGACCTTTTTCCACTTCTCATAGATAAACTAGTTACATATGAGTAGTCTATGCATAGGAAACTCATCACTGAAGAGGTTGACTTCACTAGTAAGGTGAGTGAAGGTCAACCTAGGCTTCTTCCATGGAGTCACAAGAACCAAGGCTAGCTCTGATTTCCTTTTCTCCCTTTCCAATGGAACCAACTCCTTTCCTATCTCTTTAGAGGAATCCTCCTCTCTATTTGAGCCATATGCTACTACTATATTAAAGAGGGCACCCTCTAATGTCTCCTCTGGATCAAGAGCTATCATATAAATGAATTCAATTGGAGAATGTGGTCTCTATGGGAGTAATAAAGGTGAGGGACCTTCCCCAAGTATTTTTTCTAATCTTTATTCTCCAACTTTCTCCTTGCCTTTTACATCTTGAAGTTGTCTAGCCCGAGATTGTCCATCTTGTGTTTCCTATTGGTGGGGTGAGGTTAAAATGGTTATTCCTTGGGTTCCTCATTAGTGGCCCCAAATGGACTTATCAAAAAATGATATTACAAGGGGTGTAATTTACATATCTCCCCTAAAGGCTTATTGTCCTTGATCAGTCTATGTTCAAACATGATATTATAGATTTTGATCTTGGAGAGAACTTCTTCAAAATTTCTTGCTCTAATGTAGATGTCACCATTGACACCTATTTTATGTTCATATTCAACATTTGGGACCTTTATTTCAATAATGTGGTTAACTACCCTATTATTAGGGTCCCACATCTTAAGGTCATCTAATTGGAAATCAAAAGAATTTCTATGTGTAACCATGATTTATAGTTGCTTCCAGTCTTTGATTACAACCTTGCCAATATCCAATTGGAGGGGATGGATTTGGCCCTTCCTCTTCTCTCTACATATTTTTTCAATTCCCTAGATGATTTGGGAAGTAATTTCTTGATCAACAAGTTTGTTAGGGACATGGACTGATAGCCTGTAAGGGTGGGTTAGGATCCCCTCTATCCTAATGATAATGCAATTAGGATAATACCATACATAACCCATGGTTTCTACCTATTTATTTATAAGGGGATGAAATCTTGGCATAAGAACTCTTGTGATGGCCTCAACTATGGCTTGGAAAATAAAATCATAGATAAATTTCATATGGTTCCTATACTTAAATACATGCAATTTAGAATAGTAGTGAGGAATTGTGGTCCTACCATCAAGGACCAATTTCTAATGTCAGGGAAGGTTATAGAGGCTAAAAGAGAATCTAATAGATAGGACATCATATATGATTGCTTATATGTCTATATTTTGATGGCTATGAATTGCTTAGATAGGAAGAAGCTAATTAGGTCTCCGACTAGAGGGGTCAATTTCTCTTCTACCATGAAATGGACATAGGACACCCAAAATTTGTTTACATATGTGGTGGAAGGGGAACTAAAGGCTTGATTAAATAGGGTCATGGTTATTCTAATGCCTTTTCTAAGTTTGACAATAGGGATCTTACCATCTAGGGTCCTAAAGACATGGGGTCCTTAGATTAACTAGGGTGTAAGGACTAAATTAAGATCCTAGGTGTTAACCCAATCCCTCATGATAGGGAGGTTGAGATGGGGTAAGAGGGTCTTGTAATAGGTCTCAAAGGCTACAAGGGAGATATATGCCACCTTCTAGGAATTACCCTCTTGAATGAACCATTCCCCATCTATCCTAAAATAAAAAAAGATGGGTGTAAAGACATTAATGCAATGCATTACCTTTGGTTTTGTTGTGGTATGGTGGAGACTAGCCATTTAAACCATAACTAGGTCATTGTACCTTCAATTTATTATAGCAGTCCTCATTTCATCTTAGGAGATAGGTTGTAATTCATCCACCAATAAGAATAATTAGGACCAAATCCTCACTCCATATATGTTTAGGTCCACTAGGTCCATCTCTATGTCTTTAAAAATCCTCCCTTCATTGTTAGAGGTTAGATAAAGCTTAGCTTATATATTCAATTGTCACTTGTTAGCCACCATTTATGATGTTATTGATTTTTTCACACTGGATTACCAATGGTTCTTAGTATATAACTTGTTCTTAGGAGCATAATTATGCTATCTTGATTGAACTATAACCAATTTAACTAATTTGGGTCTTCTTTATAGATGGTTTAGGGTTTAGATCTTTAATGGTAGGAAATATTTAGGCTCTAAATTCATACATGTTCTAGATTTTATCAAGACCTTTTGATTGCATGGAGCCTATAGGGTATCATTCTAGGATTTTCATGGTAATTTTCATATGTCATTCAAACACAAGCCATTGGCTTTTAAAAGTCTCCTTTATTTCACATCATAAGATCAAGATCCTAGACTTAGTATGATCCATCAATCCAAATACAAGTCATCACCTTTTATTTATCTAATGATCTCTAGGCTTGCATTCATGACACTTGGCATCCTCATAGATATTCCCATGCTTCATAGCTTCTATTAGTTATCACCTTGGTCAAGCATTGGCCATGTGTTGAGCTCATAGAGATTTGAAAAGTCATCAAGCCTTTCACATCATTTGATCAAATCTAGTAAGTGAGTGATTTCCATTGATTTCTTGGTTATTTTTGGTTCAAATGAAAATGTGACATACATCCATCTTGGGATCCTAGGATGCCTTTGAAAAGTACACTTGGGGCTTGCACTAGACCTTGCACTATTGAATCAAATCTACTGAGCTAGTGATAGCTGTCAATCCATGTGAGGGTCTAGTAATTAATTAGATGTGTTTATTAGGTGGGCCATTTTATTCCTTCCATTCAAAAATCAAGGTGTTATTAATCCATCTCTTGGGGCCTTATGCTCCTTTTGACTTTCTTCTTATGCCTCACATTATTAGATCAAATCCAATGATCAAGTGCAAGCTATTGAGTTGATCTTGGTGCAAGTTGTTTAAGCCAAATTCTTAAGGCTAGGGTGATACATCCGATCAAATCCAATGAGAAAGCACAATTTTTAGGATCCTAAAAAGGGTGAGGGAGATAATCATTAGAACCAAGGAGATAAATAAAATATTTTATCATAAGGTATTAAGACTAAGGTCATGATGATTATCAGGGCCTTAGTATTAATAACCTAGGATAAGTTAGGTGATGTAAAAGGGGACCTCATGGAGCTATACTAAATTATACCCAAGAAACTTAGGAAAAATAAAGGGGGAAGGATAATGAATAGCTTGAGTCATGTTATAAAAACATGACTTAAACACGTGTGAACCCCTTGTTTATAGATTCTCTTTGTGATGAGTTTCAATTAGTTCCCACCAAGATGGTTCCCTCTAATAATTTAATTTGAAATAAGGTCCACCTAGGGTTTCTAAACATAGAACCCTTGGGTGACCACCATGAAACTTGCAAAATGACTCTCATAACTCATTAGCATGGTTAGTCCAAAACAAGAAGATTAAATCACACAAACATGTTCTTTAATAGAATGGATGATCTTAAAATTTTGACAAGGACCTCAATGTTTAGGTGATTCAAAAATTGGTTATGAAGACTTCTCAAGGGTCTCAATTTTTAAACAAATGAGGTATGTTGGTCCCAACACTGTGCTCTTTGTACTAATCTCCCATGCATCATTTGATCTTTGTACTAAGCCCCATGATGGTGAAACTTGTCACCCCTTTGGATCTCCATATAACCTTAGACAATTAAATTTTGTACACATCATTAAATCAACTATACTAGGCTCACATGGACCATATATCTTTGAAACAAGCTTAGGCTTTAACTCTTTGTTTGAGGCTTGATTTTTCAATGTTTGTCACATTCTATTTGATCAATATCATTTGAGTGAATGCGGATCATTGATCCTATAAATAATAATGAAAATTAAGCTCAAGAGCATATATAAAGGACATAGGATAAAATATTTAATTTAAGTTCTAAACATATTAAAGGGACCCCATGAATTAAAAGGACCAAGGCATAAAGACTTTGGACCAAGGTTAGAAACCTAAAACAAAAGGACCCCTTGAATAACAAAGACATAGCCTAAAGTCTTAGCCTAAGGTTTTTATCCTATTAATAAATATTATAAACCTTAGGATAAGACTTTAGGATAATCCTTATAACAAAGGGACCATGTGATTATTTAGACCAAGCTAGGATAGAAGGGAACAAAGGGATCATGGGGCATAAAAGAGACCAAGTATAAGATTTTTATTCTAAGATTTGGTTGTGTTAAAAAACAAGACCAAGACTTAGGATAAAAATTAAACTAATTCCATGGTATGATTAATTTTTTTCCACTTAAATTTAAATAAAAATATCCTACCAAATTTATATTTGAAATAAAAGGTCCAATTAAAACATTAAGCTAACATTTAAAAATATGAATTTAATTAATCAATTATAGACCAAGGTTAGTAAAAGATCAATTTAACATTGAAGCAAAAAATCCTAATCATGTTCATTCCTAAATTGGATCTATTAAATGTACAACCTAAAACACAAATATCCAATGTTATTACTTTATATAAGATTGAACCAGAACCAAGAACAAATAAGTCAGCTAGACCATGGTGTGGATGATCTTCAAATAAAAATAACATGTAATCATGATAATGACACTCTAATCAAGTAAATATTCATTTTTAAGGTAAAAATTTTCACAATTTGATACATGGGTCCCCATTTTTTAGAAATGGGGGTATGTTGACCTCAATAAATGGTGACTTCTAGGAGAAACATAGCAATATGTTAGAATTCAGAGACTCTAGTTTAGACTAATAATTAATATACATATTCTATTTGATCAAGCACCATTATTAAGATTAGTTAATGGTTAGAACAAATCTTGTATATGAATAATTAAGATCAAACATCAAAACTTAGTCATGTTATGTGTGTGCTTTGATTCCACTTATTGATTACTAAAGGATTTAGAGAACTTCTAAGTTCATGACTTTAATCATTAAAATTGACTTTCATCATGTTTGAATATTCATTAAAAACCATGTTTTAGATCAAGGAAGGCTTGGGCATTGCTCTGCTTCTAGCTAGGCATCCATATCCCTAACAAAGATGCCTTTGGCTCCACTAAAGGCCATGCTCTACTACCATTTAGGCATCCATAGCCCTGATAGAGATTACCAAAATCACCTCTACTTAGAAAACTCTTTGAATTTTGTAATAATCACCTTATTTTTGGATTTTTTAAAGTTATTTGACTTTTTATCAAAGGTTGGGAACCAAGTTAGCTAGGTTAAGGGATCTGGTCAAGTGTTTGATTTTCAGACAATCATACCTAACTATAAACTTTGTCCCAGGCAATTAATATTTTTTAAGTGCAAGCATAAATATGTCCTAATAGTTTAAGATTTCATCCTACATGTTTAATCCTTATTAAAACCAAGCTTAGATAAGAATAAGGTTTAAAATTTTAAGGAACAATTAAATTATTCATTAGTATTTTCTAACTTCTCTAAACTATAACATCAAGCTCATATTTCAACAATTTATGATCAACCAATATTGAGAAGTCATACTTAAATTTTTGAACTATGAAGCTCTTGATCAGTTAGATGAAACTCTAGATGAGGGATGTCCAAAAGGACTTATTTAGAAGAAAGGGACAAAGCAAGGGAAAACAAACAAATATAAATAGGCACTATATACAAACAAAGGACAAGAAGGAAAAAAGTAAGACATAAAGAACATGAAAGAACCTAAACTAAGCCCTATACTAAATATAGAAAGTAATTAACTCCAATATCAAATGGAAAGTTCTTTATCCTACCATAGAATATTTAGGCATGATTATTTCCACTCAGTAGCCCCTTTTTGTGGATAGGAGTATTTGCATGTTCATGTCTTCTAGGTGATGTAGCTTAGTTTCTTATTTATATTCTCTAGTACATAAGTTGAATATATGGGTTTAAAATCCAATCATCTTCTTCCCAAATTCTTCTAATTTATAGTAGGAGTGATAGTTCTACTTCATCCATAGACATATAGTGGCTCATATCATTTTTACTCAATAATGGTAGCTCGATTAGTATCCTTAGAATAATGTTTTGACTAGGATATTTTTGAGGTAGAAATGGAATACCAATATTTGTAAAAAAATATTCCAAGTTATCCCAAAAGGATTATTCATCCTAATCAACTAAATGATTCTCATATATAATCTTACCATCAAAAACATGTTGGTCCCATACTCTTAACCTCTTGATGAAGTCATATGACAATTCTTGATCTATTTCATCTGCTTCATTTTATCCTTAATGAAGAAATAAATCTCTTCTATCTAATTGAGTTCCAACTCTTCTATTCTTGGTATTTCTAGGATATCATTGCCTTCTTAGGACACCTTAATTTCCTTCAAGAAATCTTGGTGTAATTTCTACCCATGGTCATCTTCTTTAGCAGTATCCTCTATTACATCAGTAAATTCATATGGAGTATTTTCATAGCTATATTTTGAAGAGAAGTTAGCTTGTATCTGATCTTTATTATGAGTTTGCTCATCTTGAAGAGTTATTCCTTCTTCTAGAGTATATTCAAGTTCACTTTCCTTTTCAAATGGAAAATCAAAAGCCTCTATCATGAAACCTTGCGACATCCTTGTAAAGTTAAATGTCCCTACAATATTATCTTGGTTAGCCACAATTTCAAAGGTTTTATAAACATTTCAATGGTCAACCAAATATATATCATAGAAACTCATTTGTATGCTTTTAGATGATCCATTATTGTTGTTATCATGAAACTTGTTTAGAGGCTTGTTGAACCTTTGAGAAGCATAGTTTTTGTTAGACCCCTCCCTTATATTTACTACTTATTTTTGTAACTAAAGAAAGTCAATGCTCAGTTTTTAGACCATTTCTAATATCAAGTCATTTGAATTTTTTGGTTTCTCAGGCTCATGAACTAGAGCATTACTACTAGCTACAGGAATTAGAGTTTCATGATTTTATGGATGAAACCCACTAGTAATGCTATTCAAAAACCCTAGGTTTTGGCCAAGATATGGTTGAATCAATAGTAATTAGTTCTCAACTAGAGGTTGGTTCAAAGTAGGTATATTCTAATTATCATTAGGATGGAGTATGCCATTTGACCTTGGGTTTGCATTTGGTCATTAATGATCATAACTTAGGCATAAGCCAATGTTAATGTATTGATGAAATTTATAGAAGTTTTAAATAACACAAAGGTCATGGGGTATATGTCATCCCTTTAAATATCTAAAGCCAAAGCCACATCAGTTTCATATGGGGCCATGGTCCTGTTAAAAATCTTTTAGAACCTATCATTAAAGGCTCTTATGGTCATATCAAAATCCCTATTGATTTTGATAAACTTTTGGTAAAGGATGTATGGATTGATAATTTTACAAAATTGATCAATGAAAATATTATTAAAGGCATTCTAACTAGTAATGTAAATATCAAGTAGGTTGATAAACCAATCATATGTATCATCTCTAAAAGTGAATGGGAATAATCTACACACTACATCTTCATGAAATAAATTTAACAATCTCAAAGTAGCCTTAAATGATTTAATATGTTATTCAATAGTGACAAAAATATTAGGACTAAAAGTAGGCAAATACATTTCAAAATTTTGAGGAAGATCATGTACTATACCTAGCACATTAATTGGAGAACTACCTAACCAAGACATACCTTAAACACATGAGCACCCTAACTTGGTGAAGTTTGTTGAGACCTTGAAATATTATGCTCGCCTTGGTATATATTTTGAAAATTTCAGCTCGTGACCTTGAAATCTATTTAAAATATGATGCATCAAATCAATATTTGAAAAGTACAATGATTAAGTTTGCATGTTAAGCCAATTTTGCATAAATATATGTAAAGTGTGACTATATTTAACTAAATAAGCTCAAAGATCTAGATTGATGAATGAGAGGGATCTTCACACCTCTAAGCTTGAATAAACTCAAATTTTCAAAGAACCAATCAATCTTTGTACAAAATTACTATTACTAACCTTAAATGTGGGGAATACATAAAGCCTAAACTACCTTTGCATGAATATCCATGGATCTTCAAGGAATATCGATCTTTGGCTAAAAGAAGTTAAAATATTGGTCTAAAACCATAATGATTGATGATATTTACACAATTGAGCAAAGGATCACTCAAATATGTTAATAATACACAAATATTTGATCAAAATACAACAAAATTAGCAAAGATTTTATAAATTCACAAAGATCTAACTAAAGGCCCTCCTTTTAGCACCAGCAAAGCTCTTCTTGTTGATGACTAAATATGTATCACAGGTGTCTAGAGTGTTTAAGAAAAACTTCTCATTTTAGAATTCTAAGAATTCAATGCATGAGTTACAAGTTGTGATAATCTTGTTATTTGTTGATGGAATAGAGATAGAATAAATGAATGTTTCATAATATTTATAATATTTAGTGGTTGGGAGCCACCATGGACAAATAGTAGATCTATACAAAATATGAAGTATTCTATGTTAATTTAAGTGAATTATGATCAAGAGCTAATTTAAGAACTAATCTAAGATGGATATTTACAATGACAATTAAAGTAGAGTGATTTAGCTAAAAAAAGAGTAAAATGAAAGTTAGGGCAAAAATAAATGTTGTTGATCTTTATTCCAAACATCATGACAAAGTTTAGATCTCATCTAGATATACACTTAACCAATGTGTAATATAGAATAACATGATTTCAAATTCTATCACACATCAGGCAAACTCCTAAGGAAGGTGGAAATAATGTAAATAATAATTTTTATGATGTTAATTTGAACCCTTGGAGAGGGTTCTTCAGGATCTATCCCACTAAGTCATAATGTTGGGACAACCCTAGGCTATAACTAACCTATGTTTAGACTAAACCTATGGAATAAGTTGGCTTCCTCTTTGATGCTCACCTAAACTAATAATAAGCTAATGATTCATGGGGAAAAAGGATAGAAAGGGGATAAGGGCTCCTAAGAAAGTTAACTAAGTGATGCACCAAACCTAAAAGAGAATGTCCCATAATATTGAACCCACATTAGATTGATAAAAAACAATATTAGCTCACACAACCTCTAAATCAAACTATTTACATAAGTCTTTCATAGAAGAGGTTTAGATTATAACACTAATATAAACCTGCAAGTAAAATTAAAAACTCCCTAAACAAGGTCAGAAAGGAAGATAATGGATGAGGAAGATTATGCTCATACACAACTCACCAAACATAGAATCAAGGCAAGAGATAGGTGAATAAAGTCCTTATTGCATTAAGAAGTAGTTCTTACAAATTCTTGATAGGGTCGAGCCTAATCAATAGGAACACACTTTATAATATCTCAAAGATTATCCTTGTCTCCTAGAAAGATAAAAAATTATAAAATCTAAGAACCTTTACAAAGGAGAAGAGAATGGGATAATATAGGAGAAGGGGAGAAGAGAGAAGAGGGAACATGTTTTGAGAATAATTAATGAGCTACCAACTTTCAAGGGAATACTCCACCATACTTTGGTCCAATCAGGATGTAGTCTATCATGAATAAGATAGTTTTTGTTTTTCCTAATATCCTTTGAGTAATATACTAGAAGATAAGAATTTTTCCAAAGATGGTGATTCATGACCCTACCTATGAAATGGACCTTTAAGCACTTTGAAAATATATTAAATGCTCACTCTAGTTATTTAACCATTATATCTCTATCTTTGATCTGCATGCCATCTTTTACTTGATTGATTATGTATAAGGAAAACATACTCATATCTATGAACCTGATTGAGCCATGTTTTATTTGCTTTGAGTGGTATATTATCAAGAGCTTACAATTATTTCAATAGATGAGAGCTTATACATTTATTGCACAAACCAAATCTTGATTTGAAACCTAGACCTAAATCAACTATAGATAAAAACCAATCTAAAATTATTGGTTTTCCTATAGTCTATATAAATGGCACTCTGCTCGATGCTTGGTACCTTTTATAACAAGTTACCACCTTGCTAGCCTATATTATGTCTAAAATACCTATTTTACCTCTATGGAGCTTTGTTGGCAATTCTTGGTCCTTATTGTTTATTTTGGTTTAACTCAAGTCGAGCTCAATCTTGGTTCCATGTATTTTTCACCAATTCAAGTCCATTCATTTGATTTGCCTGAGTCAAACTAGTCCATTGACCTTAGTTAAAAATGTCCTAGCTCAATCCTTTATTCATTGGTTGTCAACAAACTAAATTAATCTCCATTGACTTTGACCCTAGTTCACATCATTGGATCTCTTATGATAGGTTGAATGCATGCCATTAGAATATTTTTCTTGGGCTAATGCATTGTTAACACTTGGCACCCACATGTTTGGTCCTTAGATCTACTCATCAGTTTATTTTCTCCCATGATTATATTGCATGGTGTCCTCTAACCCCTTGACCTTTTGACTTGATCACATGTCATTAGATCTAAATCCATGATTTAACATGAGCCATTGATCTACTTGGGCCCATTAAACTTTTAGTCACCATTCATCATTGGATCATCTGTATGATTAAATACTGATCATTGATCCTATTTTTTAAATTCTAATGACTACTTTATGAGATCAAATTTTGATGTCCACACAACCATAATTGACATCTACATGAATGTATTTGACATCCACATGACCATCACTAGAATATTTGAAATTCAATGGTTATTTTTTGGGGCTTGAAATTGATGTTCATGCACCCATCAATTGACATCCATGGGAACATCAATGATGTATATGTGGCCACCAATATTTGGGCTCCAATGGATGACTACTTAGCTTACTTTGATGTTTGCACCCCTATCACCACCCTGCTGGATCAACTTGATGAAACAAATTGTTTAAAAGATTTCATCTATGGGCTTTGTCTTAGATAATATGTTTGAAATAAATATGTCCTAAGAGAAATTATCTTGGACAATTTTCCTAAAAGATTTATGTACTTAGTCTTTTTCCATGGATAAAATGTCTAAAAGAAATTGGTCTTTGAGAAAATTATTGTGGAACATTTTCAACAAAATAAATACATGCCTTAGCTAAATTTTGAAAACAATTTTCTTAAAATAATTTGTGCCCTTGTACCTTTTGTTGGATCTTTTTTCAAGGACACTTGCCCTACAGAATTGCCTTTTAACCTTTTTGAAATAGCCCCTTACCCCTCAAGCTACCCTTTGGGATTTCTAAAGGTGCCCTTTATAAATTTTTAAAGTGTCCTTTGGATTTTTATATCGGCCACTTTCCCAAAAAACCACCCTTTAGGATTTTTATATCAGGACACTTTTCTAAAGAATGACCCTTTGAGATTTTGTTCAGATAATTTTCCCAAAAGAAATGACCCTTAACCTTTTGTTTGGTCCAAGATCCTTTAGGAAAAGTGTTTTGGACCAATTTATCTAAAATATAGCCTTCAAAACTTTTGAGAGTGTCTTTTCTTAAAGAAATGAACCTTTGGGAGTTTTTTTTCAAATAAAATGTTTGAAATAATTCCTGATACTTAGCCAAAAAACAAAATAAATCTCTTTAAAGAATTCCAACACCTAGCCAAATAAAGTGGAGTAATTTCTCTAAGGAAATTATGACTTTTAATTTTATTATGGGCTTTGTGTGGAATAATTTCTCTAAAGGAATTCTAAATTCTCTAACACTTAGCCAAAAGTTTAAATATTTCTTAAGTATAAATGTAGGCTTTTCTAGACCTATTCCTACAACTATTTAGAACCATAAAAACCTACTTGGAGCCTCTCCATTTCGCATTTCTAGACTCATTTCTAAGCCTTTGATCCATTGTTCATCAAGCCATGCAAGAGCTTCATATTTAGGATAAAAAAATGGCTAACATCTTTGGCGACTCATAGGGGTTACATGCCTATCTATGCAAGAGAACCCAAACCATGTTGCCTTATCTAGTCAATGGGGATGGAGCCATAAGTATCTACAATTAATTTGGTCTAAAATTTGATGCAAATCTAACCCTTTTTAGAACTTCCTATTGAAACAAAAAGGACCAAAAACAAAATAACAAAGGTAAATGCATGACGTCACTTATATGAAAGAAAGAATAGCTAACCTGCTAAACAAAAATGTGCACAAATGCACTTCAATAAAAGCATGAACCTACTCTAATATATATACATGGTTACAATTCATGAGTATTTTCCACTTTGGTCAAATGGAAAACTTTTAAAGATGAAAAATACCTATCTTTAGAGGTAACAAAATTAGTAGACCAAGTAACTTGATGGCCAATCTTGTTGATGTGCTCCCCAGTGGATAGAATGAAATAAACATGTATCTAATATAGACATACTGATCCAAGTCTTCCAAACTCAATTTATGTTGGATTTTAGGAACACTTGCTTGATGTTTCTCTCCACTCTTGAGAAATTCTTTCATGAAGACTTCATTCAGGCTCTTGGGAGCAATTGCACTTGGTTTAATTTATGGTTCAAAAATACCATGTTCTTCCACCTTGTCCTTGTGTAAACTAATAATGTTCATGCTTAGAGTAGTATGTTCATAGCTTTATGGAAGAAGTAAAGGTCCCTTGGCCTCTTCAAATTCTTTGGTTATGGCATTGAACCATTGTCATAACTCTTTAGGCTCTTCACTGGTATGCTTCTCAAATTGCATTTCTTAAGCATTTGAGATGTTTCCTTCATCAACATCACTCAATATTTCATCATGTTCTTTAACTAAAAATTAGGGTTGATTTGACCATCTAGGTTTTAAAACATCACATTTGTCTTGTTAAAAGTCATATTACTTTCCCCTAGTTCTAACATATTAGGGCTATCCTCAATTGACACCTCATCTTGAAGTGGACCAACTTCTAGTTCCTACTTCTAATCCTCTTCATCATTTATGTAGAATGGACCTTTAGTAGTCCATTCAGGGTCTACCTCATATCCATCTTATGGATTTTCCTCTTCATGCAAGTTTGCAACATTAATTTGCTCTATTTTACTCAAGAAATCTAAGCACAAATGCTATCATTGATCTTTTAAGATTCCCATACATTACATTACTCTTGTAATAATATCTTTATCCCTTCCATGGCATGAATAGGGAAATCTTATCCAAGCTCTACATCCTCCTTAAATTTTATGATTATCCTTCCTTGGTCTAATATTGCTTATTTAAGTTTTGACAAGGATGGACTTTGGTAAGGTTGATTATGGGACCGATCAGGAGCTCTTGAAGGTTGAGCTTGAGGCTCTTGGAGGGGAGAGGGAACATGAGGCTAGTCTAAATGAGACTACTAATCTTCATAAGATATTAACATACTATCTACATTTTAGATCATGCTTCTTATCATTGTTATGTCTTCATTCCTATAAGATGACCATTATTCACTTTCACAAATTGACCATCTACTCTTCACTAACTAAAGAACACTACATGATTTTTATAGATCATGAATATGGATGACTAGAGAAAACTCCAAACCCTTACCAATCTCCCTTATCAACTCAATATAAACTACTAATGCTTACTTGACCCCTAACAAGGATGTAATAGGGTAAGCCTAATCTTGATAAGGGGAAGTAGAGGACTGATTTCAATGCAAATGAGGCTAACCTTGGTGATATACAGGGGTAGAAGGAGGACAAAGGCCATGATAGGGTTGATAAGTTATTTGAGGGCCACTTAGGGGGAACACAAACATTATTTTATTAATAAGTGTGATGTTGAGGTATAGGATAAACACATTGATCAAAAGATGACTGATTACACATACTAGGATATGATGATTAGGCACTTAGCTAGGCTACTTAACCAAATGATAGATGCTTGGAGTCACCATTGATGTTTGTAGAATGCTTCTAAAGGCTAATATATAGAAGAACAACACCAAAATTCCTTCCACTACTTTGGACCTTAATCTAACTGGGCATGCTAAAAAATATTATGATGTTAATGTGCACCTTTAGAAATGTTTCTTTAGGCTCTCTCCCATTAAGTCACAATATTGGGATAACTCCAAGTTGTGGGTAACCTATTTTGGGGTTGAACCTCTAGAGTAGGCCAAATTCATCTTTGATGCTCACCTAAACTAATTATAAGCTAATAATTCATAGGGAAAAGGGTTAGAAAGGGGATAAATGCTCCTAAGAAAGTTAACCAGGTGATGTACCAAACTTAAAAGGGAAAATACCATAATCTTGAACCTACACTAGATCAATAGAAGGCAATACTAGCTCACACAAAATCAAAATCAAACTATTTACATAAGTATTTAATAGAAGAGGTTTAGAGTAGAACACTAATATAAACCTAAAAAAAACATTGAAAACTCCCTAAACAAGGTCAGAAAGGAGGACAATGGATGAGGAAGATTCTCCTTCACACAATGCAATCATACATAACTCACCAAACATATACTCAAGGCAAGAGATAGGTAAATAAAGTCCTTATTACATCAAGAGGTAGTTATTACAAATACTCAATAGGGTCAAGCCTAATCAAGAGGAGCATACTTTATAGTATCTCAAAGAGTATCCCTATCTCCCAAAAAGATAAATAAAAGTCTAAAATCTAATAACCTTTACAAAGGAGAAGAGAATGGGATAATATAGGAGAAGGGGAGAAGAGAGAAGAGGGAACATGTTCTGAGAACAATTAATGAGATACCATCTTTCAAGGGAATGATCCACCATGCTTTGGTCCAATCAGGATGTAATCTATCATGAATAAGATAATCTTTATTTTTCCCAATATCCTCTAAGTAATATACTAGAAGATAAGAGTTTTTCTAAAGATGGTGAGTCATGACCCTACTTATGAAAGGGACCCTTAGGCACTCTAAAAATCTATTAAATGCTCAGGCTACTTTTCTAACCACCAAATCTCTATCTTTGACCTTCATGCCATCTTCTACTTGAATACTTGTGTATAAGGATAAAATCTTCATATCTATGAACATGATCAATCCATGTTATATCTACTTTGAGCATTGGCTTATTGAGAACTTATGACAATGTCGAAGGATGATAGTTTTTACATTTATTGCACAAACTAGCTCCTACTTTGAAACCTAAACTTGAATTAACTATAAACAAAAACCAATCTAATATTATTGATTTTACTATAGTCTATATATATGGTACTATACTCTATGTTTGGTCCCTTTTACAACAAGTTTCCACCCTACTAGCCTATATTAGGTCTAAAAGACCTATTTTACCTCTATGAATCTTTATTGTAAATGCATGGTCCTTATTGTTTATCTTGGTTTAACTTAGGTCGATCTTGAGCTTGGTTCTATATATTTTACACTAGCTTGGGACTATTCATTTGATTTGCTTGAGTCGAACTAATCCATCAACTTTAGTCAAAAATGTCTTGACTTGATCCTTTGTTCATTGGTTATCAGAAAACCAACTTGGGATCCATTGAAATTGACTCTTGTTTGCACCATCAAATCTCCTTTGATAGGTTAAACTCATGTTTTTAGATCTTTTACCTAGGCTAGCATACTATTAACACTTGGCACCCATGCATTTGGTCCTTAGATTTACTCATCAGTCTATCTTCTCCTGTATTTATACCATGTGGTGTCCTCTAAGCCCTTAACCTTTTGACTTGATCATGTGCTATTAGATCTAAATCAATGATTGAATGTGATCCATTGATCTACCTGGTCCATTAAACTATCACTCACCACTCACCATTAGATCATCTATATGATTGAACACTGATTTTTTATCTTATTTTTTGAATTCTAATGGCTACTTCATGAGCTCAAAATTTTGTGTATGTGTATCAATAATTGACATCTGCACAAATGTATTTGACATCCACATGACCATCATTAGGATTTTTAAACTTCAATGGTTATTTGTTGGAGCTTGAATTTAACCTTCACACACCCATCAATTGACATCTATAGGAAGGTTAATGACGTCTGTATGATCATCAATCTTTAGGATATAATGGATGGATGTTGAGGTTTACTTTGATGTTTGTGCACCTATGACCACCTTATTGGATTAACTTTGCCAAAATAATTTGTCCAAAATAATTCATCTATGGGATTTATCTTAGAAAATTTGTTTGAAAGAAATATGTCCTTGAGGAAATTGTATCAGACAATTTTCCTAAATATTTATGTACTTGGTCTTCTTTCATGGAAAAAGGATCAAAAGAAATTGGTCTTTGGGAAAATTATCACAAAACATTTTTTACAAAATAAATACATGCATTAACCAAATTTTGGAAATAATTTTCTCAAAAAAATTCATTCCCTTGTACCTTTTGTCAGAGTTTTTTTCAAGGACACTTGCCCTATAGAATTTCCTTTCAGCCTTTTTGAAATGGCCCCTTGCCCCTCAAGATTACCCTTTGGGATTTCTAAAAGTACCCTTTAAAACTTTTAAAAGTGTCCTTCAAATTTTTGTATTGGCCACTTTCCCAAAAAATAACCCTTCAAGATTTTTGTATTAGGACACTTTGCTAAAGAATGACCCTTCAGGATTTTGTTTCGATAATTTTCTTGAAAAAAGTGACCCTTAGGATTTTTTTTGGTCCAAATTTTCAAAGAATGATCATTTGGGAAAAGTGTTTTGGACTAATCTCTCCAAAATATACCCTTTGGAACTTTTGAAAGTGTCTTTTCTCAAATAAATGACCCTTCAGGAGTTTTGTTTTAGATAAAATGTCTGAAATAATTTCCAATACTTAGCGAAAAAAAACCAAAATAATTTTTTTGAAATAATTTCAACACTTATCCAAATAAAGTGTAATAATTTCTTCAAGGGAATTATGCCTTGTACTTTTGCTATGGGATTTGTGTGGAACAATTTATCTGAAGGAATTCTAAATGCTCTAACACTTAGACAAAAGCCAAAATATTTCTTAAGTATAAACTTAGGATTTTCCAATCCTATTCTTGAAACTATTTAGCACCATGAAAACTTGCTTGGATCCTCTCCATTTTGTATTATTGGACTCATTTATAATACTTTGATCCACTACTTCATCAAACCATGCAAGAGCTTCATATGTGGGCCAAAAATGGCCAAGAACCTAGTTTGCTTTAAAGATTTACCCCTACAAGAAAACAACATTAGCCAAAATGCAAGAAGAGTAATAAAATGAAATGAACCTAAGAAATTTAAGTTAACCTATCATTGGCACAAGTTAATAACTCTGTTAAGTAAAGGTGCACACCAAGAATTAATAAGAACCATTCAAATCTATAAACTAAAACAAACAAGTGAGAGAGAAGCCATGATAACAATGAACACAAAAAAATAATGGACAATCTTCATATAATTCCTTGCTTGTTGTTTTATTATTTTTGGTTAAATTAATGTTTAATTCCTAAATAATAAAAGGGTTTGATTAAGAGAAAATTAGTAAATAATATTCCAAATTAAAGCTACTAATTTATGAAATTTATTTATAATTATAGTTTTTCTAAAAATAGTAGTGAGAGAGAGAAAATTAAACATATCTTATTTTGTGTTGATCCAACTGAGACAGGCCTATAAATTTGTGTGCAAGATTGAGACACTATCACAAATAGGATTCTATATTTCATTTTCTGATTGAATAGGAGCATAAAAAGTGGATAGGAGTGGCACTGGTGTTGTAGTCCTTCCCCAAATCTATTGTCTTGAGGGTCTAATCTTTTTATGTTTTGTTTAATTGGTTAGTGTGAGCCTATGTACCAAATTTAAGAGACTTATTATTGATATAACTCCCTATAGAGTTTATTTCATATGTATGTGTCTTTCATGCACTTGAATAAAAACTTTGGTAAATAGGGAAAATGGGTTAGTATGTGTAAAATTCATAGGATGTGCTTCACACCCTATTTATGGTAATGCTACCTACATACCAATACTCCAAGGAGGGATCAAGCCATATTTAGTTCCCCCTTTGATAGTGCTTAGTGCAATAGTGAATGAAAATGCAATAAATGCAAAAATTGGGTGTGCTTGAGATGACTAGGGGTTGGTGTAAGGACTTGAATTGGCTTGAAAGTGTATAGGTTGGCTATATGTAGAGACTAAGGAAGATTACTTGAGTGGTATTAATTATATTCTTACTTGCTTAAGTGATATTTGCCAACCCTTTCTAAATGATCTTTGAATGGTCTTTTATAGGGATCTATTGGTCATGGATTGAATTTACTCACATTAGGTAGATAAGGGGAATGATGGGGAATTGGAAGAAATTAACCATTAGGGCTATAAATGAGCTTGGAAAATGGCATAAAAATTAGACAATAGTGGCACCAATGTTCCTATCCTAGTTAGACACTATTGTCCTAGGCAGATGGGACCTAGGGGGATGGATTGGTCATGAAAAGAGGGTCCTAGATCAGCTAGGGTCAAGTCTAAAAGGCTATAGATGATTGGGAATCAGTGAAAATAAGACTATGAGGGTCATGAGAGAAATAAAGAGGGACCTATATTTTGGGTGTCATTATACATGCTCAATTTACTAGTTTTTGTATTTTATATGACTACATTTGCCCCCCCTTTATTCTAGTGATGCAAGAAAGCAAAATACTAGGATTAAGGAAAAATAGAAATCATACCTGAACATACCTATAAGGGTGAATCCCATGAAGTTGTGTGATGTTGGGTGCACATAGAGAGATCATATTGTGAAGTGTAAATCTACAAGTGAAAACAAAAGTAGATCAGTTCTTACTAGATATGCTAGCTAGAATATAAAGGCTAACTAGACCTTTGGCTCCATCATTGCCCCTTGAAGTGAAGTTGTAAACTAATACCAGTATGGAATGTGTGTCATATGAGATGGATCTTTAATACCATGAATTTATTATGATATAACAATGTTGGTGTGGATAATCTAATGTATATTAGAAACTAGGCCACTCTTGGCCATTTTGAAAGATGGAGATTAGGCTTATATGAAACTCACTCCAAAATTGAGAATCTAGCTTATGTGGAAGCCACTTGGGAACTCAAGAACTCAAAATTAAAGCTTGTATGAAAGCTAAACCAAAATTATTCCAACCACCTCTAGGTGGATTAAGGCATGGAACTACTAAGAATGCTTGGGTAATGATAAACTTGAAAAGAAAGAAAACAAATGTGCCATGCACATTCCCCCTAATCACTGGTGTCTGAAACATGGATTTTGATCTAGAAGTTATACCAACTACCCTATTTAAATATAGAAGTGAAATCCATCATACCATGCATGATTTGCCCTATATTTGGATTATTTGAGAAAAATTATATTGAAACTATTGATTCTAGTTTGAACTATAGCTGACAAAATTGTAACTAAACTTACCTTTCTATCTATTTATGAAAAATTTAGTTTTATTACTATTTTGATAGGATTACTAGAAATGGATAGTAACACCATCAATGTTGTAGTCTAGTCTTCACATTTTTGGCCTAGGCCAAATATAATGACTATTCTATATTCTTAACTATCTGCATGGTCTACTCTAACTGGTTTGATGTCTGGTTGCTATTTTGGGTGTTCTAAAACTAATTTTTTTGATTGATAGGAGATTTGATCTCTGTAGCAAAACCCCTATTGGTTTCCCCCTCTTTTGAGGGTAGGAATAGGTACCCTACAATGACTTCCCTCAAAATAAAAATTCCTACAAGTGTGTTAAGCTGAAAATATACATGATATAACAATGATAATCAACAAGATATCTCAAGATATAGCATGTTTTGAATTGAGAGATTATTAGATCAATAGGGGTATGCCTAGATAGATATAACAATGTAATAACATATGCAATGTACTAGAATTAAATTTAAATTCTAGTTAGTTTTTAGTTTTTAGTTGGAGGGATGGAATATGATGTCCATCATGGCATCCAATAAGTAAGATAATGAATGATTTGGATCATGGCATTACAAACAATCAAAATTAATCAAGAAAAAAGCACATAAAGAAAGAAATAAGAGGCATACAAGGGTTTCCAAGGGGCCACACAAGCAAGGGACATGGGCACATGTTACTCAAACTAGAAAGCAAGCATACAAGGCATGTTTAAATGCCACATACACATATAGTTGAAATAAGCAAATTGGTGTCAAATCCATAATCACATAGAGGAGTATAAGCAAAGGACATTGGAAAATGTCCTAAAACACACCCATGAATAGAAGTAAAGAACATTGGAAAATGTCCTAAGGCATATATAGGAGACAAATAGGAACTAAGAAATGTAATCACATCAAACTAATGATAAATAAGAAAAGAAAGCATGTAACAAACCAAAATTATAAATGCATCTAACTAATCAAAGAAAGAATTGAATGTATGCAAGACATGTTAGTATAAGACTAGGTATATTCAAATAAATACACAAGTGGTAAATAATAGTGAGTGCTGATAGAGTAATCTACGTAAGATAGTAAATAATGTAAATCAACATGATTACTAGAGTGTGTGGTGTAGGAACGACATAACCTGGATGGTGTAATCATGTAGAATATTCCACACATGGGTATGTATATTGATGTGTGTCTCAATGTATAAGTAGGATGCCCCCTCAATGGGTAGAGTGAAGCAATCAAAGATCTAGATGCCATTACACACACTCAAAGAAGATCAAGTGAAGCATGATAATGTTGATAAATCAACATACAATATCATGAAATAGAAAATGTAAGTCCTAGCATAGTAGTAGCAATGTAAATCATGGATGATGCATATAATCAAAATGTTTTTGGTGTTTTTGACATTTCTTTTTTCTTTTTTTTTTTTAATAAATTTAAGCTATGTGTAAGTAAGAATAAGAAACTATGTACAGGTAAGCTGGGAAAGGATGATAATAACTGATGAGTCTCATGGGAGACTCCTTATCATGGTATCTTGTATCAAGGAGAATAATCACGTGTGATCATGAAACATGATGGAAATTCTAAGATTATGGCTCTGAGAGTTATATATGTTGTAAATGCTTTAAAATATTTGAAGTAGAAATTGAGTATGGGGTCCCCTTATGAATTTGAGAAGTGGATGCAATTATAGAGTTCTTAAGGATCCATTTGGTAGTAGGAAAAGCTCTATGAACATGTTCACTATGAGTAGATGCATGATATCTCAATGATACTACCATGGGTGTGAACACTATAACTAGAAGCTATCTAGAATCCTAAAGATATGGAGGTTTATAAACTCTCTATGTTGGGGATGGATGTCTCAACTATGTTTGAATTAGAACTGGAGGAGGAACTATAATTGGTATAAAAACTAAAATTGGTGACTACAAAATAGTACATGGTTTTGAAGTGGGGAGTGGTAACTCAAATGGAACTCCACCAACTATAACAACCTAATTAGCATGAATGAAATTCATGCATCTATGAATTATATAAGGTACTACTCAAAGTTTTTTGAATCAATGGTTTACCAAGTAACATGTTGAAAACTCTTGCACTAGGAACAATAGTGAATGGTGTGGCCACGTGTGTTGGACCAACCTATAAAATAAGTACAATCTCACCCAATGAATTCTATATGTGCCCACTAAATCCACTAATAGCTATGTTTGTCAAGGTAATATCTTGTTTTGAATATCCCAAATGTAGTAATAATATCATATTACACATGTTTACACTAGATCCATTGTTGATAATAACACTATGAATATGATGATTATGAATGTAAGCTCTAATAAAGAGTGCATGATAATCTAAATCATCCTCAATGATTTCCTACTCTGAGAAGGAGATGGAAGGTATATCTAGAACTTTGGAATTGTATACACCAATCATGTTGCTTAAAGTATGTGTCTCAACTAAAGTTGTTATGTATGTATTTGTTGGATGTGCATGATATGCATGGTGAACCCCTGATGTGTCCCTTGTCTCTTACTTGGAATGCTATGTAAAATGATCTAAAAATATTTGCAATGCTTTATCCTATGTTTGCTTTGCCTAAGGAGGCTCAACTAAAGTGATAAGATCAATATTATTTCCATCTATTAGATCATGTATCTTTTGTCTCAAACTAATGCATCTATTTTTTGTATGGCTTGGTGCCCTATGAAACTCACAAAATGCATGTTGATCATATCCTTGTGGAAGAGGATTTGTTGGGTCAACTTACCAAATAAGAGGGAGAGATATGATGTTACCATCCAATATCCACTATAAAACTCTAGCTAGAGAAACTGGTAGATTGGTAAATGTATGTTGAGGAGGTGCTAATAAAACCACTCATTGAGGGGATCTAAAGCTACATTAACTATAGGTTGATTTTGACTCTTATTATAATTAGCCTTTACTTTGTATGGGACTTTAATCTTATGCTTGTTTGTTGTGTTTGAGATACTTGTGTACTTGAGTTTTCCCATTGAAATTAACTTGAATTCTCTTTTCATTAGTGTGTGACATAATTCAATGAAGGAAGAGAATATTTTGAACATAATTGATTCATACAAAGCTAGTAGAAGACTCTATTTAAAGAGATCCTATAACTTTTGATCGACCATGGAGCTAGTCATCTTAACCAAGAGAGTCTTATATCAAAGGAAATAATCTATGAGATGCTGATTTGACCTTTATTTTAATTGTGAAATTTGAGCATATGAAACCTTGTCACCAATGTTAATGCTAAAATTAGCTAGGAACATGTTGGCTAAAGGATTAAATGCACTGACTGGCTGATTTGGTAAACTATAAAACCATTGTAAAGCATAATCTTTTAGGATTTATAGACATAACTTGGTAAGTATCCAGTCATTAGGTACATAGTCCAAGCATGCTATGTGAAAATATCTCAAATGTGTTTCTGGATCACCCTTGCCATCATATGGAGTAAGCTTAGGTTTAGTAAAACCTTATGACAAGGGTGTAGAAGTAATGTGACATGCCAATGGTGTATGTAGAAAAGAAAAATAATCCAAAGCCTATGTAGGTCAAGTGGTACCTTGCTCAAAATATAGAAACTTGGATTGAATAGATCTTATCTCTTGCATAAGGGTTACCACATCAGGAGATAGGGATGTACTAGTTATAACTCATTGCATAGAGGTAGGTTGGACTATTATAAGGGGTTGTTGAGATATAGTATATGGTCAATTTGAAGGAATCTAGGTAAATTTAGGAGGATTGCCACTAAGTCTTGTAATTAATCTCAAAGGAAGAGATTCAAGGAACTTAGGTGGCATAAGGAAAATAAAGTGGATAATAGTAGAAAAGATTAATTAGATATAATCTAAACAAGGAACTGGAATGTGCATAAAAAATATACAAAGCTCACAAATATGTAAGGTGATATCTCAAGAAGCAATGGGACCTAGTATATACAACTAGGGTTTAAAATAAAATTATTTTAAAATTTAATATTAAATTTTAAAATTTGGGATGAATTTTTTCTTAAAATATTTAAGAACAAATTTAGAAATTTATGGGAAAAATCAGCTAGGAATTTACGCTAGGGTTTCTAGGGTTTTTATGCATAATTCAAACTAAGTCAAGCTCACCAAATGTTTTATTATTTTTGGGGAAATTAGTGTTTAATTCCTAAATAATAAAAAGGTCTAAGTAATATAAAATTATTAAATAATATTCTAAATTAAAGCTATTGATTTATGAAATTTATTTATAATTATAGCTTTTCTAAAATTAGTAATGAGAGAGAAAATTAAACTTATCTTATTCTATGTTGATCTAACTGAGATAGGGCCTATAAATTTATGTGTAGGCATAATACACTATCATAAATAGGATTATGGATTTCATTTTTTGATTGGATAGGAGCATCGAAAGTGGATAGGAGTGGCACTGACATTGTAGTCATTCCCTAGCACTGTTGTCCTGAGGGTTTAAGCTTTATGGATTTTATTCAATTGGTTAGTTTGAGATTGTGTACCAAATTTTTGAGACTTACTATTGATAGAACTCCCTATATAGTTTATTTTATATGTATGTATCTTTTATGCACTTGAATAGAAGCTTTGGCAAATAAGGAAAAGGGGTTAGTGTGTGTAAGATGCACTAGATGTGCTTCACACCCCATGTATGGGCACGTTGCCTAAATACCAATAATTTGAGGAGGGATCAAGACATATGTAGTTCTCCGTTTAAGAGTGCTTGGTGTAATAGTGAGTAAAAATGCAAGAAATGCAAAAACTAGGTGTGCTTAAGATGACTAGGGGATGGTGTAAGGATTTGACTTGGCTTGAAAGTGTATAGGCTGGTTGTATGCAAAGAATATGGAAGATTGCTTGAGTGGTATTCCTTTTATTATTTCTTCATTGAGTGATATTTGTCAACCCTTTCCAAATGATCTTTAAATGGGATTTTATAGGGATCTATTGGTCATGGATTGAATTTTCTTACATTAGGCAAACAAGGAGAAGGATGAGGAACTAGAATAAATTGACCATTGAGGTTAGAAATGAACTTAGACAATAACATCAAAAGTGGATAATAATTTCACTGGTACTCCTATCCTAGTTAAGTGATATTGTTCTAGGAAGATGGGACTTGGTGGATGGATTGGTCATGAAAAGAGGGTCCCAGATCAGTTAGGGTCAAGTCTAGAAGGCTACAGATGACTAGGAATTAGTGAAAATAAGCCTATGAGGGTCATGAGAGCAAGCAAGAGGGACCTATGGTTGGGTGTCACTAGCCATGCTCAAGTTACCATTTTTTTCATTTTATATGAATACACTTGTATTCATTACTCAAAGTTTACAAAGTAATTTGGCTCTAAGAACTCCCTTCTATTTATAATTGATAATGTTCCTTTTATAAGATGCAAGGAAGTATGTTGGTCAGTCCTAACCAATTAAAAATGTATAAGTTTAGGGACAACTATCATTTCCAAAAATAATTCTAGAAATACACTAGACCTTCCCAGTGGACTAATCTATAGGCAGTGTGTTTTACAAATAACACATGCCTTTATAAATAAAATATTCCACTTTCAAAATGGATAATATTTATCTATAGGAAGAACATTCCTAAGTCTCTTCACCTTTAGGACCCCTATGATATTACAAGATCTTCATGGTTCTTCGATGCTCTTGGCCTAGAGTAATCCCTTTCTTTGCTTTTAAGGTCAAAATTTAATTCCATGTACCCTTAAGAAACACTCCTTTGAGCTATCGTGGTGTAATAACTGCTTACTAGTAGATCCTAGATCAAATTATCTTTCGCTAGATGATAATTTAGGCTCTCCTTTAAATTTTCAAGTCTATAAAGTCTCCAATTTGGCACATTTCACCCATGTGGCTCTGATGTGGCATTTCCATGGCATCTCCATGGAATTATACTCATCCATTTACAAAATATGACTATTGCCTTTGAAAAACCAACTTTGACCTCACACCGTCTGATTTATTTACATGAATCAATGCAGTTCATAGATCTTTAGAAAATTTAGATCTAAGTAGCTATCTTAAAATTGACATCCACATGCCTATCATTTGATGTCCACATGAATGTATTTGACAAGCATGTGGCCATCAATTTTAATAACATCACTAAGACTATTTGCTATCCTAAATTTTATGTTCATATGATCTTCAATTGACATTTACATGAATGTCATTGATGGGTGTATGACCATTAATTTTAAACACATCTTCAAAACTATTTTCCAATATTTCCACTTGTCATTTTTGGGTTCATCCTATTTCCTATGTGTGCCACATGGTGATATTCATTACTTTTGGGTTCTTTGTACTAGGATCTTGTGCATCATTTGATCTCTATACTGGGCTCCCATGATGGTGACACTTATCACCCTTATGGATCTCCATAGAACCATTGACAATTCAAAATTACATGATTTATTTGATTAATTGTATCAGGATCATGTAGACCATATATATTGAGAACATGCTTGGACTTTAAATCTTTGGTTAGGGCTTGACTTTTTAATTCTTGCCATGCTTCGTTCAATCAATCTCATCCAAGTGAACACAGATCATTGATCCTATAAACAAGAATGAAAGTTAGGCTTGAGAGCTTATATAAAGGACTTAAGATAAAATAGTTAATCTAAGTTCTAAACAAATTACAAGGACCCCGTGAATTAAAAGGGACCAAGGCTTAAAGACTTTGGACTAAGGTTAGAAACCTAAAACAAAAGGACCCCATGAATAACAAAGACAAAGCATAAAATTTTAGGCTAAGGTTTTAATGGTATTAAATAATATGATCAACCTTAGGATAAGAATTTAGGCTAATACTTATAACAAAGGGACCATGCGATTATTTAGACCAAGCTAGGATAAAAGGGAACAAAGGGATCACAAGGCATAAAAGAGACCAAGCATAGGATTTTTAGCCTAAGGTTTGGTTGTGTTGTAAGAAATTACCAAGCCTTAGGATAAAATTAAACTAATTCCATAGTATGATTAATTTTTTCCCACTTAAATTTAAATAAAAATCTCCCACAAAATTTATATTTGAATTAAAAGGTCTAAGTAAAACATTAGGCTAGTGTTTCAAAATATGAATTTAATTAATCAATTATAGACCAAGGTTAATAAAAGATCAATTTAAAATCAAAGCACAAAATCCTAAACATGTTCACTCCCAAATGGGATCCATTAAACCTATAACTTTAAACACAAATATCCAATGTTAGTACTTTAGATAAGATTAAACCAAAACCATGAACAAATAAGTCTCTAGACCATAGTGTGGATGATCTACAAATAGAAATAATTTGAGATCATGCTAATAACACTTTGATCAAGTGAATCTTTAATTTCAAGGTAAACATTTTCACAATTTGACACATGGGTTCCCATTTTTTAGAAATGGGGGTATGTTGACCTTAACACCTTTTACTTGAATATAATTTTTTTAATTTGATATGCAACATCCTATTGAACTTCCTAAGTCTTTTTAACCCTATCAATTAATTAAAATAATATTTTAGTTTTGAAAATAACATCAAAATTATTATTATTATTATTATTATTGTTGTTGTTGTTATTGGTGTTGTTGTTGTTGTTGTTATGCCTTTTTTTGTAAAGGAAACTATCAATACTGGTGTATAACTATTATAGAAAGGCATATTTTGAAAACACACTTTAAAAAACCCCAAAATAATTCAAATTGAAATTTCTTAAGGAAATTTATCTTATCTATATTTGTAGTTATAAAAGTAAAAACCTAGGAAATAATATTAGAGTTGAAATAAACCCCTATGGTGTTAAACCCTAGTTGTAAAATATTATCTTGAAATAAATCCCTTTGTATTTGCAAAATGGATTTTATTTTTAAGCTAAATTAAATGAAAAGAAGAAATTTAAACTCTTCCACAATCAAAAAATTAGTGGTTTTAGTGTTTTACCTCTCTATTATTAGCCTAAAAAGATATGTTTGGAGTAAAAGGAAAACAAATACTCATATTATTTATGGAAGAGGACCTAGAGGTGATGACCAATGGTAAGAGGCAAGAGTGGGAAGAGGAAAAACCATGATAGTTTTAATTTTAAAATAGGGGAGGATGAAGATGGTGATTATGAGGGATAAGACATGGGTCATAAGATGGTTTTGAGAGAGGGAAATGCTGATAAGACCACTATAATTGATGGCAATGATCTTAGTTCCTCAAAAATGGATCTATATTTCTCTTGGTACATGGCAAACAATTGGGATGCGTAATGCTAAGAAGTTTTTCCTTAGGTCATTAAACATTAGGAGATGTTATGTATGAAATGTATTCTAAAGTTTTTGGTCTCTCTCAATTGATTAATGGCTAGTCTCTAAACCTAGATCTACAATCTATTGAATGGACAATTCAAGAAAAGGGATCTTGACCCATAATATCTTTAAAATATTGCTTCTATGTTCCATTGGGTAGTAGTGGGTGGGGCTTGTATAGAAAGGATTTGAGTTTCTCTTTTATTTTCAAGGATTTTTGGAAAAATCTTGATATTTTTCAAAAGAAGCTTTAGAATATCTATTTCTAGGTTGAAAACTGCTCTATCTTTCACTAAACAAGGGATGATACTTTTATCTCCAATGAATAAAATGATTTAGCATTGGAGGGTTATTTCAAGCCTCCATTTTAAGACTCATTCGTATGGATTTATTGGTGTTCTATTGGTCCTTATTTTAGACAATACTTTTAAGGGATCTCCCTTAGATGGATCTTATTAAGACTGTTCAATTTTTCATAAATATAAGGATGAGTCCTTAACTAATTTATGGCTAGGGAATCTAAATTTTCATAAAACTTATAATTCTAGGGACAATAAGCCTTGAGAGGAAATGATGTGTCCCATTTTTAAAACCCTTTATTTGGATAAAAACCATAAGTATTGTCCTCTCTTGATTTTCATTGTTCATATGTGGGAAATAATTATAGCGATGGTTCCTTGTTCTCTAGTTAGAGTTTAGAAAGATCTATTCTCTAATGATTGGAAAGAAGCAGACTTAGCCCTGATTATAAGTATTGGTTGTTGGCCCTCTTACTAGTGGTTTAGTGAAATTTTTAGTTTTATGTTTTATTCCTACCCTAGGAAGGAAATATTCTTCAAGGACTTTAGTCTTGTTGAGTTTGTTCTTGAGATCTTAGATGTGAATGTTATTATTTACAATCATGAGAAGGATTTTTTTACTTTTGTGGGGGAAATCCCTTAGGAAATACATTCCCCCAAATGGTACCTATTTAAATAATCATTTATTGGCAAAAAAAAGTCGTAAGTTTAGTAGTTTTTTATGGTATGTGGGTTCTAGTTCAAAATCCACTTCCTTGAACTTATTTTTGGGCCCCTCTAGGGTGTCTAGCCTCATCCCTTTTTTGAAGTTACTCTAGTTCTTGTATGTAAGTGGAGATTTGCTAAACCCCCATAGTTTTTTATTAAGGAGACTTAGGCCTACCTATATGCCCATATTGGTTTTGGACCTACAAAAAATCTAGAAAACTTTGCTTTGGGGGATTGTGTAACACCTTCATGGTTAGCATGGTCCTCTTGCATTTTGTGGTTGTGATTTATTGCATTTGGGTCCAATTGGGGACCTTGTAGAGTTATTTCTCTCTTTGATACCTGGACCTCTAATTATGTCTAGGCTTGTTCTTGATCCAACCAAAATTGATATGCTGGTTCCTTAGGACCCAGATGGTTCCCATTGAGACCTATGCCTCTTATTTCATTAGTTTAGGTTGGTTTTTGGTCCAGCTAAAATTAACTGGTTCCTACACCAGTCAAGATTAGTTTTTAACTCTTCACCATTTTATTTTTTGGGTCTTTTCTACTTTCTTGGTGAGTTATTCCTTTTTTTATCATTTGAAAGCCAAGTGGATACCTAGACCTCCTGATGTGTTCAAGATGGATTCTACACTAGCTCAAAAGTGGGATTACCTTAATCCAAACAAATACTCATTTTTAAAATTTTAAAATTATGGAAATTGAAATAATTTTCAATTGAATTAGAAATATTAGATCAAAAGTTGAATAATTTTTATTACCAATAGTTGTAAATAAAATTGGTCAGTCTTGGAAGTCATTTTCATAAGCATATGCTTTCTAAGTCGTTAAGGATGATTTAGAATATAAGTCAATTAAATATATAAAACCAAAATTTATCAAATGAAAAAAATGAAACACATTGTAAATGTATACAATTAACCATTTTAATGGATAAATAATTTTACTATGGGTTTTTAGAAATAAAATTGGCTAGATTTTAACCCTAGTTTTATGAGTAAATTATTAATGAACTTTTTAGCTTGTCAAATTTGTTTCAAAGTGATAGGTAAATTTTATATATAATCTCACATAAAAATATCCAATGATAAAATCATATTTTATCTTTCCTAAAAAATATGTTTAAAAAATTAGAATAAGTTATCATTTTTATGTAAATTAATATAAGGGTGTTTTTTTACCCAATTTATCAACAAAAAATTAGAATGAAAAATTATTTTGAAACTACTATTTTATTTTATGAATTTTTAATATTTCCATTCATAGATAAAATGTGTAGTTTATTTATTTAATTACATCAATATTCTCACTGGAGGCCCATGGTTCATGTGAAAATCCATAGATATCCTTTGAAGTGGAAGGCTAGATTTAATCTAGATAGTGCCTTCATGGAAGACATTCCAGTCTAGGTGAAACTACTAGAGTTGCCTTTGGAATTTTGGGCCCCAAAGGTTATTTTTGGAATTCCCAAGGCCCTTGGCCAATAAATCTTCATCAACCCTATGACTAGATCTATATGTATGCTCTTGGCTACCTGAGTCTATGTGTTCATCCTTACTAACAAATCCCTAATTCACTCCATCAAGATAAAATATAAATATAGGGTCTAGAACCAATACATTGAATATAAAAGGGATTAAAAAATATGCAAAAATTGTGATGTTCTAAATCACTCCCAAAAATTTCCCCTTGAGTAAGAATCCTTCCCTTCTCATCACTCCTCATTAGGTTAATAAATCTTCTTCCTATAACCCTTCTCCATGTCCCCCTACTACTACCATTCCTAATTACCCCTCAAGCCTCAAATCTCCATCTTTCCCTCCTCCAAAATCAACTCTATCACCCTTTAATTTAGGGTAAAATTTTTCATCTACAGCCCCTTCCAAACCATCTTCTACCTTGAAGATCCTTATCCACTCTCAAGATAGCTCAGATTTGAAGACAATGATGTATATTAATCCTAAGGCTCTAGTTACCCAAAAGGTGTTCAAGACAACTAGGGCTACTCCAACCTTAGGGGACATCTTAGTTGAAGTAACATTTGATTCTTTCATTGTTCCTTATCCATCTCGTAAAGAACTGCAAGGAGGCATAACTATAAACTCACCTTGTACCATCTCTTTTGAGTCTTTATTTCTTGATAAGGATCCATTCCTTCAAGAACTAATACCTGATTAGGTTCTCTTAACCTCAATCAAAATTTTTGGGGTGTCTAAGTCTTTTTCCCCTTATCAAGGTCAATGTTCCTAAGCAAACAAAATAGACAGCTCTAAGGTTACCAAGGAAATGGCCAAGGAATAATGGATGAATGTAAAACCTAAAAAGGGTAGGAAAAACGTTGAA
This sequence comes from Torreya grandis, assembly GCA_037957365.1. Lineage (NCBI taxonomy): Eukaryota > Viridiplantae > Streptophyta > Pinopsida > Cupressales > Taxaceae > Torreya > Torreya grandis. The sequence continues at coordinate 1,242,753 of JARHVA010004724.1, read as the reverse complement.
GTTAGAGAAGAACTAAAATCTTTAGGCTGACCAACTCATCAAACTTTTAGAAAAGATGAAACTGATAAGTAAGTAAAAAAGGGAACTCTAATGACTCTAAGACATTTCCTAACCAATAAAAAATGAAGATGATCTTGTGGAACATAAGGGGGGATGAATAACCCTAGGAAATAGAGGTTGGATATAACTATGGTCATTAATCATAAACCTGATATTCTTATGATTCAAGAAACCCAAATGTCTATGGAAAATCTTTTAAAGAATAAAGCTAATATTTAGGATAAAGCATTGTGTAGTAGTAGTAGCTCTAGATGAGCCTTAGGGGGGATGGTAATTTTTGGGGATCCTATTACTTTGAAAGGAAATGTTATTTTAGATACTGACTCTCATATTATGGGTTTTTCAAAGAAACTCACACTAAAAGAAACTGGATTCTTACTAATGTGTATGATCCAAATTCTAGGATTGATAAAGGGAAGTTATGGGAGGACCTAATTAAGATTATGAAACTTTTCAAGGATCAGAATTGGATGGTGGCATGGGAATTAAATTCTCCCTTATCCTTAGGGGAAAATAAAGGGGGAACCTATTCACTCAATGAAAACATGTTGGATTTTAGTGAATTTAATGTAGAAGTAAAGCTAATACATGTTGAATTAAAAGGCAACCCTTTCACCTGGTTAAATAAGAGATTGGGTGAAAATCTCATTCAATTTAGGTTTTGTGGGTTTTTGGTTTATTTAAAATGGAATTTACATTCTACCATCTCCCTCACATCTCTTTCAAGGATCAGATTCGATCACAACCAGATTGTATTCTCTAACAAAAAGATGTCTAAAGATAAAAGTACCCATTTTATATTTGAAAAAATGTGGCTTTCCAATCATAACCTAGAGGATCATCTAAAGGAATGGTGGGATTTCTTGGTCTAAGGATCATCTATGTACATATTGGCTATTAAACTTAACCACATCAAGTTTAAACTCAAGAAATGGAACAAGGAAGTTTTTGGAAATATTTTTCATCAAAAATGTAAAATTGAGGAGGATATTCATAGTATCAAGGAGGAAATAAATAGTTCTAGATCCACCCCCCTACATTTAAAATAAAAGGATATTTTAAGTCTTTACCACAACATAGAAGTTAAGGAAGAAATATATTTGTGTCAAAAATTGAGGAAGACTTGGCTCAAGGAGGGTGACAAGAACACCAATTACTTCCATCTCTTAGATTTTAGGAATCATCAACATAAATTCATCTCAAAAATTAAGTGAGAAGATGGTAATTGGTATAAGGAAAAAAAATACATCAAGCTAAAAATTATAAATTTCTATAAATATCTTTTAGCCTATGTTCTTTCTCAAGATGCTTAGTTAGAAGAATAGGTTGCTAATCTCATTCAGGGAGCCATTTCCAAAGAATATAATGCTACCATTATTTCTCCTCCCTCAAATGAATAAATTAGATATATAATCTTCTCATTGCAAGGGGATAAAGCCCCAGGCTCTGAAGAATTTCCTTTATTCTTTTTTCAAGATTTTTGGGATATCATCCAAAATGAGGTTTGTTTGGCTATAATTGAATTTTTTAAATCCAAAACCATGATTCAAGAATTCAATAACACCTTTCTTTTCCTCATCCCTAAGAATCAGGGGGGAAATCAATTGAAGGATTTCAATCCCATTAGTCTTTACTCCACCTTTTACAAAATATACATGAAAGGTCTATCATTAAGAATTAAGATGTTACTTGAAAAATTAATTGTCGAACAACAAGGGACTTTCATGTTTGATAGACAAATTTTGGATTATATCATAATTTCCCATGAAATAATCCATTTAGTGGATAATTCCTCCCAACAAGGTATGTTACTCAAATTGGTTATGAATAAAACTTATGATAAATTTTCTTGGTAGTTTTTGGATAGAATCCTCTAAAATTTTGGGTTTGATCATATTGTCAAAAATATGATAGCTTCCTATATTTCCACCCCCATGTTTTCAATAATCATCAATGGGGTTCCCAAAGATTTCTTCTCAGCTCATAGAGGTCTTAGACAAAGAGACCCCCTTTTTCATTGTTTATCCTTATTACTAAAACATTGAGTAGGATCATTGACACATCTAGAACTTTTAGGGCCATCAAAGGAATCCTAGTGGCTCCAAACACTAGAAATATCACCCACCAATAATTTGAATATGAAACTCTATTGATGAGATAATATTTAGTTCTAAATCCAAGTGCTTAATAAAAATCCTCTTAATCTATGAGATTGCATCAGGGCAAAGTGTTAACTTCCATAAAATATCCCTATTTTTTATCAACACTCTGCCTTCTCTACAAGTAAATATTTCCAAGATCATTGGCTATGTTATTAATAATATCCATTTCTCTTATCTTGGTATCTCTATTTCTTATGGAATCATGAAACCTAAATTATGGAATCCTCTCATTTATAGTATTTAGAGGAAGTTATCTAGGTGTAAAGGGAATTTGTTATCTCAGGCTAGTAAACTACAACTACTGAAGAGTTTACTATAAAGCATTCTGGTTTACTTCATGTCTTTATTCATTATTCTAGGAAAAGTGGCAAATAATATTGAACAAATCTATAATAATTTCACATGGAGGGGAATGGAGGGAAAATTTAGATTTCCTCTTATTTCCTAGAAGAAAACATGTCTTCCCTTCTCTAAAGGTGGATTGGGGCTCAGAAGAGTGAGATTCATGAATCAAGCTCTATTAACAAAGTAATGATGGAGGGTGATCAAGGAAGACAATCATTGGAATAGGATTATTAAGGAAAAATACCTAAATTATGGGGAGGGCTCCTAATTCCTAGTTGAAGCTGGTCCTGGTAATGGATCGGCCTTCTAGAAAGCTTTGAGAGCTATGAAGGATATTCTCATGAGAGGACTAAAATGGAATATTGGCAAAGGCAATAAAGTATATTTTTAAAAGGGCCTATGGATCTAAACCCCACTTATTTCCTTACTACATGTAGTGGAGTTGTCCATTTATTTTTAAAAGACCATTGATGTTAAGGTGTGCAACTATTGATAGGAAATTGATGGAAGAAAAAGGTGGAAACTTCTCCATAAATCAGATCTAAACAAACACCAAACTCTTTTACAACAAGATTTAAATATCATGTTTCAAAATACTCACATTAGTATCATCCCAAAAGAAGATGTTCTTATTTAGAAGGTAGACCCTAACAGATTATTCTTTATCAAATCTAGTTATCTTTCCCTATGGGACAAGTCTAAAATCAAAGATAATTAGAATTGTTTGTGGATAATAAACCTCATCCCCAAGATTAACATTTTATTCTAAACGGTAGATTAGAACAAGATCCTAATGGTGGATAATCTCATGAGGAGGGGAATTCCAATTCTTAACATATGTGTGCTTTGCAAATATGAGGTTAAATCTATACAACGTATTTTCCTCTCCTACTCTTTTGCTTCCTCCATCTTTTAGTCTTTCTTTATCCTTTTCAACTACTCTTGGGTTATACCAAGATCTATTAAATATCTAATCTACCAATAGAATCCCACATGGGATTATCCACTACTAAAATTTTGATGGAATTTGGTCCTTCCTCAAATCTTTTGGGTCATTTGGATCTCAAGGAATTTGATTATCTTTGATAACCTTAATCCTATCCATTCATCCACTTTTAAGAAAATCATGGCTTTTGTAAAAAATAATTGGCTATTTTATGCTTCATCCTTTGAGGGGCCTACTTCTCCATATTTTACCTAGATTCTCTAATAACTTAATCTTGAAATCCCTACTAATCCCCACAATTAGAGCATTGATATATCCAAGGTCAAGTAGATTCACCCTCCTCTCTAATGGTTCAAAATGAATTTTGATGTATCTTTGAAAGACAATACTAGTTTGGTAGGATCAAGAGTATTTATCTAAGATTCCTATAAGAATCTTAGGGTAACCTTTGTAGGACCATTAAGGATCCAAATGAACCATGTTTGAAAAGCTAAAGTAGCTTTATAGAGCATTAAACTCAAGGTTAAGCTGGGCATGGAACACTTACAGCTTGAGGGATACTCCATGAATATAATCAACTACCTAAAATGATTGACTCAATCCTCTTAAAATATAACAAGGATCATTGATGATGATAAAAATCTATTTACCTCCTTTAAGGGGTGTCCATTACCCACATGTCTAGAGAGGGCAATAAATGCATTGATAAAATGGACAACCTATGGGTCTATAGTAGCTCCCTTACATATTGGCAAGGTGATGAGGCATTCCCCAATGATGTCATCCCCTTCATCAAGCTTGATAAAGGTCATTTCATTGAATGACATGATGGTCCTATATATGATTCGGCACACTCAACAAAAGTGGAAGGAATTTCACATATACAAAGACATCATGCCTTTTTTAATCCTTAAGATTTTTCATAGATGGACTAATTACAAACCAAGATATAATAAAAATATTTTATATGGCACCAATTTCAACATCACCCTTGATTTATTTTAAAGGACCTAAGTCAAGAAAATTGTATGAAAAGTACACATTCTATGATGAGAGGAAATCAAGATCATGTTGAGCTAATATGCTATGTATAAGTGAAGGAAGATGAATATGTGTGGAATAAAATGATCAAAAGAGGGCTTTGATGTAGTGTTATCTAGATATTTTGCCTAGGGTTGGAAAGACATTATAAGTTTGCATGTGTGGGCTTAGGCTCTTAGTCACTGAAGAGGTCATACGGGAAATTACTGGCATGGACTACTCAAGAGTTAAGGATGTTAAATAAAAAAAGAGAAAGGAAGAATTGTTCAACATTTTTTATAGTAAGGATAAAAAATACCAAAGCTTCGATCTAGAAAGGGTTCATGAGGGTGAATTTACCTAGAAAATGGTTGGTTGTGTGTTTTTAGATAATGAAATACATTATGCTAGAAGGGAAGTAAATGGTAATTTTATCACATCATTTCATTCTCCTTAACATTTTTATGGGTCATACTATCAGCTTACCCTTCTTTCTCCTTAAGACCCTAAAAGTTTTGGTCACAAATTTTAAGAGAAACCCCTTGGTGGACCTAATCCACCTGGGGTTCATTCTGCTCCTAGTAAAAAAGGGAGAACCCCTATGGTCTAAAGTGGTTATTAAGGATATCAATATTAATAGTGAACATTAATATTTAGGTAGAGAAGATTAATTCTTCTTAGATCTTGAAGCTAAGCAAGCAAGGGACCAAAATGAATATACTGCTAATGATGATTTCACATAGGGGGATTTTAAATTGAGTGATAATCATATGGGGGATCCCAAATTTATAACTCCAATTTCTAGTATGGGTTGAGCTTTTTTAACCCTAAGATGAAAGAGGATATTGAGCAGTCCTTTAGAATATTTCATACCAAAGTGACCATGCAGAAACTTCAATGCATGGAGATAATCAACGAGTTTAAGAAATTGAAAGGTCTCCTAGTTCATAGTAAATATACTCTAAGAAATGACAAAGAGGAAGATGAAATGGATGAATACACCCTCATGGGACTAGAATCACTCATAGTGGTAGAGCTAATGAAACTAGGAAGGAAATTGATTGGGAGATGGAGGATTTCAAGTCCACAGGGTTGAAGTGAAAGAGGCCAAATGTGGAAAATGAGAAGGGAATTAGGAATCAGACTAGAGGTAAGAACAAAAAATAGGTTAAAACTGAGACCAAGAAATTGGTCTACTACTCTGAGTTTGAGGACTCAGACTAGATAGTTAGTGATCTAGGTCTCCTATTGTTTTCTTTGGCTAGTTTTTAGTGTCTTTTAGGCTGAAGTTAGTGTTTCAAGTTATATTTTAAATTTTATCTTGCTATGTTTTTCTAAACTTTTATTCTCATCTTTTTCCTTGATTTTTTAAGGGTATGTGACCTATCAACCTGTGTATTAACCTATCAAGTAAAAAAATGTTAGTATCAAAATTAAAGTGGAATCATGGAATTAATTTTTTTTTCAAATATTTAAGTTTACATTATTTCATTTATATTTTCCTATCTTTGAATGGATGTATAAAATATTAGTGTTAATTTCATTTATTATGTGAACTATTTCATAAGGTTAAAAAATAAATTAGTTGATAATTAGTTTACACTTTTTCTAGCCAATGAAATGTTTTAAAAACCCTAGTCTAAATTAAAGAACTTAAACATATCTTAATTAGATATTGTTTTGGTTACCCCATGTTAGGTCTATAGAAGATATCAGTTATAAAGTAGGGTTTACTCTTATAATAAAACCTATATCAATTTTACAAACTTGGGAAGACTAACCATATTTAATTATGTATGTTAGGGTGTCTTATCTCAACTTTTGGTAACATCTAACTGTTATCACTCAAACCATATAGCCATTGAATTGGAAGATGGATCAATGAGACAATGGGATCATCCCCCAAGGTGTAGGACACTTACACTCCTTAGGATAACCCTTTGGAGAAGGATTTATTCCTTATAATCTAAATGCATTTGATTTAGGATCAACATGTAAGCCTAAAAGAGCTAAATGGAAATCTTTAGCTAATCCTAAGTTTAAAATCTATTATGGGAAAAGAAAGAGTGGGGGCTGCTAAAAATGAAATAATGGTGATGAACCAATAATATATAGATTAAATTTTTATGCCTTGAGGAACACATTAAAAATATCAAAAGATGATAAAATATCACATAGATTTAAAAATAAACATTTTAATTTCATCAATATTTTGTGTGGAGGTGCAGGACACAATACAACACCAAGAGGGATGATAAACAATCCACAAGTGGCATATGTATAGACCTATATGCAAACATCATAAAACCCAAAAGATAAATCCAATTTTTGAACAAAGGTGATGGAGAATGGATGGTGATGAAATGGACAAAGATCATCCACATGAAAATATCAACAAATCATAAGATGCACACATAATACAATAAGAAACAAAAGAGGTGAACTCAATTCTCATTAAAATGTAAGGATCAGGTGGTAAATGGATCATGGAGGGAAAATTTAGGTAGTATTAAATCCTAAAAAATCTCTCTTATTACAATGTAAGACATGGGTCTTTTATAGGAAACGAGAAACCCACGAGTCATTGATTAATCTTACCCACTATTGGGGTGGTTACAATGATTCAAGATGATTAGAAGAGGGTGGTTGAGTGGTGGATCAAAATATCTAATAGATTGAATGCATGCCCATAATTGGTGTAACTAATCCATGACTCAATTAAATGTTGGTATTAGAAAGTAGTTAGGGTTGTGTTGGGATCACTAGTTGCTCACATCTTACACAATTAGAGTCATACTTCTTTTAGGTTGAATTGAATTTTATGTTTTATGATTGATCCTAATGTACATTCCATGTTTTGGTGGGTGTTTCTACTTATTCTTGCATTTAATTAAACCATCCACTTGATCATTAATTAGTAAGGCATCAATTTGTGACTTGATTATAAAAATATCAACCTCTAATAGTTTTGATGGACATACAACCCATCAATATTTAAGCTCATGATTTGATGAAATCATCACTATCATGTGGATCTCTTTTAGCATCATTTTCTTTTTATTTTTATATTTTATTATATATTTTGGTATATTCTCACTTTTCACCACTTGGCAACTCATTAGTATCTATGGGCTTTAGTTCACTAACATCACTGCTACCATGCATCACTCTCTTGGTACTTCTAAGATTTTTATGTCTTTAGAATCAATCATCACCACATGTAATCTTATTAGGAACTTTTGTCCTCTATTATTTGGGGCCATTAGACCAATGCACCAAGTTTAATCTATCTAATCCCCTAGGGTTATGGGAAGATACCACATGGTGTCATCTCGGGGCCTCAAGACCATAGAGTATTAACCTTTGTCTTGATATTTTAATGCCCCCAAGATTATAAGTGTCTAATGCCTCTATGATTCTACACTTCCACATTCTTGATGTATTTTAATACTTATAAATTTTTCAAAAATATATTTGATCCCATGTGTCCTCCTTTTATTGGGCTCATTCTTGCAAGCTCTGACAATTTGATGCCTCAAGAGATTGAGTCTAGGAACCGACAGGTCTAAATGGCACTTGTTTATTGGCTCCCATATTTAAGTTTAATGGTTTTTGTTTTTTCTATGGTGAAGTGAGATTTAACCACATAGCATCACATTACTTAATCATTTTCTTGAGGTCTTGACATCTCTCTAAGCTGTACATAAATATTTGGTAGAGCAGAGCAATGAGATTATACTAATTGGAATCATCCTAATAACCTGCTCTCTTGAAGGGTTTCAAAATATATAGATAGTTTTGGGACTTTAATTTACCAATATTATGACATGTGGAAGCATCTCTCTAACCCATTTGCCTATTTCTTTGTTGATAGGGAGATTTTTCTATAAACTTTTGAGAAAATTGATTTTGTTAAAAGGCATTTGAAAGGGCTCAAGACCACTGTGAGATTGACATGTGGTATAGGTTAACCTTAAAAATAAATGACTAAGTCCTGCTATGACTAAAAAATTAAGAATATATCAAGAAATCACTAAAGGCCCATAAAATTTATCTCTTCACCTCCTAAATCCATCATCAAGAAACTTATTGAAACTTATTTGTCCTTTTGTTGTTTAACCCTTATAGGATCTAGGAGTGCTCTATGTTTGTTGAGAAGGCTGAAAGGGAGGTTGATAAGACTAATATGCATTTGATAACTTCCTCAAAATGTTTAATTGTTAAAACACATCTAGGCTTAACCTCATACTCATTTTATATCCCCTAAATTGACTAAACTTCAAAACCCTATGGGTGATCTAAAACCTTGAATTCAATTAGATGCAACTTCCCCATGGTAACCAAAAATGGTCAACATTCTAGTGATCTCTACAAGATTCTTGCCTATGAAGTAGGAACCTAGTATCCTTTAAATCAATCCATTTGGTATGAAGTCATAGAAGTACCCAAAAATTCTCACATTTAGATAGTGTAACCTGGATACAACTTGTTTGGCCCACCTTAAAATAACTGAAATGAGATTCACCCTTTTACCAACTCTATGAATATCGGTGCTTCATGCTCACACTTTGTGACTAACTAAGAAACACCTCTGGATAGATGAAAAAATTAAAGGATAGAAAAATAAAAGGGCCAAAGTACTTAGAGGAAATAAGAATGATTAATACTATTTACAATGTGCATACATGCACTTAGGGAAAAGAAAAAATTTAAACTAATGTGTTACATCACTTAGAAGAAATAAAATGAAATTAACTTACCCTAAACTAACTAAATAGAAGGCCACTTAAATGAAGCCATTAACTGGTTCTATGAAATATCTTCCTTTTATTACCAATCTATAATTTTTTCATGTTTGAGGGTAGCCGACCAAAGGTGGATAAGGATTGGGTGCTCAATTAACTGATGGATCACTTCTCCAAGGATGTAAAAAAAAAATCATTATCCCATGTAAGTTGACTAAAAAAATAGTCATCTTAGAGTAGATAGGTGAGTTGATTTTGGCCTTCTTGATACTTAATGTTATGATCTAGATTAATCACAACCTAGGATGGCTTCTCTATATCATCCTCTAACCAATCTACGTATTTGATAGGGAATCCTCTTAACAAGATAAAGTTTGAAAAATTAGAGTTGTCATTGCACTTGTGTTTTGATGCCTTATCACTATATTGATTAGGATGCACTTATCCTAATGATTATCTTGGAGACACATCCATATCCACTTATTATGCATATTATTCAAGGGCCATTTTTTGAGGGGATGTTAGTTTGGTGTCCAAGCTTGAGCATAAGTCCTCTAACTCATTCAAAAATAAGTTTTATTCTATCTTCTCTACACTCTTCTACATGAGAGGCCTCATCACATATCTCCGAAATGTTTGAATAAGTTTTAGGATTCTCCACTAAAAGCATGGATTCTTATTCAACTTGATGAATAGATTTATACACATCAATCTCATATTCCCCATAAAAAATATATTTTCATTCTCTTCTTCATGTTTGAATGGTAGTTCATTTGTCTAAAAGAGCACCTCATCATATTTCACCTAAATTAAATATTGAGTAGAGAAAAATGGCTACTTCTCATCAAGACTATCTTATCTCACTTCATCCATGTCCATTTTCTCATTATTATACTATTTTATCTAATTGTATTCATCCTTTTCTAGAAGTAGGTCTATTTTTTTCTAGTTTATTGGTATAAAGAGGGATACCAATGATTATTTCCTCATCATACTAACTTGAAACACTCTCTTCATTCCCTAGATTATCTTTACTTGCTCTATATACAATGGGTCATCCTTTGAAAAGGGAGATGGTGGGAGTGAAGGAAGGTTTAACTGGTGAAATAGGAGTCTATGGAATTATTAAATGCTTTTGAATTGGCTTTGTGATTGAAGAAGAACTCCTAAAACTTTGAAACTTCCTTGTTTTGTCTTCTAAAACCTTCTTCCTCCCTTTATTTTAGATTGGCATATGAGGAGTGGGTGAGAAACTTGGAAACTTCCTTAATTGAGGAGTTTTAGGGACTTAAGGAAGGATTGATGAATTTTTCACAATCATAAACTCTTTCAAAAAATGGGAACCTCTAAAACTTGGAATTCTAGTTGGTTTATCTTTTGAAAGCATTCTCTTCTCTTGATCAAGAGTGGATTTACCTAGATTTGGCATCCTAAAATTAGAATGTCTAGTCCAAGAAGCTTTCTATGGTTGAGGAACTTCAAGCTCATGATGAGGTGTATTTTCAAGGATTGGTCTATCTTGGTGGCACACTACTAAAAATTTAGCTTTAAGTTTGGATTCATGTACATTAGCATCCACTAATCTCCTTGCATATGCACATATTGATTGATCATGGGGTTTCCCACAAGGGAAACACCATTTAGATTCTGATAGAATGTCAACAAGTTGAGATAGTTTAGGAGCATGAGGAGGCTGAATCAAAGTAGGAGGGATGACATATGAGTGATTTGGCTCATTAAATGGATGATAAATAGGATACAAATCTTAATATGAATATTGATATTGAAGGGGTTGATAATTCTCATGATAGGGAAGTGGAAAGTAGTTAAAATATACCCTAAACCTAGACATATAAGAGGTATCTCATGGAGTTATAACATTGAAATTACTTAGAATAGAAAGTATACTAAACCACTAAACTTTTTACCTAAAAGGTATGTTTAGGCCACTAAAACTAGTTAAAGTAGACTTGGAGTCACCACTAATGCTTTTATAAATGCATAGAAATGATAATATATTAAAGGATATCATGTACAATCCTTGAATGGATGAAGTAACTTGAGTATTGATTTGTTAGAGATAAAAATGATCAGAGTCACCAAGTGCTTATTTAAAGTCTTCAACACTAAAGCTTGTTAAGAGTAACATCAAATTCTTAGCTAAAACCTTCTAACTCAATGGAATTGAGTAGAGGTCCCATCGAGCATGCTAGAAATTGTTATCACTCAAACTATGCACCTATTAAATTGGAAGATGGTTCAGTGAGATAATGGGATCATCTACCAAGGTGAGGGATATTTGCACTCCTTAATATGAACCTCTAGATAAGGCCAACTTACTTATATCTAAATTAATTTGAATTAGGATTAACATGAAGGACTAAAAGATTTGAATGAAAATCTACAACTAATCCTAAGTCTAAAATATATTATGGGAAAAGAGAGGGGGTTGCTGAAAATGGAATAATGGTGATGTACCAAGACTAGACAAAGTACCTCTACAGGCCTTGAGGAACACACCAAAAATCTCATAGAATGAGAAAATGTCACACATAATCCAAAATGAACATTTTAATTACATGAATATTTTTCATGGAGGTGTAGGACACAATACAACACCAATAGGGATGATGAACAATCCACAAATGGAATGTGTATATATATATATATATATATATATATATATATATATATATATATATATATATATATATATATATATATATATATATATATATATGCACACATCATATAATCTAAAAGAGAAAGTCAAGTTCTACATAAAGGTCTTAGGGAATGGATGGTGATGAAATAGACAAAGATCATCACATTAAAAGATAAAAAAACATAGGATACACATAAAATGAAAGAATAAAGAAAAGAGGTGAACTCAATTTTCATTAAAATGCAAGGATCAGGGGGTAAAGGACTCATGGAGGGAAATGTTTTGTAGCATTACTATGATATAAAAATCTCTCCTTTTACAATGTGAGACCCAAGATTTTTATAGGAAATGAGAAGCCCATGGGTCATTGATTAATCTTATCCACTATTAGGGTAGTTATAATTATTAAAGGTGATTATAAGAGGGTGGTTGAGTAGGTAGCTTAAAATATCTAATAGATTGAATGCATGTTGGGAATTGACATAATTAAACTATACCTTAATTGAATTATGTTGGCATAAAGTAGTTGGGATTGTGTTGGGATCAATAATTTCCCATATCTTGTATAGTTAGAGCCATGATTGTTTAAGGTTGAATTTATATTTTATTTTCTACACTTGATCCTAATGTACATGCCATGTTTTGATGGGTGTCACTACTTAGTCTTGCATTGAATTCCACCACTTAATTAATAATTTCTTGGTGAGTCATTGATTTTTGAATTGATTCTATAAATATAAATGAGTGCATAGTTTAAATTGGACCTTCAATAGTTTTGATAGCCAGACAGGTCATCAATCTTTAAGCTCATGCTTTGATGACATCATCACTACTATATGGCTCTCTTTTGGCATCATTTTTTGTTGATTTTGTTGTGTTATTAGATCTATTATTATAGGATCTCATTTTTCCACTCAGTGTCTTATCAACATCTACAAGATTTAGCTCATTGACTTCACTACTACCACATATCACTCTCTTAGCACTTCTAGGCTCTTTATGTCTTTAGCCTTGATCATCACCACATGTCATCTCTTTGAGAACTCACAGACTTAAGGCCTTAGTTCCATTAGGCCAATTTACCAATTTTAATCTTTTTGAACCCCCAAGGTTATGGTAAGCTTCCATGTGACATCCTCTTAAGGCCTCAAGACCATATGGGTACTAACCTTTTGCTTAATATTTTAATGTCCCCAAGCTTTCAAGTGTCTAATAACTCCACAATTTTGGATTTTTGAAGTTTTTCAAGACCTATAAATTTTTCAAAAGATATTTGCTTTTATGTGCCCTCCTTTGATCAAGATTGTTCCTACAAGCCCTAACAACTTAATGCCCTAGGAGACTAAGTTTGAGGACTGACATGTCAAAATGGCACTCACTGATTGGATCTAAGATTTAAGCATAATGTTGACTATTATTTATATGGTGAAGCAAGTTTTTTCCATGTTGTTTCATCTCACTTACCCATTTTCCTAGGGCTCTAACATCTCTATGAGTTATATGGAAATTTTGGCTCTGACATCTCTTTGAGTTGCACAAAAAAATTTAGGAGAGTGGAGTAATGAGATTATTTGATATGGAATCATCCATATAACCTTATATACAATAGATTTTTGAACTAAATGGATGATTTTGGGACTCTACATCACTTGGATTACAACACATAGAGTCATCTTGCTAACTCAATTTCTTGTTACTTTATAGACGTAGATATCCACAAAGCAACTTTTTAGAAAATTGGCTAAGTGTAAAAAAGCATTTGAAAGGGATCAGGACCATTTTAAGATTGGCATGTGGCACCAGAAAACCTTCAAAATAAAAAACTAAGTCCCACTATGACTAACAAATTGGGAATACATCAAGATGTTGTCATCAGCCTATTAAATTTATCTTTTCACCTCCTAAATCTATCACTAGGAAACTTCTTAAAAATCGACTAAGTCCTTTTGATGCTCGACCCTTGTGAGCATTGAGAGTTATTTTTGTTTATCATGAAGGCTAAAAGGGAGGTCAAGAAGATTATTGCATGTTCAAGAACTTCCTCAAAATGTCTAACATTTAAACTCATTTGGTTTTGACCTCATACTCATTTGATTTCCCCCAAATTGATTAAAATTTGAGAACCTATGGGTGATCTAAAGCCTTGAATGTAATTGGATGCAGTTTCCCCATGGTGACAAAAATTGGTCAACACTAACTATGTGTGGGCTAGTTAATGGTTATAGTGCTACCAACAAGGGTAACTATGAAAGTGAAATTATTTAGGCTAAGTGGTGAACACTTATTCTATTTTTAGTATAAAAAACACTCATTTTGGTAAGAGGTGAACTGCATACGATCTTGATTATGTCTTTGAATTTGATCATAAAAATATATGTAGGCATATCAAAAAAGTGATTTTAAGCCTTAGTTACTAAACTTTAAGGCATATTTCCATATGTGCTAAGAATAATTTCTTATTTCCTAACCTTGTATGATATAAGGGTGAATATAATATGGGGCTATAATTATTTTGTCTAGGTAGTGACCTAAGTTTTTTTAGTAGTTGATTAAACTTATAAAACATGGCTATATCTAACTAGACTTTTTTTGTTCATGAAGACACTCTTGAGAGATAAAACTACTCCAAGTAGTGTGAGGTTTAATATTGATGGAAATTCATAATTAATTAGGACAAAGGAATATATGTTCCTTAAATATTTTTATCAACATCTGAATATACTATTGTGGGATATTGCTTTTGTGTTGACAAAATTAACATAGATGTTGAAGTGTCTTGTCTCATGTTAAGATTAATGTAATAAATGGTTTATATTTCAGGTGTTCATGTCTAGAGCTTATAGAAGATTGTTTGTATCATAATATATTTTATTCCTTGCTTGGCATAGATCACCAACCCAATTTTAGTGATGATGTCTTGTGAGGATACTCTTCACAAGTTCAAGTGAAGAAATACATCTGACCTTAATTATGAAAAGCAAATATGTAGGCTACCTAAGTTGTGTGGGCATTGGGTCATAAAACTAAGGCTAGGTTAGGGTTTCCTCATCAATAATATTCTTTTTAGGATATTGTTATTTTGTAAAGATCTCCAATATAATAATTATGATAAATCTATGTCCTATGTGTTGTTGGCCCTACTATTATGTATATTATGAGATGATGTATTGCCTATTCAATGAGTATAGTAATGTAACAACTTTATTGGTTGAATTCTCCTAGGAGTGAGGCTTGGTTAATACTATAGAAAATAATTTCTCCTTTGATAACCATAGGGTGGTATCCCTATTAAATGTACCTTGTAACCTAGAATCTGACTAGTATTTTATTGTATATGTTTGACCCTAGAATAATGATAGTTATTTTCATATAATTAAATAAATATAAATATAAGTAATAAAAATGTCTTTTAGTAGTATCTTATTTATATCTATTAGTGATAGTTTGTTTCTCATTTATTATAATGGTGATAAGTTGTATTAAAATAATTCCTTATGTTGTGTGGTAACTTCAAAAACCCATTTGAGCATAATTCTCTCTTAGAGATGTTTTTACATTACAATTATGGAAGTTATTGTTATGGGTTATATAAATAAATAAATTAATTAATCACTTAATTAATTTTTTGTGTCACACTTCCTCTTATGAAGTTTTTTGATTGGTAAAAATAGTGAATAATTAAATATAATCAAATTAATTAAAAAAAAATGTTTTACTTGGGTTTTTAGGGAAAAAAATTGGGCATGATAGATGAATTCTTTCAAATATGTGATATGCTTTAATTAATTGATTTCATGTCCCAACTATCATAAATTTGTAATACTACACATGTTTTTTCATTTGTCTTCATCAATATGGATGTGTTATAATAATCACCCTCTATTTATGGTGTAATGTTCAAGACCTCATGTCATGGACACTTATAAATTTTACTTTTTATGGTTTCACATGGCATCTTTTTAGAATTTAATGTGAGTTGTTCCTACTAATCATGAATCACATTAATAATTACTTCACTCTTATATATTTGAATATTAGTTTTTAGTGTTACATAATTATGTGTTTCATGTCCCATGATTCTATGGTAATCATATGATTTTCCTTATTTATGTGAAATTCATCATATTGCTCGATGTCTAGTATATGGTAATGTAACTAAGTTGTGATCAAGTAACATATATAATGTATTTTTTGGTTTATCTTAAATGTTTGTTACTTGTAATGGTGTTGGTGATTTATTATCTTATAACTCCACATTATTCACTAAATTTCTATTTCAACCTTTGTGATATTTAAAAAGGTATAATTGTCCTTGTTCCCAAGTCATGCTTGACTTTATGAAGGATTACCTTAGTGTTAGCTTTGTCATGTGATAATTTTGGTGTGATATAATATTGAAACTATTGTTTGTATTTTGAATGTAATGATGTTTAAACATTATTGAATTCCATTTTCCCTTAGAAGATTATGCTTTAACAATAATTTCTAAGTTTTCCATTTTAATTGTATATGAATTATTCATATATTTTCCAATCCAACAAGTGTGAACAACGTATGAGATACATATTCATCTTAAGGATTGAATTTTAAATTATGTAAAAGATCATTTGTGTATTTTTAAATATTGATATCATTGTAATCATTATCATAATAATATGTGATCATGCTATATTTATTTTATGAATTAACCACCAAAAGGATATTGGGAATTATTTCACTTTGATCTACATTAGCTTTTGGTTTAAGTTGTATCTCAACTTTATGTATCATAATTATCTTTGTGTGATTGTCCTTACTTCCCATCTCATATGTATGCATTTTATCTAATGGAATGAGTTATTATGGGGGAATGATAGAATGATCTTCAAACTATGATTGTGATTGATTATCATTAATAAATTGTGTCATCTTGTAATATATGAAAGGATAATCATCTATGGGTAATGTGTATGAATAAAATTCATATATAAATTTTATATACCCATGTAATGTATATGGTATTGCCTCGATGTCATGTATATAAGGTCACCACAAAAATAAGTTGTAATGTAGAGGATTAGGCATAACCTAAAATATAGTAGGTACCAATTTGGGGCCTAATTGTTTATCCAATCCCAAGTGCTTGGCATAAATTATTATCAAATCCTTTGATGCTTTTGTCTGATTTGTGGATATTATCCATATAGACACCCATTTATTGTAATAAATTTGTATTTTAGATATTTGATGTAGAACCATTATATAACATTACACATTTAATTGATTTAATTTGAACTTGAACTTGAATAAATAATGGCATATTTTATCTATATTGTTTATTTCCTGGGTATGTCTTCTTTGTCAAAAGTGATGACTTTTTTTATATCCTTGAATGTATTAATGATAGAAGTAAATGAGGTTGGTTATGTGTCACTAGGAATATTTGTTTCAATTCTTCATACAATATATCCTTGTAAACTTTTGATCACTTTAGTAACTCAATAATAGAGATATAGCATGGCTATTCTTTAGTTAATCAATTATGTCATATCCTTTGGGTTGATTGGCTTGATTAGTTGGAGGTGTTGGGGGTTAAAGAGGAACATATTGATTGCCTTCATTATTCCATGAATGATGGGAACCTTACCTCTATGAGTGGTGACATCATGGATCATAGAATTCAATATAATTTATGTATGAATAATGGGGACAATATGGTAGTTGGTACCAATGTGAAGTCTAGGGAGAGGAGAAATAAAATCGATCATGCATGCCCTTTTCTATCTGGTAGTAACATGAAACAACTCGAATTAGATGTATAAATAATATGAGTTGAGGAATGCTTGAGATTGTTTATTATTAATTTTAACCATATTAGTGTATAAATATGTGATCTATTTGATTACATGGTTGATCCAAATTGCACCTATCAATGTATAAGATTATGAAATGATTACAATCATGAATTGAGTAAAAATAATAAGTTATGTTCATCCATTATATCTAAGTGTTATTTTTAGTATTATAGAAAATTAGAAATCATGTTTGAAACCCTAAGGGATACCTAGGGTTTGGCATAATTTGAGTAATATCTAAGTTCACCAATATATATTTACCCCATTTTGGATTTTACAACCCTAATTAATTATAAAATTAAATGTAATTTAGATTTTAGAATATGAAAATTAAGTATAAATACAAAGGCAAAGTACTAAAATTGATTTGAAAGTGTCATGTGCTAAACATAGAAATATACTAAAGAGATCAAAATACTTATCATTTTTGGTTCACTAAATAATTGTGACTAGTTTATGAAAGTGGAAAGGGGTTAAAATAATACTTTTGAATTGATCAAATATATAATCGAGTGTCTATGCACATAAGGCTACTAACATCATGCTAGGGTGAAAACATCAATGAAATAGATTGTAGGTTGATGTTACAGTCTTGTGTTGGAAAGTATCATTGATTGAGGAGATTATTGACCATTATCATTAATTGTTAAGTTGTTTGATTAAGTGTTGTCATTTATGTTAATCTAATATCATTGATGTCAATTTAATGTATGATGTCAAAGGTTATTGTGAAGGGACATGGTCAAGTAAGCCTTTAAGTATGTGTATGATGAGTTTTATTGCCAGTATAGTGAGTTTTGTTATTGTATGAAGAGCAATGATGAGAGAGTACTATTTGAAGAATGTTTTGATGTTAGCTTGAGTGATATCATTAAGAATCAACACGAGTGAGTATAGGTCAGTATGTCAAGTGTCAAGTGACTTACAAAGCTTTGTATAGACCTTGTGAGATGATATGTGTAGGTATCATGATGAAATGTGTGAGCATTGAAGAATAATATGTATGCTCTAAAGATATATGTAAGCAGTACTAGAGATGCTCTGAATGAGCTATAAAGATCCTTAGTGATGCTTTAAAGAATAATTGGTAGTGTTAGAGCATGAGAGAGGTTATTTGAATTTGTGTATTAGGTGTTAAGGAGCTTGATAATGATTAAAAGGTCATCTTCAAAGATTTGTGTATGTAGCTATGAAGATCCTTAGTTGAGCTCCAAATATCTGTAAAATTATCAAAAGATGATTTGTTGAAGATCTAAAGAGTAGTGAGTGTATGAGGTTGCTTGAGCATACATAAGAGGCATTGGAACATAGGATATTTTCAAGGTGAAGCCTACAAGGTGTCTAAAAGGTTAGATTCAAGGTCTAATGTGACTTGTAGGTCAATGCCTAGAAAGCAAGAAGAAAGATGGTGGCTAGATGGGGTATCATGATTTGTTTCCATGACATGGGTGAGTAGGTAAACACTTATAGAGTTGATTAAAGTTTTTTTAAGTATATTAATAAATTTTTAGGTCATGGTTTACAAGAAAAGATTGAAAACATGTTTCAAGGTTTTTCTAAGTACACAGAATGAAGAGTTATCTACCTAAAAAGGTTTTATAGTGCTCATTGGCATGTGAAAAATCTAAATTAAATCTAAGATGTTCATGGTAGAGGAGTAAGGGTTATAACTCAAATTTATAGGCATTGGTTTTTGGAAAGAGGAGATAAGTTTTATGAAAGATCATTAGGACTAAAAGATGGTCTAAACCCTCATAGAATCCTAATAATGGCCTGATGTTGAATATATTATTATAAAGAGATTAGAATGGTTTGATATGTTTGATTAATTTATTTGAGGTTTAATTAAACTCTCTTAGTCATCTCTAGGTGTAATTGGTTTCTTAGGTGAGTGAGTAGACCTTATAATAAAGTGATTATCTTTCAATAATTTGTTGTAGTAGGCAAAGTTGACCGAGTCAAACTTGCTAAGTGGATGAAGATCAAAGTGTGAAAATTTTAGTTTTTGTTCATGAAGGTTATGGATAGGTTATATATCTTATTTTTGAAAATTTGGTGATCTGAGTTGGCTAGTTGTTATCAGACTTAATGGTGCAAATAATAAGAAAACTAGGCAAAAGTGAGAAGATGATTCTTGATGTGTTTTCATGTAAGAGTGATACATTGAAGTGCATGATGATGTTGTTTTGGAATTGAATAATATATAATTTCTTTGAAAAATATTTGAACTTAGTGTAATAGGTTTGAATATTGAAGCCAAAATGGCTTGTTTGATTGAGTGGAGTCTGTGAGAGAAGATCAATAGATTGGTTTGCAATACTAATAGTTTCCATTATAGCTCATGATCTATTGGATGGAGGTTACTATAAGAATGATATAAGATACTATTAATTTATTTAAATCACTTTATTATATTAATTTATATGTCTTATGTTCATGTTTTCTTGACTATGTTTTTAAAGTCAGTTGACAGTTTTGAGTAAACAACTTATAGAGAAGAGTTTGAGACTACATACCCTGAGTTGAAGAATAAAATTATATTTGTGATGACCCTAATGTTATTATGTTATTAATATATTATTTTTTCCATGTTTTTTTTTAAATTTGATTTTATGCCTCAGTTTTTCAAGATAGAGTTTTTGTTTATGCATAAACCTTTTATAAAAAGTGTTTTAAGAAAGGGTTCAAGTGGTGGTTGGACCTAAAAGATGTTATGAACCTAAATTTGAGTTCGATAAGGTATATTAGAGTGGAATATGATGTTTTACTACCATGTGAGGTGTTTTAATATGCTTCAATAAAGATCAAATGGTAACATGTTGTTAAGAAGACTTATTAGGTCTCCTTAAAGCGTAAAAGAGGAGTAAGGGATAATTGAGTTATGGATGACCCGATGTATTGATTGATTCATGTTATTTTAATATTATAAAACATATTTTATGGATTAATTAATATATAATAATGTGTTTCTAACTAATATGGATATGATAAAGTATCTTGTATAAAAATAAGGCAATTTAGGCCTATTTGTGTGTGCTTAGAAAAAGAGAGAGTAGAGGAGAATAAGAAAATGATATAGATCATTATTGAGATGAATTAGGTCATGTGGAACATCATATAAGTGTCATTAATATATAAAAAAATTTATACATATGAGAATAAAGGTTAGAATACCTAATCAAGCCATGAAGAGGTCTAGTTGAGCAAAGAAGGCTGAAGGCCAGTTTGAGAGGAATAGAAGTGAGAAAAGAATTGAAGGAGAAGATAATCATCTATTTTATTATAAATAAATGATTTTTAAGGTGATAAAATAATTAGGTGGATGAATTAGTGTTGATTAATTTAGGGGGTTGGTGCTTCCTTGAAAGTGGGTACTTGCAAAAGTCTAGTTGAGTTAGTGTTGAGCTAGTTGGGGTTCGTGCTCCATAAGAAGTGGGTGCTTCATAAAGATATATGTTTTTATTATAAGAATATAGTAAATTTGATTCATTATTTGGTTTTATTGCCCTTGAGGTTTTCCACATATATGCTATGTTCATGTGTTTCATGTTCTTATGATTTGATGTTTATGCTTGCTAAGATGTACATGCTTGTTAGAATGGTTCTTGTATGATTAAATTTAATTGAATTAAATGTTTTAAATATTGATTCACCCCCATATTATTCATTATGATTCTAATATATTAGGTTATTTTAAGTCTTTATGACTATATAATCTATTATTCCTACCTATAATATATCTATGTGATATTGATGCCTAAATGTGTACACAAATCCAAAAATTAGTCTCATCAAAATCCTAAGTCCACCTATGAAGTGATGAAACCTTTGGAAAGTATAATGTGATGATCTAACCTTAATCACCCCCACTGATGATTGATCATTTATTATGTATCTAATACTCTAAAGAGGGAATTCAATATACACATATTTATTCCCATTAGTGTGAATTTTAGATTCTACCCTTTTCTATATTAATGCATCTAGTGATCTATATTTTGAAATTTGACAATTTCACTCTTGACTTATCTTGGTGTGCTTCAAACTTAGTTGATGACTATTCCTAGTGATTTATTTTCCAATTGGGAAGAATAGGGTAGTTTTTATCAATGTGTAGTAGTGTATAAATATGTACCAGATGAGTTTTAGATTATTATCATATGATAATAAGCTTGAAATTTATTTCTATTTATATGAGTCTATTTGGTTAATTTCTCAAGCCACTGACACACTAGATAAATGCACTAATCCACAAGGATTGATTATATTTTCATAATATCCATTGTAGGTGAGGGAAAGCAAATTCACCCTCAAGATAATTTTATCGATAAAATTGTTTGAGCTAGATGTTTATGTCTAGGAGACAAGAATGAAAATATGATGATTTTGAGAATTTGGAGTAAGATTTTTAACTAGTTTGACATAAAATTAGAGGTTTTTATAGGTGATTGAAAATAAAATGGGAGGGCCAAATTAATAATTAATTATGTGGATGTGAAATAATGAGAATAAGATTTGTTTTGAGATACACAAGTCATGTAAGATAAATTAGGTCAAGATTAACATTATGAAGTGTATAATACTAGATTTTAGTGTCTACACATTCCATGATTATCCAAAAAATATATTTGTAATCCTTATATAAAATAAATTCACTTCCTTTAAAAATATATTTCATGATAAAAATAGAGAACATGTGCCCTAACAAAAACATTTTCCCTAACTAAAAAATATAGTGTTAAAATATATCCTACCTAGCGATTGTGGTATGACTAACTCATGGGGAAAGACATGAGGGATCAGAGGCCCTACAATTTCTCCTAGACCAAAAA
Source organism: Torreya grandis (assembly GCA_037957365.1). Classification (NCBI taxonomy): domain Eukaryota; kingdom Viridiplantae; phylum Streptophyta; class Pinopsida; order Cupressales; family Taxaceae; genus Torreya; species Torreya grandis. Next base: position 1,220,144 of record JARHVA010004724.1, on the reverse strand, counting down.
ATAAAGGATAAAAATGTATGTTTATATATCCCTAATCTATTTATTGATAAAACCAACTCTAATCTTGAAAATAATCTTTTATCTAGATTCAATGGCTTTAAGTCAAATATCGATAAGTTTCAAGAATGGGCTAATCCTAAGTGGAAACCTAAGGGATAGTTGGAGGTTTTGGTTATGGAAAAAAATATTCCTTGTCTCCTTTTTTAATTCAAAAATTATATGAAGACCTTGTTAGAAGGTCTATGGTCCATGTGAAATTCTTATCTATTTATCATAAATTGGAAACTAGGCTTCAATCTAAACAATGACTCAATGAAAGATGTCCCACTTTGGATTTCCCTCCCATTTATCCCACTATAATTGTGGTAATATGAGGCCATCATGGGGATTTATAAGGCCATTGAAAAACCCATTTCAATGGACCTAGTGAATAAATCCAAGAGGAGGCTATTTATAGCCCATGTTTGTGTTTATGTTTAAACTAAAAAACCCCTCCTAAGGTCAATTATTCTCAAGTATAAATATGTGAGATAGAGGCAAGACATAGATTAAGAAAAAGAAGATGGAATTTAAATAAATTATAATATATTAGGGCATGAGGTCAAATACTACCCAAGTAAAAAAATCTAAATATATTGTTAATCCCCAACTCTAGTCTAAGTGGTATTCTAATTCCCAATGGAGGAAGATTTTAGATTTATCTCCTTTTAAGAATGAGGAAGCATGATTATACTATTTTTAATTAGAATAATAAATTTAATATTTATTAAGGTAAAGAGGCATCATCTCTCAATAATACAAGTATAAACACCATCCCCATAGGGGTGAGTCCAAGTGGGAGGTCCCCAAACTCTCAAGGGAGAATTTTGGGGAGTGAAACGTAGAGGTAATCCAACCTATAGTCAAATATCTTATAGGTATTCCAAGTGAAAATAATGCAAGAGATATGGCAGTCCTAAAATAATTTATCAATGAATGGTTATAATAGTTAGCCTCACCAAACATTTTTCAAAAGTAAGCCCCATCACCTCTACTAGGGATGGTGGAGGGTTCATCTCCTGAGAAGAATTTAAAAAAAGGAAGGTTACATTATGGTATTAGGTACACAATCTCTTATTTAATTCTAGAATCATTCCCTTAATTTTAATTGGAACATTATATAGGAGGGGTTACCTCAATTTATGACTTTAACATAAGGCTTTAAGTGAAGAATATTGAGGTGTCGACATCTAGGAAAGAGGCTTAGACTTACTTGGTAAATCCAAAAAAAACATATTAAATATTGAATAATTCCATATCCCCTTTATATTTGATCTATAAGAGGAGATCAAATATCTTAAAGAGGATTGGTGGATTCAAGTTATAAGTATAAAGGTAGGGAAAAAAGTTGAAAGTTGGGGATGGACCCAAACTTAAAGGGAGGTCAACATGAAAGAAAAATAATAATGCAAAAACATATAAATAAGTAATAAGAGGCTATCAAAAAAATTTGAAACAAGTAATATATTCCAAAATGTTAAAAAATGAAGCACCATTACCAAGATTTAATAAAAGGGATAAAATATCCTAATAGTTCAACTATTTTTTTTAGATTTAAGTTTGGTTTTATTAATTTTGTGGTTATGTTTGGAACTAGGAAGACCAAGTTTATTAGAAATAGAAAAGGGTTTATGTTTTCAAAATTTTAATCTTTAAATGAATCTCAAAAAAAGTGCATAGGGGGTTATATGTCCCAAAAGCCTCAAGCATTATCTTTTGAGCTAGTGATTTTCCTAAAGGGGGGGTCCCCTTATATGTGGTTCCTTAAGGCCATTTATAAGGTCATTTATGCTAAGGGGTAATTTAAAATGGGTATTTAAGGAGAGTATTTTTCAAGTGGTATTTCATAGGTAGAGGGGGGATAAATTAGCTAATTAAGATGGTAGGGATCATTAATATCCAAATAATTTGTAAAAAAAGGGTGGTAGTGGAAACCTTTTATTATAATCATTACTAAATATCTTATTCAAATTAAGAGGCTCATCCATCGGAATTTAGTTATATTTTGGGAAGGTGTACCTTTTCATGGATAAGGGAAATCATTGTGTTATATGGGAGGAAAGATGATAATTTAGGTAGGAGTAAAGATAATAACACAAAGAATGAGAATTGGGTTATCATCTCATTTCCCATATCGAGTTATTAACACATTGAGAATAAAATGAATTTGATTAGTATATTTTAGAAAATGGGTGGTGATCCTGATTATGTTAAACCAATCTCATACAAAGATGTTAATAATAATACTATGGTCTTGAACATATTAATCAAAGGTGGGCTTACTCCTTTTATGAAATGCATTGTGTGTCATAACCCCATATTATCTATAGAGTTCACCCATGTATGGAAAAATAAAGTTGTAAGAATGCATGGGGTGTTGATTAATATGTTGGAAGAAAGAATCACAAAGGACACTAGTATGGATTCTAGTTATCTCAAGGTGTTTAAAGAAAAAAGGAGGAAATTTGAGCTTGTCAAAAAAAATATAATTATGAGGAGGAAGCCTAGATAATTAAAAAGGGTTCCTAAGGGATAATTTTCCTTTAAAATGGCTCAATATTTACTTGTATTTGATGAGGTACTTGAACCTCGAGGGTAAGATATTCCTAGTACGGTCACACCATTTCCTTCCAATGAATCACTTTAAAAATAATTGTGATATGAGCTTACTTTTTTAACTATTGAGGTCCTTAAATACCATGGTAGAGTATTTTCAAAATGATAATTCTTATGTTATCATTATTCATTATCTCATCTTATTTATAGTAAGAGAGACACTTCCTCTCATGTAAAAATTTGTAGGGTTTATCATCAAAGGAAGATATAAGGACCCAAATATTATTAGGCCTGTCAAGAAGATGGTTTTTATGGAAGATGATTATAAGTACTCCAAGTAGACTTTGGACTAGACTCTAAAAGTTAAGGAAAGAAAGGACCAAAAAAGGGAAAATGTAGGATTTTTATTTTTAATGATTAAAAGGATGGATAGGAGCTCAAGGAGGTTGGCACCCCTATGTAAAACCTTATTCCCCTTATCTTTGTGGAACATGAATAGGGTATTAAATAAGCTTATGTAGAGGAGATAAAGGAGAACCAAGGAAGGAGGTCTCTATGGAATCACTAAAGAAAATATTTTAAAATATTTAGAGGATCTTGATGAGTCAAGTAGGAAAAATTAAAAAGGCTAAAAAAGTAAATAAGGTTTGTCAAGAAAGGCATTTCGAGCTCCTTAGGGGAGTAGGGGGAGAGGGATTTTGGTATGTAGCTTTGCTCTTTTTTAGATCCCAAGATGGAGAATTTATACAAAGGGGACCACAAGGATCTTTATATGTAAAAGGAACCCATGAGTATTAATAAGGACAAGGTATGTGGTAAGTTGAAAGATACTCAAGATAAAATTTAGATGTTACCCGAAGCTTGGGAGGGGACTATAATAATGGAAGGTTCCTATAAAATAAATAGGGTTAGATCAAGAAAGGGAATATTAAAAATATAAGAAGGGATATCTCCCATGTGGAATTCATCTTTTTTGTTCCAATCCATCATTCTTTTCTATTTTTTGTTTAATTGTTTTTCTTGTTTCTCTATGTGTCATTACTACCTCTGGGCTAGTTTTGCTTATTTTTTTGGTGGTTCCCTATGGGAGAATGATCTTTTTTATTCCTAAATTTTTTTTTGGTTTAATTTTTAATTTTTTTGTAATGTTTTTCGGTCCTTAAAACCCACTTTTTAACTTATCTAAAAAAAAATTGTAATCAAAGGCAGTGCCTTTTATTTCATTCTTATAGGTAATATTCCTTTATGTCTTCCTTTTGTGCATAAAATTTAAACTATTCCCTCATTTTATATTCAAGGGTTATCTTGTTATAGTATTTTTCCTATTTTGTGTCAACATTTATGTCACTTTAAAGCTAATTTATAACTAGAATTTGAGTTTTTTCTCTTGACATAATTTACATCACACAAGCTATAACAAACTCACAAGTTTTTAGGGATGTTTTTAGTACTAATTTTAGCATAAAATTATTTTGGTGTACATTGAATCAATCTAGGTTGCATCATAAAAAATAATATTCCTAACTCTTTTTTGGTCTTTTTCGTGCCTAATATTTTATTTTTTGAATTATGCTTTTCCTTCTCAAGAAAATGTGCATCAGGGCTGACATTAATTAATTTGTGTAAGTTACCAATTTTAATGATTTTTATACTAATGTACTTTGTGTCAAAATTTAATTTTCACACACACACACACACACACACACACACACACACACACACACACACACACACACACACACACACACACACACACACACACACACACACACACACACACACACACACACACACACACACACACACACACACACACACACACACACATTCAATTATATTTGAATAATCTGGTTAACAAAAAAATTAAAAATTTAAAAAAAATAAAAATATATAACTTTTAAATTTTACTACTCATACAATAGACAATAAATATTAATTATATAAAAAATACTTTTAAATCAACCAATGTTTTTCAAATGCTTAACAATTAAAATTAAAATATATAATAATTTATTTTATCACAAATAATGGATAAATTATAAAAAATAAATTATTTATTTATATTACATAACACTGGTTTCAAACAAACCCACATCTATCATGAATATTAAAAAAGTATTATACATAAAATATTCACTGTAAATATAGTCATAAAAATTGAGTTTATTTCATTAAAAAGAATATAAAACATTTTATGGTCGTAAATGATCCCAATAAATAAAATCATATATTTAAATCTAATATTGGTTATCATCCTCATACTTGCCATAACCAACAGCATATTTATCATTATATGTAGTTGCACTTGAACCACCACCATCATCATTGGCATACTCATTATTATCGTTGTCACCTACATCCTCATTTGAGCATTATATTACCTAAAAGAAAATAAAAATTATAAGTTAAGTTTGAAATAAAAAGTGATCATGATTAAAATACATTAACATTATAAACAACACACATGAAATTTTGAAATCGGCTGTTGGGTTTCCGGCCGGTATGGCTGAGGCAATTGCTATGGGTGAAGACTGTTCTGCTAGCAAAGGGAGGGTTCCGAATGTTCCTAAAGTGACTTCCTCTATGGGGGGAGGTGAAAATATGAAAGTACGTTCAGCCTTTGTTCCAGGATCAGGGCTTGGATTTGGGAAAAGAACTTTTGCAGATGTGGCGGCCTACGAAGTGAAAATACATGAAGCTTTGCCTTATGTAGCATCTAGGCCAAAGCATGTTTCACCTGTAAGTGCCTTAAAACCTATTAGGGTTTCTCTTGAACCTGATCTAGCGGAAAGTATTTTTCAAGTGGAAGAACGGTTCTCCACTTGTGCTGCCATTTTTTGCTTCCGTGGTTACTAGCCCTCTCTTGCAGACCTAAGGTACTGGATTCTCAAGAATTGGCTAGATATTAGGGACACTCAGATCCATCCCTACACCAGGGGTTTCTTTATTATAGTTTTTCAAAGCCCTAAAGATAGGAAGTCTATACTATGTAACAACAATTTTTCTTGGCAGGGCAGATTTCCTCTAATATCTAAACCTTGGCACAAGGATTTTAATCCTCTCTCAAAATCCTTTAACAAGCTCCCTATGTGGGTGTGGATTCCTTATTTTTTGATCCACCTATGGCAAGATGAGGTTCTTAAAACCATTGGAAATGCAATAGGGGATTTTTTATATATCGAAGATAGTGAGACTCCTTTCCACTCAACGTGTGTACAATTTCTGGTTGATCTAGATATCTCTAAGGGCCTCCCTGAGGCGATTTACCTTGACTCCCCAAGAGGCACTTAGACACAAACTTTAGATTATGAAGGGGTCCATTTTTAGTGTAGGTTATGGCACCATATGGGACATATTACTGCTCGTTGTGTTGTTGGGAAACACTATCCCAAGCATTCACCTTCTTGGTGGTCTAAGGTCTCCTCTAAACTTAACAGTGACAAACAATCTTTGGAAGCGACTTCTGATTCAGAGTCTGAGAATGAGGTTAGCTCGCAATCAGAATCGGAAGTTGAAGAGGAAGCTATGGAAAAGCCTTTTAATGATACCCCTATGGAGGTTGTGGTAAGTGACATTGCTGAACCAGAGAAGGAGATGGTCGGCTCTCTCCCTGCTTTGGAGGATCTTTCTAAAAGCCAGAATGTGTTCGATTTTCAAAAGGATTTAAATCCCATTGGAACCCAAAGTTCTATGTCTTTTGAGGCATGGGTTGCTAAGGTGGCAAAGGTAGAGGATGGTTGGACAGAAGTAAGAAGGAAGAAGTTAAGCCCTTAGTCCCTCCTCTAGATATGAACCTTCGGTCAGGAAAAAAAAAACTAAAAACCTTTTTCTTCCAAAGCTCCCTATTGCTGGCTGGTTTTTTTGGGGCTAGTAAACTGGTTGCTCTCCTGGTTTACTGGTTACTAGTCTGGGAGGTTGACCAGCTTGCTGGTTCTGTTGGTTAACTTCCAGTTTAGTGTTTTGACAGCTGAGTTTTTTGGTTATTTTTGTTGGTAACAAGTCCCAAAAAAACCTGGTTTTGGTTCTTTTCTATTTTTTGTTTCTTTTGTCAACTTGGTTGTGCCTCATGGTTTATCTTTTACCTTGTTGTATAGGATTCTGGGACCCCTTCAAAACCTGCTTTTACCTTAAATCTAAAACAACACACATGAAATAATCTACTATGGGAGGTACCTGATATTCAAATCATAAAATATATATATATATATATATATATATATATATATATATATATAAAATCAAACTACTAATTTATAAATAAATAAAATATAATGTTAATTTTTTATACCCTAGTTATCCCTAATAGTCAATTCATTGAAAAATTAATACTTAATTGGATGCCTTCCTTGACATTTATGTATCACAAAAGTGTTTCCTAAGATTCTTTTCCAACTAGATATGATCATTGTGAAACAACCCCATTAGGGTTAACTAGAAATAGGTTAATTTTTCAACTCAATAACAAATTACTTCAACACTAATGATATTTAACTAAATGCATCATTAAACTGAACAATGTTATTAACTAAAATAGATTAACTACTTGATTCATTTATTTAATGATAATTTACTAATAAATGTTGATTTGTTTACATAAGTACAACATAGTAAAGTACCAATTTAACCAAGATAATAATTTATCCATTATTAATTAAATAATACAAATACATATATAAACATCTAACTACTTCTATTATAGATTTAACATCAAATAGTATGACTATATAATATTACAATCTGAAAATCAATTTACAATTATACAATGTTCCATAGAATATATGAGTCTAAATATACTCATTATCATCCACAAATAATTTTGAAAAAAACCTCTATCAGTTGACTACTGGAAGGGGAGGGAGAGTATCATTTGATTTCTTTTCCACACCAACCATGTACCATTGATCCCTTGCATAATATTCCAACAAGGGAATGACCCTCCCTTCATGGATGGGCAGATAGTGACAACGCAAAAATCAAAAAAATCAACTAGAAACTCATGTGCTATAAGATAACTATCACATGTAGCATATCATAAAGAAATACATTCTAACATGATATCATGAAATACATGCAAACTAAATACAATAAGTGAAATGACAATGTTCAAACCATAAACATTAATTTAACCAAAGTTTTAATGTCATTTTAACATATCTCAAGATTATTCAAATTCACACACATAACTCATTTGAATAACCTCAATCTATCTATTTAATGTCACTAAGTAAATACTTTAATTTCATTACACCTACTTATTTAATATCATTATTAATGGATAAGCATAATAATGCTAAAATACACATATTTAATATGTATATAGATTCACATAAATAATGCCATAGCATATATGAATACAAGATATTAAATTATCGCATATATTCCTTTATGAGCATCTAAATTCTATAAATTAGCTAATTGGTATCTTAATAAACCCATTTATATAAAACAACTGACATATAAATAACAGTAATAATCATTTAACTTTTCTATTATATAATGATCTATCATTTAAAAATCCAACTCTCTACAAATTTTAATTTATCAACACAAACTATTCAACAAATTTAGATTTCCTTGTTTCCCTTAACAACTATAAAAAATTCCATAATATAAATCTTTACAAGTCCTCATATCTCAAAAGATTATAACACCTATTATATCCACCTTCCATTTATAACATAATATATGTTTAAAATAGACTCAAAAGAGGTATATGTTTGAAGTAAGATTTATTCAGCAAAATAAGATTATATAAACCTAGTAAATAACAAATGGTACAAAAATCTATGTGTGTGTGTGTGTGTGTGTACACACACACACACACACACTCATGTATGTATATATGTATATGTATACATATGTACATATGCACACCCACACACACATACATATTTTCATAATAATGTTAATGTACAATTCAGTAAACATTACATAATACAAATTTTCAAAATCATATCCAAAGTAGTAATAGTTATATACACACACACACATACGCACATATATATATATATATATATATATATATGTATATATGTATGTATGTATATATGTATATGTATACATATATACATATGCACGTGCATGCACACACACACACACATACATATTTTCACAATTATGTTAATGTACAATTCAGTAAACATTACATAATACAAATTTTCAAAATCATATCCAAAATATTAATAGTTACACACACACACACACACACACACACACACACACACACACACACACACACACACACACACACACACACACACACACACACACACACACACACACACACACACACACACACACCCACCACACACACAATCATTTAAAAATCCTATTGATTCACTCAAATCCTTAAATTTAAATTAATAGTCAAAATATTTTAAGACATATAATCACAATTTATTGTTCATAATTAATTGTTTGTTTAAAACTCAAATTTCTCAACATTGCACAAAACCTTCATATCAGTTATAGGCTTGACTCATATTGACTGAGTTAATCCTCCAACTGAAGAGACTAACCAGGAAGTAAAACTTCAATAAATATTTTTATTAATAAAATAGTCATATATGTGCTATGAAATTAATCAAACCACATCTCATACTATAAGACCTTTTTAAAACAACACACAGTCAAATTCAATACTCAACTATAACTCAACCTGAATCCTTATAACACATAAATTCCATTTCAAGGTTGACTCAACCTAGTTTCTAAACCCTTTTATCAGCAAAATAATTACAAATAGTAAGACTGAATAAACAACTAACACTTTGCATAAAATATACAACTAATAGATGGAATCAAATTTCATTTAAAACCATATCCTTATACCCATAAATATAAAATTATTAAGTCATAAAATATCATGAAAGAAACAAAAAACCTTAGATAGTTTTATTCACCCATAATGCAAAGGAATTAGAACAAATACCAGTAACTAACTTTTTTCTCTATAACAATGCATAGAACTTATATTAAATTCCTAAAATTTAAATGGCTTTGGTAAACAACATATGCATAGCCATATATTATAGGGTTTGGTCCATTTAAATTTTACCCTATGGGTGGGTCAAACCCATCCACAGGGTCATATACAAATGAAACCCTATCAATAAGCATTTAAATCTTATAAATAGCTAATAAATATTCTCAGATTTAAAATGATTAACACAATATTCTTTAAAACCCATGTAACTGTAATCACCAAAATACATAGATTTCATTTTCCATATCAAAATATATATAAATACACATAACCATTAAAAATGGAGAGTATAAGTGTTTGTCCTTATGGGTGGGACATACCCATCCATAGGGTCACTCACTTATTAATTTTTTTAAGAAAATACATGAATAAATTTCAAAACCCATTTTAAAATAATCAATGACAACCCATAACATTTCATATATTTTATTAAAATGGAAAAAAACCATAAATAATATCAACAAAAATCCTACCTCAAAATGCTAAGCTAACTAATGCATAGACTCATTTTATTTTCTTCCAAACGCTTCTTACCATTGTTTATCCTCTAACAATGTTGTAGCTTTCATCTATCTCTTTTATTCCAAATTTTGCATACCAAAATCCCCCAAAATAACTCCACAAAATTGGGGTCCTCATAACTAAACAAGAGATCTACATATTTATTTTCTAAAATTTGGGCATGATTGCTCACCCAAATCATCCACAGTCCTAGTTTACCAATAGAATAACATCATGACTAATCCATGTAACTTGAAAAAGTCAATGGTGCTTCCAATTATGGCTTCAAATAATCTATAAACCATTAGTTCAAAAACCTAAATTCATAGAATATTCTAAATCAAATATTCATGCAAATCATTAAGGTTCAAAAGAGGGATTTTGATCAAATACAACAATCATTCCTTTATCAAAACTTCAAACATACGCTATGATAAGCCATCCATCTTTCAAAAATAAATATACCTTTGACTAAAACAAATATGTCTTGCTTTAATTTTCAAAACCTTCATTAGATCAAACTTAGTTCAAGGTAACCCATCAATCAATAATTAAACCTTTTCATTATAAAATATGACTTCAATTTAATCCAAACATGTCCTAAGGTTATTCCATAAACATTATGAATGTGAAATTTTATTTATAATACAAAAATATTAAATATAACATTATTTATGTTAAGCATTATATAACTAGTGCACACACACACACACACACACACACACACACACACACACACACACACACACACACACACACACACACACACACACACACACACATGTTTGCCACACACCAAATGCTAACTATAAAAGATTTAAGACATGATAACCATCAAATGTTCTAATTTACCACTTAATAAACATGCCACACTCATTCAACCCATATGGTATAAAGTATCTTAAATTGTAATGATTTTCCAAATTAGTGTCAAGACAATGGAGTAAGATAACATACAAGCATATTAGACATCATATGATCTTATAAATGCAATCACACTTCACAAGGATTAAATCAATATCCAAGAAAGATAATCAATCATTTTGAAACAAGAAAACATGCTAATAATAAGATACTTGTTACAAATAATAAATATTAACCAACTAAAAATTAACAAGAAAACTTTTATTTTGAGTGTTGTGTGTAAGATTTAGTTTTCCTTCTTTCATCCTCCACTCATCTCCATCTTCTCTATCATCTCTAATGATACCCTCCCTCAATCATAATAAGGAGGGTGGACACCATCTTGGATCCACCTCAATAGAATAAATAGTAGTTATACCATATCATAAAATAATCATAATAACTATTGTAACTAGATAATTAAATAATCATGATCATAATGTACGAAAATATAATATAAAAAACTAAATAAAATTTAACTATCATGATCATAAGTAATAAATAATTATCTATAATGATCATATTACATATTAAGTTAACCAATCATTAATAAAAAAATCTAATAATTAATTATATTATTGAGTCTATAGAAAAAATAGGATGTAACATCTTTCCCCCTAAAGATGGTCATCATCCTGATGACATTTATTTCAAAAAAAGTAAATAAAATAATGTTTAGCATAAATAAACATAATACCCAACAAAATGATAAACAAATAAATACAATAATAACTTATGAAACTATTTATAACCTTCCCAAGAAGCACTATACTCAAAATATTGGTCCCACTGGACATTCCATTGTGACATGTTTTTGTTACACAAACTAAGTTTGTGAGTGTCAATTATTTTGACTGGTTGTAGTGTGACCAACCCAAGATCCATAACCTATAAAACATTCCATTCCAATACATGATAAGTATTATCAATATACCTTCAATGAATAAGGGCATTTGTAACCCTTATTTTCATACCTTTTATGTATTTGATGTCAAAATCATAATCTGATAAGAACTCTAACCATCATATCTAACAGGTATTCAAGTTAGATTTGGTGAATATATATCCCTAAGTTATCATTATTGAGCTCAAATAGTTTTCTCAAAAGATAATGCCTCCAAAATTTCAAGTCATGAACTATTACAGCTAATTCTAGATCATGTGAGACATAATTTGCCTCATATGGATTCAAATTTTTGGACTCATAAACTATACTATAACCTTCTTGTATGATAAATTATCTAATACCATCTCTTGAAGCATTAGTTATTACTAAGAATTGGTCATTTAAATTAGGAAATCTCAATACTGGTGTTGAGGTAAGTCTTCTTTTTAGTTCTTGAAAAGCTTCCTCACACTTCACTAACTACATGAACTTCTAATTTTTTGTTGAAGAGAGGTAATAGGATTTGATATCTTGAAAATTTTTAGAATAAAATTCTTATAACATCTAACCAAACCCATAAAAATCCTAACTTCATAGACACTTTTATGTGTTGGCTTCTCCATAATGGCTTTAATATTTGAAGGATCCATGGATATTCCTTCTACAGATATAATCTGATCAAGGTATTGTACCTTTTTATGATAGAAGGTACACTTTGATAGCTTCCCAAAAAAATTATGTTTCCACAACCATTTACAAAACCAAATTTAAATGCTCTAGATGTTCCTCCTGAGATTGTGAATAAATGAGGATATCATCTAAAAATACCAACAAAGAACAATCTAGATAATCCCTAAACACACTATTCATGAGATTCATAAATATTTTTGATAAATTCTTTAGCCCAAAAGGAAGAACTATGAAGTCATAATACTTGAATTGAATCCTAAATGCTATTTTCAGAATGTCTTCCTCATGAATCCTTAACTGATGATATCCTTCTCAAAGATCAATCTTTGAGAAAATTGATGCTCCACATATTTGATCAAATATATCATCAATATGAGGTGGAAGATACCTATTTTTTATCATTGCCTTGTTCAAAATTCTATAATAAATACACATGTGAAGGGTTCTATATTTCTTCTTAATGAACATAACTGGTGGACCCCATGGAGACACACTTGGTAAAATTAACCCTTTGGATAATAACTCTTGAAATTGAGCCTTCAACTATACCAATTCGGTTTTCATCATTCTATATGGGACTTTAGACTACATTTTAGACCCTGTAATGATGTCAATTGAGAAATCAAATTTTCTCTTTGGGGGTAAACTTGACAATTCTTTATGAAAAACATCTCATTTATCTTTACAGCAAATGTTTGACACCGTTTTCTTTGTAATTTTTTCAATAGAATTGTTGAAATCTATCTAAGTTTAAGCTCCCTTTTTTTCTCCCTAAATTTGGACTTGATTATCCAAAACATCTAGACATTCAACTTTTTTAATTATAAAATCTACCTTAGATTTATGTTGAGCTAACCAATTTACTCCTAGGATCACATCATATAAACCTAGTGGAGCTATAAACATATCCACTACCATAGTAAATTTGGGTAGTTTGATCTTAGCTTTAAGAAAAAAATTATTGACCTTAACCTTAAATTCATTTCCATATTGAAATAACCATGCATTTTCTATAACTCTAACTTTTCTAGATAACTTTCTAAGAATTTTATGAGTAATAAATAATTTAGTAGCTCCCATATCAATTAAAACTAAAAGTAGATGAATAAATAAAGTACCTAATATCTCAATAGGAAAATCATGATACTCAACTTGATGGATGTCAATAGCTACATGAATTCTCTATTAGAAAGATCCCTACTATGGAGTGGAACCCTTATTCTTACCATATGGTTTCCCCTAAGTGTATTCCCTAGTGTAATGATCACTTCCACATATGAATCATCCACTATGTTGTCTTTTCGTTACACATTATTGATTTCCATTGGAACCTCCCTTGAAACAATTTCATGATTTGTTATTCCATAAATCACTGCTAAACTTGGTATTTTGATTCTCAAACTAATTTTTAGAGTTTTCACTCCTTTTCTAATTCTTTTTTAAGAAAGTAATTTTTAAGACTTAAATTTTTTTTCTTGAATTTATCTCTGACTTGTGAAAGTGAATTCAATTTTGGCTCATGCTTTACTACCTTTTCAAAAACTTGATCCATAGTATATGACCCATGTACATCCACCTCACATCCAATTTGGGGTTTTAATCCCATAATGAATTTTTTGATATGAAACTTCTCATATGCCTTATACTGAGGAACATACTTTAGGATTTTGGTGAATTTCTCCTAATATTCATTCACTCTAAGGTCTCTTTGCTTCAAATTCTAAAAATATATCAACTTCTGGTTGAAATAGAATTGGGGTAATTATCATGTTCTAAACAAAGTCATGAGCAGTTCCCACATGGTGGTGCTAGATTCAAGATTCATCTCTAATTTATTATTTGTCCACCATGTTGCTAATTCACCAACCAAAAGGTAAATCCCTAAACTATTTTTTTAAATTTAAGATTAATTTTGAATCTCAAAGTAATTTTCCATCTCCTAACACAATTCCATCAAACTTGGGTGGTTTAACTTTCATCATGTCATATTCAAGCTCAGTAACTACACATGCTCTTGCATCTTAAGGTACCTCCTCTTTCCTAGGTTCTTAAGGAACTTCTTTTTCAATAGGATGTTATTCAAGTTCATTCATATTATTTTCCTCAACATGGCCATGAACTTCATATTCAATGGCAACTATTCAGTCCCTAGTCTCATTCATGGTTGTGAGAATATGATCAAGCTTTATATCTTATTTAGTGGAAAACTCATTTGGGTCAAATGGAAAGTTAAAATTATTGTGATATGATGTACCCTCACCAAATATAATCTAATGTGACATTCTTCTTTCTAAATATAGAAGAATAATAATAGAATAGTGGACTTACTAAGTCCAAAAAATTTAGCCTTAACTCTAATACCACAATGAAACAACTCCATTAGGGTTAACTATAATTAAGTTAAATTTGTTCAACTCAATAAAAATTTACATCAAAAATAATGATATTTAACTAAATTCATCATTAAAATAAACTATGTTATTAACCAAAATAGATTAACTATTTGATTTATTTAGTTAATGATCATTTAATAATAAATGCTCATTTATTTACACAAGTACAACATAGTAAAGTAGCAATTTATCCAAGATATAACTGAGCCACTATTGAATAATAATACAATAGGTATAGATTTAAATAGCAAACTATTATTGTTATATATTTAACATCAAATAGTAAAAGTATATGATATTACAAATCTGAAACCCAATTTATAATTATACAGTGTTGTATAGAATATATGAGTATAAATGTATTCTTTATCATCCACAAATAATCTTGTGTAAATATTTTATAATTTGACTAATAGAAGGGGAGGGATAGTATCATCTGAGTGCTTTTTCACACCAACAATGGACCATTGATACCCCACATAATCTCCCAACAAGGGAATGGCCCTCCCTTCATGGATGGGTAAATAGTGATAATACAAAAATTGAGAAAGTCAACTAAAAACCTGTGTGTTGTAAGATAACTATCACATGCATCATATAATAAAGAAATATGTTATAAAATTATATCATGTAATACATGAAAATTAAATTAAATATGTGAAATGATAATGTTGAAACCATAAACATTACGTTGGCCAAAGTTTTAATATAGTTTTTTTAGATCTTAAGATCAGTAAAATTCACATACACAACTCATTTGAATAACCTCAATCTATTTATTTAATGACACTAAGTAAGTACATGAATTCCATTACACCTACTTATTCAATGTCATTATTAATAGATAATCATAATAATACTAAAATCCATAGATTTTGTATGTATATAGATTCACATAAATAATGCCACAGCATAGATGAATACAAGATATCAAATTCTCACATATATTCCTTTATGAGCATATATATGTTATAAATTAGCTAATTGGTATTTTAATAAACCCATTTAGATAAATTAGATATATAAAAAATAGTAATAATCATTTAACCTTCTTGTTAGATAATGATCTATCATTTAAAAATCCAACTCTCTACCAAGTTTATTTTATCAAAACAAACTATTTAACACATTTAGATTTCCTTGTTTTCCTTAATTACCACAAAACACTCCATAATATAAAATCTTTACAAGTACTCATGTCTCAAAATTTATAACTCCTATTATACCCACCTTCCAATTATAACATAACAGAAGTGTATATCCAAAGTACACTCAACATATGTATGTGTTCTAGGTAAGATTTATTTACCAAAATAAGAGTATATAAACCCAGTAAATAATAGATGATACACAATTTTAGGTTTATAACACACACTAACACACACACACACACACACACACACACACACACACACACACACACACACACACACACACACACACACACACACACACACACACACACACACACACACACACACACACACACACACACACACACACACACAATGGATAATGGATTAATTCCATTAAGGTCATTGAGTATGTATGTATATATACTCTTATTTACAAAAATAAGAATATATAAACCTAGTAAATAATAGATGATACACAAATTTAGGTTTATATGTATAAAACTATATATGTATGTATGTACACACACACATGAAAAAAAAAAAAAAGATAATGGATTAATTCCATTAAGGTCATTGAGTATGTATGTGTGTGTGTGTATTTGCACAATTTAGATTACAAGGTTTATTTCTAAATGAAAATATGCTAATGTAAAATTTTGTAAACATCACATAATGTAAATTTTAAAAATCATATAGAAAATAACTATATGTATATATACATATATACAATCATTTAAAATCTATCTTATTGATTTACTCAAATCCTTAGATTTAAATCAATAGTTGAAATATTTTAAGACATATGGTCATTATTTATTAGTCATGATTAACTATTTTTTAAAAACTCAAAATTTCAAACCTCACACAAAACCTTCATATTAGTTATAGGCTCAAATCATATTGACTGAGTCAATCCCCTAACTAAAGACAATAACTAGGAAGTAAAACTTCAATAAGTCTTTGTATCAATAGAATAATCATATATGTGTTATGAAATTAATCAAACCACAACTCATACTATAAGACCTTTTTCAACCAACACACATTACAATTCAATAATCAACCCCAATCATTATAACACATAAACTCCAATTTGAATTCAACTCAACCTAGTTTTTAAACCCTTTTATCGACAAAATAATTACAAATAGTAAGACCGAATAGATAACTAACACTTTAACACTAATGAAATCAAATTTCATTTAAAACTAGACCCTTATACATAAAAATAATAAATTTTTAAGAGTCATATAATATCATGAAATAAATTAATAACCTCAAATCATTATATTCACCCATAATGCAAAGGAATAAGAACAAACACTAGTTCACTAACTTTTGTTTTCTCTATAACAATGCACATAATTTATAAATTCTTAAAATATAATTAACTTTAGTAAACAACATACACACAACCATATATTACAAGGTTTGATCCATTTGTATTTGGCCTTGTGGGTGGGGTGAACCCATCCATAGGGTTATATATGAATGAAACCCTATCAATAAGCATTTAAATCTTTAAAATAGCTAATAATTTTTTCCCACATTTAAAATGATCAAAAATATATATTCTTAAAAACCCATGTAACCCTAATCACTATAATACATAGGTTTCATTTTCCATCTCTCTCTCTCTCTCTCTCTCTCTCTCTCTCTCTCTCTCTCTCTCTCTCTCTCTCTCTCTCTCTCTCTCTCTCTCTCTCTCTCTCTCTCTCTCTCTCTCTCTCTCTCTCTCTCTCTCTCTCTCTCTCTCTCTCTCTCTCTCTCTCTGTGTGTGTGTGTGTGTGTGTGTGTGTGTGTGTGAAATCATTCAAAATGGGGAGTATAAGTGTTCAGCCATGTGGGTGGGACATACCCATCTATTAAGGTCATCCAATTATCATTATTTTTAAAAAAATAAACTAATAAATTTCAAAACCTATTTTAAAATAATCAACAACAACCCAAAACATTTCATGTATTTTATCAAAATGGAAAAACCCAAAAATAATATCAATAAAAAACTACCTCAAAATGTTAATCTAAGTAATGTAAATACTCATTTTCTTTTCTTCCAATCTTTCCTCACCACCATCCATCCTCTACCAAACCCTCAACCTCAATCTATCTCTTTTTTCTATTTTTGCATGCCAAAATCTACCAAAATAACTCCAAAAAACTAGGTCCTTCATAACTAAACACTAGTTTGACATAATTTTTTATGGAATTATGGCATGATAGCTTTCCCAAATCATCTAAAATCCATGCAACTTGATAATTTCAATGGTGATTCTAATTATGGGTTCAAATAATCTAGAAACCATTAGTTCAAAAACCTAAATTCCCAAAATATTCCAAATCAAATATTCATGAAAATCATTAAGGTTTGAAAGAGAGATTTTGATCAAACAAAACAATAATTCCTTTCTAAAAACTTCAAACATAGTCTATGATAATCCATCCACATTTCAACATGCAATGTGCATTTGAATAAAACAAATATTCCTTGATTTAATTTTCAAAACCTTCACTAGCTCAAACTTAATCTAAAATAAAACATCAATCAATAAAACAATCAATCCCTTTCTATTATAAACTATGACATCAATTTAACATGTCTTAAGTTTAGTCCATAAACCTTATAAACATGAAATTTTGTTTATAAAACAAATATCTTAATTAGAACCTACTTTATGTTAAACATTATATAACTAGTGAATATACACATATATATGTTTGCCACACACTAAATTATAACTATCAAATATTTAAGACATGATAACCATCAAACATTCTAATTTAACAATGTATAAACATGCCACACTCATTCAACCCATACGGTACACATTATCTAAAATAACAATGAATTATCAAATTAGTGTCAAGACAATGGAGTAAGATAACATATAAGTATCCCAACCATCGTATGATCTTATAAATATGCAATCACACATCACAAGAATTAAATTAATATGAAGGAAATATAGTCAATCATTTCCAAATAAACAAACATGTTAATAATATGGTGCATGTTGAAAATAATAACTATTAACAAACTAAAAATTAAAATGTAAAATTATATTCTAAGTGGTGTGTGTAGGGTTCTCATTTCCTTATCTCATCCCCCACTCATCTTGATCTACTCCATCCTCTATGATGATACCCTCCCTTGGTCATAATTAGGAGGGTGGACTCCATCATTCATCCAACTTAGTAAAATGAATAGTATTTATATCATATCATGAAATAATCATAATAAATATTATAAATAAATAATTAAATAATCATGATCATAATGTACCATAATAGAATAAAAACAACTAACAAATTAACTATCATGATTACAAGTAATAAACTAGTATCTATAATTAGCATATTACTAATTCAACCACTTAAAATATTAAGTTAGCCAATCGTTAACCATAGAATCTAGTAATTAATCAAATTAATGAGTATACATAAAATTTTGGATATAACATCTTCCCCCCTAAAGTTGGTCACCATCCTGATGACACTTATTGCAATAAAAGTAAATAAAAAGTGTTTAGCAGAAATAAATATAATACCTAACAAAATACTAAACAAATAAATGTGGAAATAACATATTAAACTCTTCATAATCCTCTTAAGTAGAGCGATCTTCATAATATTGGTCCCAATGGGCCTTACACTGTGACATGTTTCTATTACACAAACTAAGTTTGTGAGTGTCAATTATTCTAAATGGTTCTATTATGACCAACCTAAGATCTAGAACCTATAAAGCATACCAATCCAATACATGAGAAGGATAAAAAACATACTTTTTAAGATATTACACATGAAAAAATTTATGCATGAGTGTTAAAGCTGGTGGTAAAGTAAGCCTGTACACCACAAGATTGAAAAATTCAAAGACCTCAAAGGTTCTCACATATCTAGGAGATAATTTGGATGATTTTTTAAATTTAATTGAATTTTTATATGCTTTTACCTATAGAAATTCTTTATGACCAACTAAAAATTGCTTTGTTTTTCTTTTCAGATCAACATATCTCTTTTATCTATCATTAACTTTATCCAACCTTTGACTTATTAACTTAACCTGCTCTTCTATTTCTATAAGAATATTTGGACCAAAGACTACCCTATCTTCTAACTTGTCTCAATTGACTGGTGTTCTACACCTTCTTTCATACCATGCCTCAAATGAAGCCACTTTCAAAACTGATTGGTATGAATTATTTTAGGCAAATTCAACCAATGGAAGATATTCTTTCCACTTGTACTGTTAATCCATTAAATACATCTTTAGAATATCTTCTAAAACTTGATTCACCCTCTTAGTTTGTCCCTCTTTTTTTGAATGGTATGTAGTACTAAAGTTCAACTATGTACCCAAAGCTGAATTGAGAGTCAACCACAATATAAAATTCATTTTTGGGTCTCTATCCACCTAAGTAAAATGAATATTAGTTAGATCATATCATGATATAATCATAATAACTATTGTAACTAAATAGTTAAACAATCATGATTATAATGTACCACAACAAAATACAAACAATTAACAATAAATTAACTATCATGATTATAAATAATTAATAACTATCTATAATCAACATATTACTAATCCAACGACTTAACATATTAAGTTAACCAATCATTAATCAAATAATCTAGTAATTAATCAGTTTAATGAGTCTAGAGAAAAAATCATGATGTAATATCCTTCCCTCTTAAATTTGGTCATCGTCCTAATGACACTTATTTCAACAAAAGTAAATAAAATAGTGTTTAGCAAAAATAAACATAATACTCACAAGATACTAAACAAATAAATATGAAAATAACTTATGAAACTCTTCATAATCTTTTCAATTAACACTATCTTCAGAATATTGGTCTTACTCGACCTTGTAATATGACACTTCTTTATTATGAAAATTAATTTTGTGAGTGTCAATTATTATGACCGGTCCTATTTTGACCACCCTAGGATCTAAAACCTGTAAAGCATTCTGATCTAATATATGAGAAGGATCAACAACATACTTTTTAAAATATGACACATGAAAAAAGTTATGTATGAGTGTTAAAGATGGTAAAAAAGCAAGCTTGTATGCCATAAGATTGACAACTTCCAAGACCTTGAAGAGTCTCACATATCTAAGAGAAAATTTGGCTGATTTTCTAAATTTAATCAAGATTTTTATGTTTTTAGCTATATAAAAAATTTGTCACCAACTAAAAATTATCTTGTTGTTCTTTTTATATTAACATATCTCTTCTATCTATCATTGACTTCAACCAACCTTTACCTTATTAACATAACATACTCTTCTATTTTCATAAGCATATGGGTATATGCACAAAGTTGGGGGATAAAAAACATGACAGTCCCCTAGCTTTGCCTTTTTTTTACAAAGAGTGTACACCCCTTGTTTTAAATTTTTGAGGCTCAAGCTATTTCCTCAGCCTCGAGGGTGTATGCCCTTTTCAAAGGGAATACACCCTTTTCAAAGGGTGTACACCCTTTTCAAAGGGCATATTTCCCTTTGCAAAGGGAGTACACCCTTTTCAAAGGGCATACACCCTTTTTAAAGGGCTACGCCCTTTATAACCAAAAAGGCATATGCCCATTTCATTTGATAATGTAAAAAATGCTTTTAAAAAATTGTGGCTAAGAGGAGGAGGAGAATTTTTTTTGTTGAAATTGCAAATTGACACCTATGTTCTGGAGCATTATTTCATCAATAGGATTTTCATCGTATTACTGCACATCAAGTATGTTATTTTTATCTTTTTTATTTCTATTTAATTGATTGAACTAGTGTTTTGAATTTAATTTTACATTAATTTTTTTAAATTGGCTAAAAAACCTACTTTAAAAAAAAAATAGATACATAAATTCAATGGATCAATTTCTTGAAGAGAATGCTAGATAAAACCCACTAGAGTTTGATTTTGCACAAGAAGAAGTTGAATTTTATGAGCAATATAGTGCCAAAGGTCAATAATTACACATAATTATCAATGGTTTACATCATTATTCAGCTGATAGTGCACAAATTTTAATTTCTAATACATTAAAATCTATTTTTAATGAAGTGGGAAATTTGACTTCATAATTGGATGCAATGTTGCATTAAAGATAGACTCTAAAACAATTTTATTCTGATAAATTGTCATATGAAGATGTGAAAAAAAAATAACAAAAGAAGATTTGTGTGATTTATTTATTAAACCTAGAACCAACCTACCTCCACCAAAAAATTATAAACACATTAGTATTGATTGGTGTTTTCATGCAGAGATTAAAAAAAAAATTGGGATAGGTGGTGGATGGCATTTGATGATCCTCCATGCAACAATAATGAGTTCCATTATATTTTTTGAGAAAATTATACTGTGAGTTTTTATTACAAGAAATTCTAAATTATTTCGACATGAAGGCATCTTAAGGTAGGGGAGGTGGGTCTTCATTTAATAGACCCAATCTTAAGGGGGACCAAAACCATCATAACCAACCTTTGATAAATATAATAACAATAACACATGCCACTATTCCTAAAATTTTGCATCATAACACAAAGATGGACACCCTTGAGGTAGTTACTAGTTTGACACAAATTATAATTGATCATGGTAATCATACTTTAAATACTTCTATTTAGCCTACAAGTGGTGATAGTGGTAGTGGTGGTGTTGGTGGTAGTGGCATTGGTGGTAGTGGTAGTGGTGGTGTTGGTATTGGTATAAGTGTTAGTGTCCCTCCTACTCATGTCACAATTCCTATACATCATTACACATCATGCGAGAGGAAGTGTACGAGAGCTCCTATTCAGGTGCGGCATACATAGAGTAAATTTATGGAGACTAGTATGCTAAAGTGTATGCCATTTGTATATGCTTTAGTAGTGCCAGATAGTAGCATGTTAGACATTAGCCTGCCAGAGCATATGCCACATGTAGATGCTTTAACAATGTATGACACTAGCATTTTAGACACTATGTGAGATGTAGTAGCTTCAATGAATCCTATCAAGATATGCTAGGCTTCTATTGTAGAGGATTCTTCACCATTTATATTTGATGGACAAGTTTGATTTTAATTATCTATTTTGTTTTTGTTTGTAAAAGAATATTAAATTTGTTTTCTAGTACATGTGTTTATACTTAATTGAGTAATTTATTTGACTTCAACTTGTTATTTGTTATTTGTATCTAGTTAATTAGTGATATTTTGGGTACCTCAGTAGGCCTTGAATCTATTGTAAAGGCTAAAATTGGCATGGGTTTACCTTACACACAGGTTTGTAAATTTTTAAATTACATATTTATTCATTTACATTTTTATTGTCCTTTAAACATAAAACTCTATTTTAATATATATTATAGTCATAGTTTTTTATCATATTCATTAAATTTACATATTATTCATTTATTGGTTTTATATATGATGAAGGATGCTATGGGCACCGCTCATGGATGAGATAAAGGTGTAGGTGATGTTGCTACTATATTGGAGAATCCACTGTCTCCACAACAGGTTATTATTCAGGGATAGAGACTGGTGAGAACACATAGTTTAATTATTTTTATCTTTAAGCAATGATATTTCGTTATATTTATATAATCATAGACAACTCTAGATCTAATGATATATGTACACTCTATAAGATTCCCCATCACATGTGTGTATGTGGTCTCGTAGCCCTAGAAAACCATTTAGATGGAATATGGTGAGTGTAGAATCATTTTACAAAATTTTACATTCTTGAAAAAAATATCAAATTTTCAATAAACATTTTTATGCATTAATTTTTATATTTTATATTTTATGTAGAGACAAAAATTTTCATTTGTTGTCGATGAAGTAATGGATGACACACATGCTGAGAGGAGAGTATCTCCTCATACTAAGGCATCCAAAACCCCTGTCTCTACGTCTATGGCAACAAAACACAATTTATTTCGAGGAAATGAGGAGCAAGAGAGCTAGTTGTTGTTTTAGGGATTTAGTTTTAGGCATAATATATTTTGTATACCGATATGGCTCATATTGTATGTCTATATGGTGCATTTTGTCTATGTACATATTTATAGGCATAATCAATTTTGTATGCCAATATGGCCAACATTGTATTCCTATATGGTGCATTTTATTCATGTACATGTTATGGTCTACATTTTTTTTTGATATATGATATATTATTTATGTTAAATTATAACATGGAACTTTTCATGTATCACATATAAACTATTTGACAATTTGATTCCTTTAACTATGTTTATTTTATATTTTTATCATTTAATCTTCACACATATTATTGGTTAATGATTTAATTATTATTTCATATGGGGTTAAAAAATTTCACATTATTATCTAAGTTAGGTGCTTTGAATCATTATGTATATCTTACATTTACATGTGATATTTTCTATTTACTTGTTTCATTTACATTTGCTTTTTATTTTCCAATCCACACATAATTCTCCATCCAAACCTCTAGTATAGAATAAAAATGCTTTTCATAAAGGATATCAACCTAAAAAATCCACACAAAACTTGACTCTTCATATGCCTTCTAGCTCAGATAAAGGCAAGAATAATTATAGTGAAAAGTGGTGCCATCAACAATTATCAAAGATTCATGAACACTCTCAATGTTGGGCATAACAATACTTTCTTTGGAAACCTAAATCATATAATTCACATATAGATGATACTAAACCAAATAACACTTTTCATTGATAATCTAAGTCAGAATAACATCATCACACTATCTACAACCCAACAACTTGGCCTTCCCACTATTTTGCATTACAAGTTATAACCCCTAGGGTGGACTCAATAACTTGGTACAAATATATAAGTTTGGAGGCAATGCACATTCTAGTATAAATTTGAGCGTATTGATAATATTGCACATTCAATAACCTCTTATAGTCAACTCCACTAACCAAAGTCAAGTTGGTCTCTTCTAAAATATATCATAAACTAATCATGCACATGCATAGTTTCATGTTGCTCATAGTTTGTATTAAGGCACTTGTGTAGGAAATAAAGTAAGATTTTATAGTGTGATCAATGAAATCAATGTCCCAATAACAAAAACTTGATGAGTTATTGAAGCCACATAATGGATTCTTCCTGAAGCTTGAATTTATTGCAATGAACCATGTAGTAAAACACCACATATATTTGGTCCATTTACAAAAAGCCATTTATATCATAAATAAATTTGGTAGAATGATTATTATAAATGTTAGTAGGTTTAGTGATCCACTTGTATATGTCTTCAACTCCTACTTGTCCATACAACAAATAAAGACAATTATATGTGTTCATACAGTCACCATGGCCTACACATACATGGGTTAATATAAACATTGATAGATAAATCTAAAATACTTTATCACAATATTTTATACATGATTCAACTTTTAAAACACCTTAGAAGGTTTGTTATAAATAATTTTATCAAAAACCTCTCATAGACTTACTAGTCTTAATATTGCTATAACATGCCAAAACCCATTTTGTATTGAATTAGCACTTTAAAACACCTTAAAAATATGTATTTATATATTTTATGAATTATCAATGATATTATAAAAGTTTTACCAATTTTAATATTTTACCCCAAAAATTTAAAAAAAACATGTTTTGTCTATTACGCCTAATTACTCTCTAGTAGGTCAAAATTCAAGATATAGTTTTCTTACAATAAATGATCCTTTTTTGAGGTTTGTAAAAATCCATTAGAGTTATTTAAACCTTTATTTATATCTTATAGACTAAACTTTGAATTTTCTAAACCAATCTCTTTCCTCACTAATAAAGAAACACAAAAAAAGGGTGTCTCTTACACATACTCAATTGGTTAGAGGAGTCTAATTGATAAATTTTCTACATAGACACATCTGAATGGGAATTTTTAGGCTAGAATAACATTTGTATAGTCTTGATCAACCCTTGAGAGTGAAAGTTTTATTTGGTTAGAGGCATTCCTTAAGAGAATTCACTTGTCCTTGAATGTGCAAAATGATCAAACTTCTATCATGAGTTGTACGAGAACCGGGAGGGATAGAGACAAACCATTAGGTCCTACACATGGAGGAATGAGTCATTTAAGAAATATTTTGAGTATTTTTTCTAACTCATCATGGATGAGACATGGAAATGAGGTTTCTCTCATGGCCAAATCTCTCAGAATAGGGTAAAAGTTGGTCAATAGGTGCCAACATTTGTGAGTCATCAGCCCAATCAATGAACCATATACATGAACAAATCTACATGGTTATTTTTAGGATATAATGACCTTTTTACATTCTTGATCAACCCATGGGAGCAAAAAATTTATTTGGTTATAGGTATTCTTTAAGATATTTCACTCATCTTTGAATGTGCAAAATGACCAAACTTTTGTCATGAGTTACACAAGAACTGCGAGGGATAGAGATGAACCATCAGGTCCTACACATGGAAGGATGAGTCCTTTAAAAAATCTTGGGAATATTTTTTATAACTCATCATGGATGGGATGTGGCAATGATGTTTCTCTCATAGCCAAATCTCTCTGAATGGGGTAAAATTTGGTCAGTGGGTGTGGTCATTTGTGAGTCATCAACCCAATTGATGAACCATCTACATAGACACATATAGATGGGAAATTTTAGGTTATAAAAACGTTTTTTAGGTCTTGATAAACCCCTAGGATCAAAATTTTTAGTTGGTCGAAGGCATTCCTTAAGAGAGTTCACTCATCCCTAAATGTATAAAATAATAAAACTTCCATCATGAGTTGTATGAGAACCAAGAGGGATAGAGATGACCCTTAAGTCCTACACATGAAGGGATGAGTAATTTAAGAAATCCCAAGAGGATTTTTTCTAACTAATCATAGATGAGATGTGGTAATGAGGTTTCTCTCATGGCTAAATCTCTCAGAATGAGGTAAAAGTTGGTCAGTGGGTGTCATCATTTGTGAGTCATCAACCCAATCCACAAACCATCTACACAGACACATTTGAATGGGAATTTTTAGGCTATAAAACCTTTATTAGGTCTTAGTCAACCCCTGAGAGTAGAAGTTATAGTTGATTATAGGTATTCCTTAAGAGAATTCACTCATCCCCAAATGTGCAAAATAAGTAAAATTCTATCGTGAGTTGCATGAGAACTGAGAGGGATAGAGATAAACCATCAAGTCTTACACATGCATAGATGAGTATTCTAAGAAATCCCAAGAGGATTTTTTCTAAATCATCATAGATGAGATGTGATAAGGAGGTTTCTCTTGTGGCCAAATCTCTCAGAGCAAGGTAAAAGTTGGTCAATGGGTGTCATAGTTTCTAACTCATCAACCCAATTAATGAACTATCTATGTGAACACATCTAAATGGGCATTTTTAGGATAGAACAACCTTTTTTAGGTATTTGTAAATCCTTTGGATCAGAATTTACAATTGATCAAAGGCATTCCTTAAGATAATTCACCTGTCCTCAAATGTACAAAATGAGCAAACTTCTGTCTTGAGTTACATAAGAACTAAGAGGGGTAGAGATGAGCCATCAAGTCCTACACATGCATGGATGAGTCATATAAGAAATTTTTGGAGTATTTTTTCCAAATAATCATGGATGAGATGTGGCAAGGAGGTTTATCTCATGGCTAAATCTCTCATAACAAGGTAAAAGTTGGTCAGTGGGTGTTGTAATTTTTGACTCATTAGCCCAATCAATAAACCATCTATGTGGACATGTTTGAATGGGAGTTTTTAGGATAGAATAAACTTTTTCAATTATTGATCAACCATTTGGAGTGGAATTTGTAGTTAATCGGAGGCATTCCTTAAGATATTTCACTCATCCTCAAATGTGCAAAATGAGCAAACTTCCATCATGAGTTACATGAGAACCAAGAGGGATAGAGATGAACCATCAGGTCCTAAATGTGCATGGATGAGTCCTATAAGAAAATTTTAGAAGATTTTATCCGACTAATCATGGATGATATCTAGAAAGAGTTTTTTATCATAGCCAAATCTTTCAAAATGGGGTAAAAGTTGGTCAGTGGGTGCCATAGTTTTAAACTTGTTAGCCCAATCAATAAACCATTTATATGGACATATCTAGATGGGATTTTTAAAGCTAGAATGACATTTTTAGGTCGTTGTCAACCCCTAAGAGAAAAATTTGTAGTTAATCAAATGCATTCCTTAAGATAATTCACTCATCCTTGAATATGCAAAATGAGTGAACTTCTATTGTGAGTTGCATGAGAACTATGAGGGTTAAAGATGAACCATCAAGTCTTACACATGCATAAATGAGTCTTATAAGAAATAATAGGAGGAATTTTTTCCAAATAATCATGGATGAGACATGGAATGGAAGTTTCTCTCATATCCAAATCTCTCAAAATGAGGTAAAAGTTGGTCAGTGGGTGCCGTAGTTTCAACTCATCAACCAAATTGATAAATCATCTACATGAACACATCTAGATGGGAGTTTTTAGGCTATAATGACCTTTTTTAGGTCTTATTCAACCCTTGAGAGTGTAAGTTTTAGTTGATCAAAGGAATTCCTTACTAAAATTCACTCATCCTTGAATGTACAAAATAAACAAACTTCTATCATGAATTGCATGAGAACCAGGATGGTTAGAGATTAGCCATCGAGTCTTACACATACATGGATGAGTCCTCTAAGAAATCATAAGAGTATTTTTTCCAACTCATCATGAATGAGATGCATCAAGGAGGTTTCTCTCATGGTCAAATCTCTCAAAATGGGGTAAAAGTTAGTTAGTGGGTGCCATAGTTTTTGACTCATCATCCCAATTTATTAACCATCTATACAAACATGACTAAACGAGCATTTTTAGGCTACAAAAACATTTTTTATGTCTCTTTCAACCCCAAAGAGTGGAAGTTGTAGTTTATCAAAGGCATTCCTTAAGAGAATTCACTCATCTTGGAATGTGCAAAATGAGTGGACTTTTGTTGTGAGTCGCACAAGAACTAGGAGGGCTAGAAATGAACCATTGGGTCCTAAAAATGTATAGATGAGTCCTATAAGAAATAACAAGAGGATTTTGTCCAAATTTTCATGTATAAGACATGGAAAGGAGGTTTCTCTTGTAGCCAAATCTCTCAGAATAGGGTAGAAGTTGGTCAGTGTCATAGTTTCTGACTCGTCAAAATAATTGATGAACCATCTTCGTGGACACATTCAAATGGGCATTTTTAGGATAGAATAACCTTTTTTAGGTCTAAATAAACCCTTAAGAGTGGAAGTTTCAGTTGATCGGAGGCATTCCTTAAGAGAATTCACTCATCCTTGAATGTGTAAAATGAGCAAACTTTCATCATGATTTGCATGAGAACTAGGAGGGATAGAGACAAATCATTAAGTCTTACATATGCACAAATGAGTCTTATAAGAAATCCTAAGTGGATTTTATCTAACTCCTCATGGATGAGATGTGATAATGAGTTTTCTCTTGCAGCCAAATCTCTTAGAACATGCTAAAAGTTACTCAGTGAGGGTCATAGTTTTTGACTCGTCAGCCCAATCGATGAACCATCTGCACAAACACATCAAGATAGGAACTTTGAGGTTAGAATAACCTTTTTTAGGTCTTATTCAACCCCCAATAGTGAAATTTTTATTTGATTATAGTAATTCCTTATGAGAATTCACTCATCCTCAAATGTGAAAAATGAGTAAACTTTTGTCATGAGTTACATGAGAATCGAGAGGGCTAGAGATGAACCATCATGTCATACACAATGGGTTTGTAAACCTTTAAAACTTAGAGAACTGGGTTTATCCAAAGCCTACTAAACCTGTAATACAAACAACTTAGGGTTGAAAAAGACCTTTATAGATGCATAATGAGTTTTTAGGCCTTTTTCATAATTCACACACTGATATTCATGTATTACATAAGGAATAGATACCAAAGTATCCAAATGACTAAATTGAAATGTATGGATATTTTTTATGATTTGATATTTATTTAGCGACTATGAAAATAATTTGTACCCTTATCATAGCATATACATTCAAGAAAACATAGAATCTAAGATATAAACAAAATACTATGAGTAGAGATAGTTTTATCAACAATTTCCTTTTATTCACTACTCTCCTCTTTATTATACTTTGAGAATACTATCTAAAAATATCAAAATATACCTTATATCTCCCTCACCAACCAATAAATAATTTTTTATTCATTCTCCACATGGGAGTGTTGGACACATCCTTGGTTAGAACTTAAATTAATATGCAAACCCATGTCATATGAGGGTTAAGGAATTAGAAACCCTTTACATTTTTGTAAGACTCTTAATTACATGTTACTATATCTCACATCATCAAATAGATGTTATGATCCCTCAAAAGGGCTTACAAGAATTCAAATTTTTGAATAGTGCTTTTATGAATCCTAGACACCTAGTAAAGACTTTAAGAACTAAAAACTACTCTAGAACACCTACCTTATTTTGAGCCAAAAATGAAATCATGATGACATCACTAAAGGATGCCCATGCATTAGTGTTTTATTAAAAGGATAAATAGAGAGAATGTGAAAAAGGATTTGCTTAAAGTAGATGAAATTAATATAAATTGTTTTGCCTTCTCTTCATTTCAAGAAGATAATCTTCTCTACTCATGACACCAACCACATAAATGTAGAAGCTCATATGGTGCCACTAACCGACATTTAAATTGTTAGTAAAAAATTTAAATAGAAATAAACACATAATCATAAAATAGTTTTAAAATAAAATACATTAAATCAAATAACTTTATTATATTAATTTTAAATAAGTTAGATAAACTTACTAATTCAATTTAACATACCTTTAGGATCAGCTCTATTTATAAGTGATTCAAGAATCACTTCATGGTCAGATTCATGCACTTTCCACAAAGTTCTATTATGAGGCTTTCCACGATATTTGATCAATTGAATATTTGTAGCAATAACAATGTTCAAATAGTGAAGCACCATCCTGTGTGTTTTAAAATCCTCAAATAACAATTATTTTATTTTTTTATGATAGTACCTACGAATCCGAGTTCTAGTAACCACTACAGATCTAGTGGGATAAATTAACTCTTCTCCATCCATAACATTTATGGTTAATTTTTTTTGCCTCTACACAATGACACAAGTAGTAGTTTGTTCCCTCATCATTATTCTGAGGTGTAATTACTACAAAAACATGCCCTATATTCAAAGTATAATCAAATTGTAAGTACATCTAAAAAATATATATATATCACTAATATCTAAGGTTATATATTTAATTAAAGAATAAATTGTACTTTGTTTCACAAGATCTGAGATGTGGTCAAAGTCAACTAATGATCCTTCTCATGATCTATCAATTGTTGGAGTGAATGGCTACTCTCTACAAGTAATATGGGTCTACAATACCATTCATCAACCCATTATTTTGACTCACATTCATTCCAATTAAATTTCATACATGAAGAACACAAACATGCCATATCTCTAGTATAAATAGTCCATGAACTTGAATTTGAGCTTTGAATGGAGTGGAAAACATTTGATCTAAGTAATGTAATGAAATCTTCATACTTTGCCTTATGTTTTTCCTCTATTAACCAAAAGAAGATTTGTACATGAGAATGTTTATCCGATCCATGAAAAATATTTTCTTTAAACCAACACACAATACTTGCTACATCAATTAAATTAGCACCATCCTTTTGCTTTTCCTACTCTCTTTTAAGGGCTCTTTTTTAACATGCACCCACACCATCATGTTCACTTTTTTATGCCCATCCTCAAATAAGCTCCAAAAATGTTGAATGCCATTCTTCTTATGCATTTTACTTAATCAGTAAAATATTTGAGAATTATTAAATTATCCTACACAATTGTATAACTAAATACAATGTGTATCAAACATGATTTGTCTTGCATTCATATTCATATAAAATATCTCAAAACAACCCTGGACAAACTCTGGAGATTGTGATCTATCATCGCTCATATAAAAATGGTACTCCAAAATATTTTTGTTATCATCTATGATATCAAGTGCATGTCTAAATGTAATATGAATATGAATTCCAACTTGAATTGAATTATAATATTGGGATTGAATCTCATTCTATGGTTATAGTGTGTAGTTTTCAGCAAAATCCATAACCAAAATAATGGTCCCAACTGGGAAGTTGTCCTTGCATGATTTGAATTGATTATCTAACCATTTTGATTTATGTGTGTGTCTTGAATATTGGTAGATAATATTATTTTTGAATTCAAACATGAAATCACATACACAAAATTTTATCATAACTAATCAACATCTTGATGACTCTTTTCCATCTTTTAATACATAATCAATAGCTCTGTACTTATTATAATCAAATAGTTGTTTTCCAAATTCATGTGAAATATCTTCATGCAAACAACTTGTCAAATTTGACAAACCACCAAAACTATTAAATATTCCATTTAAACATTTTTTGGCAAAAAAAGCTATCCCTCAGGTCTTTAATAGAAAAGACCTTGGATTAATTCTCTTGATGTTTTAGGTAGGGAATACACCATACATTCCTGCAAGATTTTATCAGTATGTAAAGTACAATGTATATGATGAAAACATCAAAATACATAAAAAAAATCAACATGTACCTTACAACAACATGTGGTGCATGCTTGGTTAATTTTAACATAAAAAAGGTTTGCACATCTCAAATGACATTTGGCTAATTATTAATTGGCCATTAAATTTTTCAATAAACTTTTTATAAAATTATGTTTGTGTCATGTCTAAAAAATATTTTGCATGTGGCTCACAATTTTTTAAACCTTTTATTATTTATATGTCTTTTACATTAGATGAGACAATTGTGTTTTTGTGCCAAAATTTTTCAATCAATTATTTTTCTCCTTCAACCAATACCTTATCTTTTCATGGGAGTCTACCACTAAATACTAAATTCCCAACAATCCATGAGTGAAGGGTCATAAAGCCTTTTTATTTTTATGGAATTTATCAGATATTTTGTATTTAAATTTAAATATTTACTTGTTTCACTAAGAATTCGATATTTATATGTTGACTTACTCACTATAGATTCCATTATTACTCATCTTTCCACATTACTATCTTTATTTAAACTTTTATTTCCTATTGCATTTAATGTATTAAATAGATTCTTTACTATTGTACTATTTTTTATTCCATGTTTAATGTTATTAACCCCAAATTATGTATCATATGGCATATTTTTTTACATTTTCATTAATTGAACAAATAATTGACATTATTCTATATGCTTTTTATTCTTAAATGCATAGTTCCATACACGTTGAGTATGGTGTTAAACTATTATTTTTGACATTTTACCTTCCATAGGTTATATTATTTTTTCATCTATTTCAACCAAATACTTTGGTGTTCATCTTATTATCCTTGAAGGTGTGGGTGTAGGAGCTATACTTTGTATTAAATTATGTGGTGTTAACACTTTAACAATATTAGAGACATTAGAGGGTTGACTATCTAAATTAGGGGTTAGAAGCAAATTAAATTCCTCTTCATTAGAAGACATATGATTGAGGGTTATTATTTGATGTTGATTATCATCATACTCAAAAATTTCATTATGAATAGATGTTTCATTATATTGTGTTTTTCCATATGTTTCATCATTCATTACAAATTCATTATTTACATTCTCTACATTTTTAATTTTATCTTGCAACAAAGATTGACTCAGTTCTCTTATCTCATTTGAAGACATATGCAAACTAAATTATATATAATTGGGCATGTTATTTTCATTATAAGTATTACCTAGTGTAAAAGAACCTTCACCTTATCTAGATGCTCTTATCGATGCCCTCCTATCTGCTTATCTTTTTCTTTCTTTCTTTTATTTTCTGCTTAATTTCCTCATCAGTTATATTTTTTATTGGTCTTTATGATGACTTCTTGACCCCATTATTTATATTTTCCAAAATAAGATAATTTTATATTTAAATTTGAAAACTTCTTAGTGATTCAAACAAAATAGATGAACAGTTCATGAAATTCACATAGTTACAATAGAAAAACAAGTTTGTATTTATAGAAAACAAAATAAAGCTCTCATTTTAATGGCAAATGCAACAAGAATTCATGAATCACAAAGGGCATGCATACTTTAGAAAGCACACATGCCCTTTGGGCTCCATAAATTAATGGGTAAATGCATGTATTTGCCACATAGTAGTTGTGTAAAGGGTGTATGCCCTTTGAAAAGGGTATATACCCTTTGCAAAGTGAGTACACCCTTTACAAAGGGTGTACTAAATTTTCAAAGGGTGTACACAGTTTATAAAGGACTCTAAAAGGGTGTACAAAGGGTGTACTCACTTTGCAAAGGGTGTACACCCTTTGCAAAGGGCATACTCTTTTTATAAAGGACTATAACGGGCATACACCTTTTCCAAAGGGTGTACGTCCTTTTCATAACTACTATGTGAAAAAGGTGTACTCACTTTGCAAATGGCATACACCCTTTGAAAAGGGCATATGCCTTTTATAAATGACTATAAAGGGCATACACCATTTTTAAAGGGCATACACCCTTTTCATATTTACAATTGTTTTTCCTACTTTCCCTCTAATTTTGCCTCATTTTTAGGCTTCGGGGGTCCCAAACCTAGCCAAATTTTGTGATGGACCATCCAAGAAAATTTACAAGAAATTTAGGGGTTTTTTTCCTTTTCATCGACACGTCTGATCAGGCAAATTTTATTATTTTTTAAAAAAATTATATGGGTTTGTAAACCAAAAAGTGTAGTTTTCAAATATATATATTTTTAATATTAGAATATTATTTATAATTATTATTTAATTTCTACATAACATAGCTCCTAATAGTCTATATACATATCTCACAATTTTTTTATAACTTTTTGAACATCAATCAAACACTTATAAAACTTATATCTCAACAATCTATACATTGTCAACTAAGTTTTTAAAAAAGTGATTTTCATGAAGTTGAGGTCAAAAAGTTGTGTTTTTGGACTTCCAGTTTCAATTTTTTAGCTATCTTGACTTGTAAAACTATTTAAAAATTATATATATAATAAAAAATATTTCAACAATATTCGATATTTCACCTATCTATATATGAAATTTCATACAAAAATTCAATCATTTACTCAAAAAAAGTGTGTTTGTACACATGCACTCTCCTTATATTTTTACAAAAAATGAACAACCTATTGTCATAAATGTAACAATTTCACACACTTTTATCGTCTGGGTATTGGAAAAAATTATATTGTTAGAAACTATATTAAAAATACCACAATTCATGTTTTATGTCATTGTCAAATTCCTTTTCAAACTATCTCTAATATTCTCTCCAAGTTCAATTATTGTTATTTTTTTTAAAAAGGTGTCTTTTTATACCCCCTTTTTTCTTTCCTTTATCTTGCACCTACCCATATCTAGATTGTACAACCCCACTAGGTTTTACCAGAATAGAGTAATTTTTTTAATTACACATATTTATCTTACAAATTTTACCATGAGAAATCTAATACAATTATCTTTAACTAATTGCATTATTATAGCTAACCACAAGGTTTATATCTAATCCACTTAGCTAATGATCACCATGAAAATATATAATAAATCATGCACAATGTTGAATAAACAATAAATATTGCATCTAATTCATTAAAGTAATAGTAAAATTTTAGTCATGACTGATACAACATTACAACCACTATTGTAGAAGTACAATGAATAAATATTATAGTTTTAGTAATAAATAAAATTTTAAATAACAATATAATGATATAAAGTTCCATGGAACATGAGTCTCCATGACTCAAGAGTCTTCACAACTCAAGTATCAATCTATAATCTTAAGAGTATTCTTTAGTGTAGTACTCTTATGGGGAGGGAGAACATCATCTGAGTGCTTTTCCACACCAACCATAGACCATAGATCCCCCACACTATCTCCCAACAATTAAATCACCCTTCCTTCATACATGGGTAGATAATGAAGGTGTGGGTATCTATAATGGCAAACTAGAACCCGTGTGATGAAGATATCTAATACATAATGTGTACCATAAAGAAATCTATTCTAACATGATATCGCACAACACATGAAAGTTATATCAATATATGAAATGACAATGTTTAACTATAAATATTACTTTGGCCAAAGTTTTCAAAATAGTTATGATCTCTAAGATTAGTCAATTTCATACACACCACTCAATCAAATTACACATCATCTTATATTGATGGTTATAATTAAGCCATTAGAATTCATCCACTACTTATTTAATGTCATAAATACAAGATTCAATTTAAATATATAATAATATAAAAACTAATAGATTAAATTATAATATTCCCTATTAAAGATAAAAATATTCTATGTAAAGAAACCTCAAATACATACATTTAGTCCATCAAATGTAATGCAATGAATCTAAACTCATCTAATTTATTATAGTATAACTTAAAAAATAAAAAATAGTCCTTAAAATAAACATACCATTAGGGTAAATTATATCTAGACTTCCAGTTACTCAAAATCATTAACTTATAATGTTATTTCATCCATAAAACAAACATTAATCACAACTTATTTATTTATTTATATTCCACATATATAACAAGATTCAATCATAAAACAACTCAATAAGATCTAGATTTAAACTATTAAATACCTTATTTTACTACTTTATCTAAACATTAAATATTTAACAAAGTACCCATTTTACCTTGTTATACTAATAATGTTTATAATATTATCACAATTGTGTACATCTATATATATGGTATAATCATTCTTAGATTTATAACTCCATCTATAATCACATGTTTTATACCATGTATGTATATATATATATATATATATATATATATATACATATATATATATATATATATACATATATATATATATATGTATATATATATATATATATATATGTATATATATATATATGTATATATATATATATATATATGTATATATATATATGTATATATATATATATATATGTGTATATATATATATGTGTATATATATATGTATATATATATATATATGTGTATATATATATATATGTATATATATATATATATGTATATATATATATATATATATATATATATATATATATATATATAAACTATTTTTAAACTGTCTCATAATTTCTTATATAGTCACAATTAGGATAAGGTATACATTATACTCTAAGTAGACATCCACTGTCTATGAACTTAGAGTATCTCATATACTCTAGGTATATAATTTAGGCTACAATTAAAATTATCCCAATACCTTAAATATACCAGTTAATTCTCAAGTTACTTATTCCACTAAAAACACACACAATACATGTGATTTACAATTTAGACATAACCAAACAATTATACACGAATTTAATTATTTTTAAATGTACATAAATCATTCAATCTATAGTAATGATTAAATTACTTGCATATAAAATGATCAAAGATATACACTCAATTCAATATGTATAAAACTTTAGAATTCTATGATAATAAAACTTAGACCTTGACCACTTAATTACACCTCAAATAATAATATTATTTACATACTCAGACCTATTATAGTCTATGTGTGGATTTCACTCACAAATTAATAGCAAGCATGTATGTATTTAATACATAGACATAACCAAACAAACTCAACCTTAATATTTACATAGTCCATATATAAAAGGTTCAAATGATAATCATTTAACTCAGTCAAATCCACATTTACTTTTTATCTAAAAATCTATTCATAAAATAGAATACACATACAACTGATGAATTTATATCTGACTATATATATCTACCATTGGTATTGTTATCCAGATTAAAGCCTTATCTACTTATGTCTTACCTAAATTAAACCCCAATTATGTATATGTATAATTATGTATGCTACAAGTTTAAAACATAGTCAAGTATATATCCCATACACCTAATCCATAAATCTATATAAAACCAATGCTAAAAACATCCATTCAAAAACCAAAACCTTCATATTTATTTATACATATACCATAAGTTAGTTAGAAATTAATACATACACATTCATTTTTAAAAAAATTGTAACTTTTAGGATATATATATATATATATATATATATATATATATATATATATATATACATACACATATGTATATATGTACATATACATGCATACATACAAACATATACAATCAAAAACCTGTATACCCACACAAAATCTA
Organism: Torreya grandis; assembly: GCA_037957365.1. Taxonomy (NCBI): domain Eukaryota; kingdom Viridiplantae; phylum Streptophyta; class Pinopsida; order Cupressales; family Taxaceae; genus Torreya; species Torreya grandis. The sequence goes on along the minus strand of JARHVA010004724.1, from coordinate 1,181,795 downwards.
TCTATATTTGAGATTTAATTATTATATTCTCTTATTGGTTTGACATTAAAAACAAATTCTAGGACCCTACCCAAAATACCCATACTATATACACATAGGGTTTAAAAACTGAAAAGAAATAAATATAGAGTTTCCATAAAGATATATAATCATGGTAAAATCCTAAAACTCTACCCATTCCTCTAGGGTTTTCTAGGTTAGACGTAGGGTTATGTGGATGGCTAATCCATCCACAGGGACCTACATATAGCCCAGTATTATTATAAATTGAAAAAGAATTGAAACCCATAAACCCTTTTTCATATTTTTCATAAATTATTCAAACTACATCACATAGGAATTTCAAGTATATTTCCAACCTATAAAGGTGATTAGAATGCTAAGGAAGTCAAATTTATCTACACTCCTTAGTTGGAATACCCATTTTTCTTCTTCTTTATGTTACATCCACATAAGCCATGCCCTCACAAACCTCCTTTCCATCCTCTTTATTCTCTTTTATCCCCTTACTTGCCATGAATTTATCCTTTATTCTCAGTAGACCATTAATGACTAAAACAATGCATGTGTAGAATAACTCAACAAAACTCCACTAAGAGACAATCTGCCACCATTCCTCATGCAGTCACTTTCAATTCTGCATAATGTTTTTTTCTAAGAATGATTGTTAAATGGATTAAATGAGAGACTAAAAGCCCTAATCATCTTGAAACTTCTCAATTACCATTTAAATAATCATTATATAATCTTTAGTATTATGCATGCCTTTTAAATTTATCAAAAACTTACATCAACTTCCCATAGCCCATGCAAATTGACTAAATGACTAGTCACAAACATTATAATTCCATGCAATGTAGATAATAAATAAGTTTATATAACATAATGACTTTATGATAAGGTAATGTATCATATGACTTTAAAATACTATAGGCTATGTTACCAAGTCATCTAAAAATCAAATAAAATGTATTCGACCTCAACTAGAAATTAACTCTCTAAGTTAAATAAATAACCATAGACTTTAGCAAAGATTTGACAAACACAATGATATCTACATAATCATTAAATAATGATATAATTTAAAACACTTTGAATATAATTTCATTTTATCATGCTAAATATTATAACAATAATAGTAACTTTATAACATGATTAATCACATAAATAACCTGATCAATCTAAGTAATATAATATGTTTGTTACTACAATAAAGAATCCAAACAAGCACTTCTAATATAAAAACTCAATGATGTACAATACAGTCATATAGTTATTATCAAAATAGTGGTAATAATGGTAAGTCATGATAAAACATGAATAGATCCATTCACTCAACTCAATAATAACATTAATAGTTAATAATGTAGTAACAACTAGATTAGTGAAATTATGAAAACAAAAAAAATGATCATATAATAAAAAAAAGATCATAATAAACATACTTAAAAACAAATAAAATATACTACAACTATCTAACTCATAACAATAATCACAAAACATATTATTCTACTATGGTGTGTGTATGGGTTTTTGGTTTTTTACTTTGTCATCCCCAACACCTCCATTTACACCATCCTCTGATGATTCTCTCCCTCCATCATACTTTAAGAGATGAATCTAGCCACAACCATCTCACAAAAAAGAAGGTATTTATTCTAAAATATAATTATATACATAAAATACTAATGTATAACTACCAAACATGATCATAATGTATAGAATATAAAAGTACAACTATCTCATAACAAATCAATCATGCAAATCAAGCAACACATAACTATCCCATAATCAACATATGACATAAATCTTAATCAAATAGTAATTAATCAACTAACAACCATAATAATCTATGGATTAAATAGGTTATTCATCTTAGAGAGAAATTGGGATGTGGCATCCTCCCCCCCTAAAGTTGGTCATCATCCTGATGACATTTATTCAAATACAAGTTCTAAATTTAAAACATTATTTAGTAGAAAATAATATTATATTCATTAATAAATCAAGAAAATAAATGTGGAAACAACCTATAAAAATCATCATAATCCTCTCAGATGACATTATCTTCAGAATATTTATCCCACTAGACCTTGCACTATGACACTTCCCTATTATTCAAACTAAGTTTGTGAGTATCAATTAATCTAATTGGTTTTACCATGACCACCTTAGGACCTAAAACCTACAAATAATTCCAATCCAACACATTTTAAGGATCAACAACATACTTTTTAATATAAGACACATGAAAGATATTATGTAAAATAGCTATAGATGGTGGGAATGCAAGCCTATTCACTATAGGATTGACCACTTCTAAAACCTTTAAGGATCCCACATATCTTGATGAAAGTTTTGTTGACTTCTTGAATTTAATCAAGCTTTTCTAAGGCTTAAATTGTAGAAACACTTTATCACCAATAGAAAAATGCCTTGTTATTATCTTTAGATCAACATGCATTTTTTGTCTATCATTGGACTTGAACAACGTATACCTGATTGTCCTGACTTTATCTTCCATTTTTTAAATGTATCTCAAGTCTAAAGTCTACTACCTACTATATTTTCTAACTTGTACCAATTGATTGGTGTTCGACACCTCCTTCCATAAAATGACTCAAATGGAGCCATATTTAATGTTGATTGGTATGAGTTATTGTAATAAAACTCAATTGATATAAATTACTAATCCCATTTGTATTGATGATCCATGCAATACATATGAATGAGATCTCAAATCTAGTTAACATTTTTATCTATCTATCATTTTTTGGGTAATAAAAAGTGTTGAAATTCAACTACATACCAAGAGCTAAATTCAAAGTCAACCAAATTATAAAATTCCTCCTTTAATCTTGGTCCAAAATTATCTTCTCTATAAAATCATGAAATTGATACACATATTTCATGAATATCTTCATAAGCATAGGTGTATCATCTATCAAGTTATCTAGTATGAAGTGGCCTACCTTGGTTAGTTTTTTAACTACAACCAAGATCATATCATGTCAGTTTTATGATAATGGCAACCCTTGGACAAATTCCATGCTAATCACCTACTACTTACACTCTAGTATATCATGTGGATATAACAATCCTTCTAGATTCACATGTTTATCTTTCACACACTAACATTCCAAAAAACAAGACACAAAATCCATTGCATCTTTATTGATTCATTTCTATAAATAGAGTGGTTTTATCTCAACCATGAGCTTGGTTACTCTTGGATGTCCTAAAAATAACACATTGTGTATTTATTTTAGCATCATGCTTCTAAAATTATCTTTATAAGGCCCATATATCCTACCATTATACTACAAAAGACCATCACTCTCTATCTTTAATCTTTTCTGCTTAAGATTATAGTCATTCTTAGTCAATGATTTCTTGACATGATTTTAGAATTCATCTCCTCGCAAGAATTTGATTACCTGATCTTAGAAAGTACTCCTAATAGTAGTCATGGATACTATGTACCTTCTATGGCTTAGAGCATCATCTACTCTATTCTCCTTACCTTTGATATAATTAATATCAAAATTGTAAATAGACAATAGCTCTAACTATTATCTCTAATGAACAATCAGGCTTAGTTGGATGAAGATTTACTTGAGTCTCAAGTTATTAATCTTGAGGTAAAATAGTTTTCCCAATAAATAATGCCTCCAAACTTGTAAGGCATGCATAATTAACATAAGTTATAAATAATGAGGGGCATGATTCACCTCATATGGCTTCAATTTCCTAGAATCATAGGTTATAACTAAGTCATCCTAATTAATAAATCCTTTGAGTCTATCCTTAGATGCATCAGTGATCACTAAGAATTGACCATTAGGACCAGGAACTCTTAGCACTAGTGCTGAATTAAGTCTCCTCTTTAGCTCCTAAAAGGCTATCTCACACTTGTCTGATTAAAAAAAACTTTGATTATTCCATTGAAGAGAGGTAATTGGATTATCTATCTTATAAAAATTAGGAACAAACTTCTTGTAATAACCTGATACTCCTATGAAACTTATTACCTCATGTACATAATAAGACATTAGACTCTCCATTATGGCTCTTATCTTTGATGGCCCCATTGAAATACCATCCATATAGAAAATATATCTCAAATACTACACTTTATTTTGTAAAAATTCACACTTAGACAACTTGCATACAACTTGTGCTTTCACAAATGCTATAAAACCAATCATAGATGTTGTATATGTTATTCCTCATCCTTGGAATAAATGAGTATGTCAACTAGAAAATCACAAATGAAATGATCCACATAATCTCTAAACACATTATCCATAAGATTTGTAAATGATGTCAGAGCATTTATCAACCCAAATGGTAATTACCACTATGAACTCATAGTGCCCATATCAAGTTTTGAGTGTTGTTTTTGGAATATCCTCATCACAAATTCTCAACTGATGATACCCTAATCTAATACCAATCTTATAAAAGACTATTTCCCCTTATATATAATCAAAGATATCATCAATGCATGGCAATGTATATCTATTTTTGACCATTTATTTATTCAACATCCTATAATATATACATAGGTGAAGAGTACCATACTTCTTGATGAAGATAATGGGTACACCCATGGTAACACACTCAGTTGAATCAACTATTTCAAAAACAAATCTTGAACTTATGCCTTTAACTCAACCAATTTGGTGGTTGCCATTTTATATGACACCTTATAATATGGTTTTGATTTAGGTACAATATCAATCAATAAATTAAACTCACACTTGGATGGTAATCCTAGTAATTCTTATAGAAACACATCTTGAAAGTTCCTTAGAAAAATATATTCATCAATGGATGGTTCCTTATATTCCTCCATCTCATTTGTCTTAATGATAAATTCTTAACATTCATTCATTTGAACTTTTTTGAGTTAAACTTTTAAAAAAATTATTAGCTTTAACTTCATTTCTCTCACCCTAAAGTTGTGTCTGATTCCCAAAATAATCTTGACACTCAACCTTGTTTAGATAGTAGTCAACCTTGGCTTTATGCTTCAAAATCCAATTAGGTCCCAGGATCACATCATATGACCCCAATAGTGTAACATAAAGATCCACTACTATAGTGAATTTAGGCAACCTAAACTTTGATTTGACTAAACACTTATCAATCTTGACCTTAGACTCATTACCATATTATATCAACCATGCATTTAACATAAATCTAGATTTTATAGACAATTTAATAAGCATTCTAGGAGTAATGAAATATTTTGTAACTCTTGTGTCAATCAAAATAGAAATTAGATGATCAAATAAAATAACTAACAATTCTATAGAAGTTTGATATTTTTCCTAATGATTGTCAATAACTGCATGAATCTGTTATTGAAAATTACTCTGTTAAAGATCAACACCCTTGTTCTTTGACTTATCTTAAGGATATTATATAACATAATGGTCACCTCCACAAATAAAGTAACCTCCAACTAGTTCTTTCTAGTTAGACTATTGATTTCTATTAAAACCACCCTTGAAACTATTACCATGTTTCTTGTTCCCTAGACCACTATTGAATTTGGTGTTATGATTATTGAACTGACTCTTGGAGTCTCCAATCCTCTACCTACAATTATTATTTTTAAAATTTGGTTTATAACTTCCAAACTTCTTCTTGAACTTATCTCTGACTTGGGCAAGATATTTTAGTTTATATTCCTACTTGACTACCTTTTCAAAAACTTTATCCATGGTAGATAGACCATGCATATCTACTTCACAACCAATTTGGATTTTTAATCCCATGATAAATTTCTTGATCCTGTACCTATCATGCCCTTGATACTAAGGTATATATTAAGGAGATTGGTGAACTACTCTTAGTATTAATTTATTGATAGGTCTCCTTGCTTAAGATTCTAAAAATTTGTAAGCTTTTGATCGAAGTATAATTTTGAAATCCATCGTGACCTAAATAATGTCACAAACTATTCTCAAGTGGTGGTGGTTAAGTCAAGGTTCATATCGAGCTTCTTATTTTCCCATCACATTATTGTTTCACTAGCAAGTTGATAAGCTCCCCATACTACTTTGATGACTTTAGAGTAATTATAAATCTCAAAATATTTCTCTATCTCTATCATCCATGCTTCATCTCCATCTCCCAATACAGATCCATCAAACTTGGATGGATTTACCCTTTTTCATATCATGAGATAACTATACATCTAATCAAGCTCTTGCATCCTATGGAACTTCCTCATGCCTCTTCTCTTGAGGGTGTTATTTATCATTATGATTCTCTTTAGGTTCCTTCTAAGCATTCACCTCTTCATGTCCATGTAATTCCTATTCTAGGGCCATGATTTAGTCCCTAGTATCTTTCATAGTTGTGAGGATTTGATCCAACATCGTAGCTTGCTCAGTGATGAACTAATTTGGATTGATAGGGGGATTGGTATCTGAAGTAACCTTACCTTTTGGTCGAGTGCATACCATTATTTTTACTATTTAATAGGTGAATAAGTTTGCATTAACAAACACATTAAGTACTAGATATTTAACCTCATATATGATACCGTGATGTAACAAACCCACTTGGTTTTACCAGATTAAAGTAGTTTTTTTAATTACACATATTAATCTTATAGATTTCACCATGATAAATATAATAAGGTGATCTTTGACTAACTACATTATTTTACTTAACCACAATGTTTATAGATAATCCACTTAATTAATGATCACCAAAAAAAGATATAAAAAATTATGCACAATGTTGAGTAAACAATAAATACTACATCTAATTCATTAA